>CM053027.1:572449821-572631923 GCA_028564925.1 Lithobates sylvaticus
CAGGTGATGCCCCTCCATCCCTAATATATATATGCATAAATACAAAATACACGAGTATGCCCTGGGACTTTAAATGAGTTATAGAAGAGGAACCATTATGGAGAATAAAGAAACTCCATTATTGTTGCCTCCATCCCAAATATGTTATGTATTAAGAGAATGAGGTGCAGCACACAACTATTATATACATGGTAAACATGGTTCACAGTTTATTGATAAATTAATAAAAAACGAATCGCATAGAGTGCAAATAGTGGAATATCAGTGTAAGATATATACCACAATGGATAAAAAAATTTTTTAATAAATATATATATATATATATAAAATGTATTGCTATGGAGTTAACGTTTGGCTTGTGGTTGCAGAGCATTAGTCCCATTGCAAATTGCTGATTGGAAAAATAAAAAATATTCACAAGGCAGCAGTATCGCTTCCTAAATGACTGACAGTGGGTGCTTAGCCGCACACTATAAAGTAATCGACTGCGGATCGCTTTTCAGAGAATGGGCTAGTGAAAACCAAACCGTAAATAAGATAAGCCTTTGGAGTCTGTAGAAAGCATAATGCCAGACTTGGTGTCAGAAAATGCACAATAACAATCCTCAATACGTCAAAAAACATAATACAAGCCTCAAATGTTTGGTAAGACTTGTTCATTGAAGCCTGAAATTGCAAACATTTCAGGCTGAAGCAAAGTAATCCTAGCTCTCCTATCCTATCCTATTATGAACAGCGGAGAAATGTCTGCCGCCACCAATGACTTCTGTAACTGGCTTCAAGCTATTCTGTTGCTCAAAACAAAGAGTTATGCCACGTACACACCATCGGAATTCTCATTGGAGAAGCCTTGGATGATTTTTCCGACGGAATTCCGCTCAAGCTTGGCTTGCATACACAAAAGTTCGCTGAACTTTCGACCGTCAAGAACGCAGTGACGTACAACACTATGACGAGCCAATAAAATGAAGTTCAATGCTTCCAAGCATGCGTCGAATTGTTTCCGAGCATGCGTCGGAATTTTGCGCGTCGGAATTCCTACAGACGATCGGATTTTCCCATAGAGGGGGGGCTGGGTCGGGGTAGTGGTAAGTGGTTAGGGGTGGTAAAAACATGACTCAAAAACAGTAAAAATCTCCTGCGCTTGGGTGTTTAGTCTCTAAATAAGTGGTGCGACCAACTCTTTAAATTTAAGCAATGCCTACAGTCTTGCAGCCCTCCTCAGAACAATGGGTATTCTTGAAACTGGAACAAAAAATAAAAATTGACCGGATTGTCCGCTTAGGCTCTGATGAAAAGGGTGCGCCCTTGAAACGTGTCAGCCATTTGGGATATCGTCTGATCCCCTCAACATCTGGTCCGGTTTGCCGGTGCTTAGAGACACCGTCTCACCAATTGACAAGCCTCATTTACATGCTTGTTTGTGAGTATAAACATTGTTTTTATGCTTTTAATAAAATTCTACCACTGGTAATGCGCAAGGTCGATGTGCCCTTCCTTTTTTCTTTTTTTTGCAGGTATAAACTAAAACTACGCTTTCAATAACTTTTTTTTAAAGAAAATCGATATTTTACACGTACAGGCAGTACGTGTACAAACAAGATAGGTTCTGTAGGTTTGTTCTTAAAGAGGAGCTCCAGGCTCCTTCAGAAAAAATTAAAAGTCAGCAGCTACAAATACTCGTACCGTCTGACTTATAATATAAGGACACTTACTTGTCCAGGCATCCCACAATGTCGGCACCCCAAGCCAATTCTTCAACCGGCTTTGGGTGCAGGCGCTGGCATCTTTAATAAGGGAAACAGGAAGTGAAGCCTTGCGGCTTCACAGATTGTTTTCTACTGCACATGCGCGATGCGGTTTCTGAATGTATGTGTCCCAGAAGGCAGCGGGAGGAGGAGGAGGAGGGGCCAGAAATGTCATAGATCAGTGATATTACCCGGGAGCGGGTACCATAACCAGGTACCCGCTCCCCCCAAAAAGTGCCAAATGTCACAGTTGAGGGAGGGGGTGCAAACAAGCAGAGCTTCCTCTTTTGGGTGGAGCTCCGCTTTAAGTTGAATGTGTATGTAAGTTGGAACAGGTAAATTTTTTAAGTAACTCCAGCCAAAAAAAAAAAACAGTTTTTTGGATAGCATAGGGAAGGGTTAACACCCCTGTAATGTTTGTTTTGCTGTCTGTGCCCCTGTTCAGAAGATCCCACCCCCCCCCCCCCCCCTGTGACCATTAGAGTTTAAATATTTTGGGTTGGTGATAAAGCTTCAGTGGAGACACCTGCCTTGAAGCACCCATGCTCCCATTTGTCAGGTTTACTCCCACTGACCAATATGCCCCTTCGTATTGGACAAGTGTGAAACAGGCAGACAACATGAGCAGCATCTGATCACACTGAGCAGACCCTATCAATGGATCACTGCTCCCTGTTAGGCAGAGAGCCTCCAAATTTGGCTGCTATTACCCCTGTTAAGCAGGGAAACCAAAAACAATGCACTCTCTAGCACCTACCTAGGAGGGTGCTACAAGTGACACCAACCTTCCCTGTGCAGCAGACCCCCCCCCCAGCCCCTCCTTATACTTGTATGAGCCCCGTTGCAATACAGCGATGTGCACGAAAGTCTCGGCTCTCCAGAGACTCTTCCTTTTATTGGCTGAGACAGGAGAAGGTGCCATTGGCTCCCACTGCTGTCATTTACAGCCAGTGAGCCAATGAGGAGAGAGAGGGGGTGCCGTGGCTCTGTGTATGAATGGACACGCAGAGCAGCGGCTCGGGAGTGAGCCTGCTTGGGTGCCCTCATTGCAAGCCCCAAAAAAGCCTTTAAACACTTGCCAACCTTATCATTTACATATATAGCGCAAAGGTGGTACTGCTGCGCCAGATCACATACTAGGTACACTTCCAGGTCTGGGGCGTGCCTGCGAGCCACTGGCAGCCCGCTCCCACTGTTAATATACACAGTGGGAGCTGATCTGCGGGTACCGCAGACTCAATGTCATCCAGCACAGAGGCGGAACGGTGGACTGCCTATGTAAACAAGGCAGATCGCTGTTCTGTCAGTAGGAAAGGCATGCATCCTGTGTTCCTGCAATGCAGGGACATAGATCCATGCCTTCCCCTAGTAAAAGCATCTCCCACACTGTACAAAAACACTGGCTAGGCACACACTTAACCCTTTGATCGCCCCTGCTGTTACCCCCTTCCCAGCCCGTGTCATTAGCACAGTGACAGTGCATATTTTTAGCACTGATCACTGTATTAGTGTCACTGGTTCCCAAAAAAGTGTCAAGTGTCAGTTAGTGTCTGATTTGTCAGCTGCAATATTGTAGTTCTGCTATAATTCGCTGACCGCCGCCATTACTAGTAAAAAGAAAATGTAAAAAATCTATTCAATGCTTATTGAGATTTTTTTACCAAAAACTTGTAGCAGAAAACATATTAGCCTAAATTGATGAAGAAATTTGATCTTTCTATTTTTTATTGGGTATGTTTTATAGCAAAAAGTAGAAAATACAGTTTTATTTTTTCAAAATTGTCGGTCTTTTTTTATTTATAGCGCAAAAAATAAAAACTGCAGAGGTGATCAAATACCACCAAAATAAATCTCTATTTGTGGGGAAAAAAGGACATCAATTCTTTTTGGGTACAGCATTGCATGACCGTACAATTGTCAGTAAGGCAATGCAGTATTGCAAAAAATAGCCTGGTCTTGAAGGGGGGTAAATCTTCCGTAGGTTAAGTGGTTGACATCACTTTAAAGAATGCTTTATTAACAAGTTCAAGCATCCATAAAACATGTGCAGGTGTTCTGTCAGAATAGAAAACCAGTCAGGTTAGATAACAGAAGTAACGTTCCGCCAGCTGCGCATGTGTTCCACCGCTACCAGGTTTGCTAATCTGACAGAACCAATATGGAGAAAAGAGGGTTTGGTTTTTTTTTGAAACATGCAGCCAGGGAGGCATCACAGCATGAATGTGTCTGGCAGGTAATTGTGAGTTGGGACCATATACATTCCATAGTAACATAATACATACAAAAATGTAAAATAGGTAGAATTTATTCCATACTTAATACATAATAACATGGTAGCATAATAGCATAGAAACAAATTGGTTCACAATGATATCATCATATAAAACACCAAACTCGTTATTGCGTGTCTCCACAATAAAAAAACATGATTTGAATTGGTATGATCCAATAGAACATAATGTTGGTAAAAATCTTGAGATGTAAACAAAGAGGCATCCAATAGCTTGACATGTTTCGTGGCTAACTTCCACTCTTCAGGAGCAGATGCATTATAGGTGTCTATAAAAATGTTAAAAATCAAATATTCAATTGGGTATGTCTATAATAGGAGGAGGAAAAGGAAGATGCAAAGGTGAACCCCCCATTCATACTTACAGACCAACTCTGCATCTGGGCACAGGCGTGGAAAGCTGGAGGCCAGCTGGGAGGGTCATCAGCCCTGAGAGCTGAGGCGGTGACCCCCACGGCACTGATGGAAAAACCAACAGAAAAGGGCAGAACACCTGCAATCAAAACATGACATTGAATTTTCATTTTGTTAAAATAAAGACCTTTTATATCAGTTACTGCCTTTTTGATCCATTTAACCACTTTCAGACCGGACCAATTTGCAGCCAAAGGACCAGGCCCCTTTTTGCGATTCGGCACTGCGTCGCTTTAACTGACAATTGCGCGGTCGTACGGCGTGGCTCCCAAACAAAATTGACGTCCTTTTTTTCCCACAAATAGAGCTTTCTTTTGGTGGTATTTGATCGCCCCTGCGGTTTTTATTTTTTTGCGCTATAAACAAAAAAGAGCGACAATTTTGAAAAAAAAAACGCATTCTTTTTTATTTTCTGCTATAATAAATATCCCCCATAAATATATAAAAAAAACTATTTTTTTCCTCAGTTTAGGCCGATACGTATTCTTCTACATATTTTGTTAAAAAAAAAAAACGCAATAAGCGATTATTGATTGGTTTGCGCAGAAGTTATAGCGTTTAAAAAATAGGGGATAGTTTTATAGCATTTTTATTAATAATTTTTTTTTTTATTAGTATGGCGGCGATCAGCGATTTTTATTGTGACTGCGACATTATGGCGGACACATCAGACATTTTTGACACATTTTTGGGACCATTGTCATTTATACAGCAATCAATGCTATTTAAATGCATTGATTCCTGTATAAATGACGCTGGCAGTGAAAGGATTAACCACTAGGTGGCAGTGTAGGGGTTAAGTATGCCTAGAGGTGTGTTTCTTACTGTGGGGGGGGGGCGTGGCTGTCAGCTAGTGAATGCGGATCTCTGCTCCAATCACAGGGAGCAGAGATCGGCGTCACTAGTTGCTAGGCAGAACGGGGAGATGCTGTTTATTTCCACATCTCCCCGTTCAGCCTTCCTGTGAGACGATCGCGGGTGCCCCCGCGGCGATCGAGTCCGCGGGACCCGCGACCGGCCTCACGGGGGTCCCGATGGCACGGCGGCATCTTAAAGGCGACGTATATATATATACGCCCTTATGCCTGTCCGTGCCATTCTGTCGACGTTTATCGTCGTGCGCCGGTCAGGAATCGGTTAATATTGCTGCATAAAAACGCCATGGGGGATCCCTCCCCTTATAAAACAATCCTATACCCACACTGATAAAAATTATGCTGTTGGCTTGTAATTTTAACATTAAAAATGTATAATTTTCAACATAAAAATAAATGTTAATTAATTGACTTTGATATTTTAAGTACCTTACTTACTTTTCATTAATTCTTAAAACACACCTTTTACTTTTCCAAAAATAATGTATAATATTGAGTAATCTAGACAAAACTTTTAAGGTATGTGCGTTTCCATATTCTAATTGAGTTACATTTACTTAAAAAAAATATCTTTTCATTTGGCTGATATTGCGGGACATGTATATTTTCCAAACGTGCAACCGCACAAGTTTTGATGCTGTATATTTTAAAAGGTTGACATATTTTGGAACTTTGAAAAGCCTGCACAAGGCAGTTTCCAAAGGTTTGAGGCCCATCAGAACAAGAGAGTAGGGATGGGCCCGGTGTTCAATTCGAACCCATGTTTGAATTGAGCACCGGGCGTTCGCTCGCTCGGCGAGCCCAGAACTATTGGGGCCGCTCGCATCAAATTCGTGTGATGCGAGCGGCCCCGCAATGCATTGCGCTAGTCGCAGTGCAATGCTGGCTGATGATTGGCCAAGCATGCACTGTGACCCCGCATGCTTGGCCAATCACAGCGCCGGCAGCGAGGAGAGCCATAATTGGCTACAGGCAGGATGCCAATTATAGCTCAGGGGCTTTACACGCCCCACGGTATAAGAGGCCGCCGCGGCGGCGGCCTCGCATATTATGTTTCAGTCACAGTGTCAGCGTGTCAGTGTGTTGCTGACTGCTGACAAGATATGCTATATTTCTGGGGATTTGTGTGTGCGTGCTGTTAGAACAGCATTGCAGTATCACATCTGGGGGGTGTCTATAGGTGGCCTGTGAAGGGGGGCAGGTTTCCTGTGCTTAGAACTTTCCCTGCAAAAAAGTGTCATTTTTGCAGGAAAAAAGCTATTTAAAAGCACTCGCGGCTAATGAATTGATGGCTCCTGTAACACAGAGAACTGTCAATCATTAATAAAAAAAAAAAAAAAAGCATGGGGGTCCCCCCAAATTCAATAACCAGGCCCTTCAGGTCTGGGATGGATATTAAGGGGAACCCCAGCCCAAAAAAAAATGGCGTAGGGTCCCCCTCAAAATCCATACCAGACCCTTGAGGTCTGGGATGGATTTTAAGGGGAACCCTAGCCAAAAAAAATGGCGTGGGGTCCCCCTCAAAATCCATACCAGACCCTTATCCGAGCACGCAACTGGCAGGCCGCAGGAAAAGAGTGGGGGAACAGAAAGCGGCCCCCCTCCCGCCTGAACCGTACCAGGCCACATGCCCTCAACATTGGGAGGGTGCTTTGGGGTCCCCCCCCAAAGCACCTTGTCCCCATGTTGATGAGGACAAGGGCCTCTTCCCCACAACCCTGGCCATTGGTTGTGGGGGTCTGCGGGCAGGGGGCTTATCGGAATCTGGAAGCCCCCTTTAACAAGGGGACCCTCAGATCCTGGCCCCCCCCCTGTGTGAAATGGTAAGGGGGTACAAAAGTACCCCTACCATTTCTGCAAAAAAATGTCAAAAATGTTAAAAATGACAGGAGACCGTCTTTGACAATTCCTTTATTAAAATCTTCTTTCTTCTTTCTTCATCCTTCAGTTTCTTCATCTTCTCCTTCCGTCATCTTCTTCCATCTTCTTCTTCCATCTTCTTCTTCCATCTTCTTCCACCTTCTTCTTCCTCCGATCCGCTTCTTCTTGCGCTGGTCTTCTCGTCCGGCATCTTCTTCCGTCGTGTCGGTGTCTCTTCTTGGGCCGCTCCGCGCAATGGGAGGCTCCCGCTGTGTGAGGCTCCGCTCCGTCTGACAGGTCTTTTATAATGGAGGGCACCTGGTGACCCCGCCCCCTCTGATGCACGGGGACGTCATGGGGAATTCCCTATGGCTTTCCCCATGACGTCAGAGGGGGCGGGGTCACCAGGTGCCCTCCGTTATAAAAGACCTGTCAGACGGAGCGGAGCCTCACACAGCGGGAGCCTCCCATTGCGCAGAGCGGCCCAAGAAGAGACACCGACACCGACGCCGACGGAAGAAGATGCGGACGAGAAGGACGAGAAGACCAGCGCAAGAAGAAGCGGATCGGAGGAAGAAGAAGATGGAAGAAGATGGAAGAAGATGGAAGAAGATGACGGAAGGAGAAGATGAAGAAACCGAAGGATGAAGAAAGAAGATTTTAATAAAGGAATTGTCAGACCGTCTCCTGTCATTTTTAACATTTTTGACACTTTTTTGGTGAAATGGTAGGGGTACTTTTGTACCCCCTTACCATTTCACACAGGGGGGGCCGGGATCTGGGGGTCCCCTTGTTAAAGGGGGCTTCCAGATTCCGATAAGCCCCCCGCCCGCAGACCCCCACAACCAATGGCCAGGGTTGTGGGGAAGAGGCCCTTGTCCTCATCAACATGGGGACAAGGTGCTTTGAGGGGGACCCCAAAGCATCCTCCCAATGTTGAGGGCATGTGGCCTGGTACGGTTCAGGCGGGAGGGGGGGGGGGGCCGCTCTCGCCCCCCCCCTCTTTTCCTGCGGCCTGCCAGGTTGCGTGCTCGGATAAGGGTCTGGTATGGATTTTGAGGGGGACCCCACGCCATTTTTTTTGGCTAGGGTTCCCCTTAAAATCCATCCCAGACCTCAAGGGCCTGGTATTGAATTTGGGGTGACCCTACGCTTTTTTTTTTTTTTTGGCTTTTTTTTATTTTTTATCAATGACCTTTTTTTTATGAATGACTTTCAGTTTCAATGAATGACTGTTCTCTGTTTACGGGAGCCGTCAATACACATTAGCCGCGAGTGATTTTAAATAGCTTTTTTACTTGCAAAAATGACACTTTTTGCAAAGACAGTTCTAAACACGGGAAACATGCGCCCCTTTACATGCATACTATAGACACCCCCCAGGTACGAAATTTAAAGGAATATTACACTTTTTTGTTTCAATTTAAGCATTATTAAAATCACTGCTCCTGAAAAAACGGCCTTTTAAAAAAAAAAATTGCATTGATACATGTCCCCTGGGGCAGGACCCAGGTCCCCAAACACTTTTTATGACATTAACATGCATATTAGCCTTTAAAATTAGCACTTTTGATTTCAAACGTTCGCATCCATTATAACTAATAGGGTTCTAAAGCTCGCACGGACTTTAGGTCCGTTCGCGAGCTCTGGTGCGAGCCGAACGGGGGGGTGTTCGGCTCATCCCTACAAGAGAGCACCACCAGTGACAAGAATCTTCCCAAGTCACTACAAAGCCATGCAATGCCATTGAAAGTTAGGAGTGAACATTGAACAAATTGTTTGCATGCTTTAAATGTTGCTACATACCATCCAACATTTTTTTTTTTTTTTTTGCAGATTAATATATTTATAATAAATAGACGTACGTCCATTGCAAACACCTATTGAGACATCTCACTTGTGCGCACGCAAAGTTTGCGCTTACTGCAACGCAGCTGAACACAACAAAGATACAGGGTGAGGGACTGCCAGCTGTTAAGCTTAAAAGCTATTTTGTGCCAAAAAAATGATTGTTTTAACCCGTTCGGTTTTTGAGATATTGGAATTCAAATTCAGATTACGTAACATCAAGCCCCGCCCACTTTGCACCCAATGTTATTAACCACTTCAGCCCCGGGCGATTTTACCCCCTTCCTTACCAGAGCACTTTTTGCGATTCGGCACTGCGTCGCTTTAACTGACAATTGCGCAGTCGTGCGACGTGGCACCCAAACAAAATTGACGTCCTTTTTTTTCCCACAAATAGAGCTTTCTTTTGGTGGTATTTGATCACCTCTGCGTTTTTTATTTTTTACGCTATAAACAAAAGGAGAGCGACAATTTTGAAAAAAAAAAACACTATTTTTTACTTTTTGCTATAATAAATATCCCATTTTTAAAAAAAAAAATTTTTTTTTTACTCAGTTTAGGCCGATACGTATTCTTCTACATATTTTTGGTAAAAAAAAAAATCGCAATAAGCGTATATAGATCGGTTTGCGCAAAAGTTATAGCGTCTACAAAATAGAGGATAGATTTATTGCATTTTTTTTTTTTTACTAGTAATGGCGGCGATCTGCGATTTTTTTTGTTTTTCTTTTTTTTTGTGACTGCGACATTGCGGTGGACACTTTGGACACTTTTGACACATTTTGGGACCATTCACATGTACACAGCGATCGTTGCTATAAAATTGCAGTGATTACTGTGTAAATGTGACTGGCAGGGAAGGGGTTAACACTAGGGGCGCTGCAGGGGTTAATATGTTCCCTATGTGAGTGATTCTAACTGTGGGGGGAGGGGACTCACAAGGGGAGGAGACCGATCAGTGTTTCTCCGTACTGGGAACACACCATCGGTCTCTTCTCCACTGACAGGACGTGTTTACACACACAGCTCCACGGTCCTGCTGTTTTCCCGGGTAATCACGGGTGCCTGGCGAACATCGCGGCTGCCGAGCACGCGCACTGGGTCCCGAGCGACGCTGGCGGCGCGCGCGCGCCCCCTAGGCGGCCGGGAATGGTCGGACGTCATATGAGGTCCACCCAGGATGGGAGATCCACCTTGTGGACGTCATATGACTATAGCCGGGTAATGAAGTGGTTAAAATTTAAAAACAAAGATACCATTAGTTTGCACTGAATCTGTATACTGTGGCAGGTCGGCTCTCCTGCGCAAACTGCTGTAGGTGTACGTCGGTCTTTGCACAGGAGATAGCGGGTGCGCGTGCGTGGGTCTGGCGGGCTCAATGTCCACCGGCGTCCTGCAATCGCTGTGTACAGAGGCTGAACGGGGAACTGCCTATATAAACAAAATGATTCCCCTTTCTGCCTAATAACATTTCAGAGATCTTCTGTTCCCAGTGATCGGGAACAGCTATCTCTGTCATGTCCCTGGTAGCCCATCCCCCTACAGTTAGAACACACCCAGGCAGTGCTGGGACAAGGCCATTTAGTGCCCAGGGCAAAGATGGCAAATTGCGCCCCCCCCCCCCCCCCCCCCGTTTTTAAGGAAGAATCAAGGTTGTTTTTAAAACGAGAATATACTTAAAACACTTGTGCCATTTATGCAGCACAAAGGGGTTCATTTACTGGAACTGGTCTGATAGGCATATTTTATTTTAAGAGCAACACTGATGGGCATATTTTGTTTTGCCCATCAGAGTGCTCCCTAACATAAAATATGCCCATCAGTGTGATCCTTAACATAAAATAAGCTTGCATGCTGATGGGCACATTTTATGTTAAGGGGCACTCCGATGGGCACAACAAAATATGCCCATCTGCGTGCCCCTTTACATAAAATGTGCCCATCAGTGTTGCTCTTAAAATAAAATATGGCCATCAGAGTGCCCTTTACATAAAATGTGCCCATCAGCATGCTACTTATTTTATGTTAAGGGTCAGGCTGATGATGGGCATATTTTATGTTAAGGGACACTCTGATGGGCATAACAAAATGTGCCCATTAGTGTTGCTCTTAAAATAAAATATGCCCATCAGAGCAAATAAGTAGCATGCTGATGGGCACATTTTATGTTAAGAGACACTCTGATGGGCACATTTTATGTTAAGAGACACTCTGATGGGCACATTTTATGTTAAGGGACACTCTGATGGGCACATTTTATGTTAAGAGACACTCTGATGGGCACATTTTATGTTAAGGGACACTCTGGTGGACACAACAAATTATGGCCATCAGAGTGCCCCTTAAGAAAATATTGCCATCAGAGTGCCCCTTAAGAAAATATGGCCATCAGATTGCCCCTTAAGAAAATATTGCCATCAGAGTGCCCCTTAAGAAAATATGGCCATCAGATTGCCCCTTAAGAAAATATTGCCACCAGAGTGCCCCTTAAGAAAATATGGCCATCAGATTGCCCCTTAAGAAAATATTGCCATCAGTGTGCAGCTTAGGAAACATGTGCCCCACATACCTTGAGCTCAGGAGTAGTCGGCACAAGCTGCAGTGGGGCGGAAAGCTGCAAGATATATCTTGCAAGTGAGTCAGGACAGGAGCCGCATGTAGCAGGGGGATGGGGCGGAGCGCGCACGTGATGTCACACCCGACCGGGCACTCTTGTGCAGAATTTGAAAACCGGGAGCCGCGAGTAGCAGGGGGGCGGGGCGGGGCATGCATGTGACGTCTCACCCGGCCAGGCGCTCTTGTCTCAGAAGATTGGGAGTGAGAGCCGCGGTCAGGAGGCGGGGCGCACACACGCAGCGTCACTGGTTGCTGGGAAACCCGCAGTCCCAGCAAGCCAGTGACTGCTAATACACTGGCGGTCCAGGCAAGTGCGCCGCTCGGTCTGTGCACGGGCTGCCATTTAATGTATGCTGTGCCTGTTTGTTTTACAAGGACTTCATTGCGCCCCCCCCACCCCCAATAATTTGTCCCGCCCAGGGCACCCGCCCCCTTCTGCCCCCCCCTTGTACCGGCTCTGCACCCAGGAAACACACGTAACCTCTTGATCGCCCCCTAGTGTTAACCCCTTCCCTGCCAGTGACATTTATACATTGATCAGTGCATTTTTAACCACTTCGCATCCAGGCCAATTCTGACATTTCTCTCCTACATGTAAAATTCATAATTTTTTTGCTCGAAAATTACATAGAACCCCCAAACATTATATATGTTTTTTTAGCAAAGACCCTAGAGAATACAATGACGCTCGTTGCAACTTTTTATCTCGCACGGTATTTGCGCAGCAATTTTTCGAACACGTTTTTTTCAGAAAAAAAACAATTTCATGCTTAAAAAAAAACAAAACAGTAAAGTTAGCCCAATTTCTTTTGCATAATGTGAAAGATGAAGATACACCGAGTAAATAGATACCCAACATGTCACGCTTCAAAATTGCACGCGCTCGTGGAATGGCGCCAAACTTTGGTATTTAAAAATCCCCATAGGCGACGCTTTAACATTTTTTACTGGTTACATGTTTTGAGTTACAGAGGAGGTCTAGGGCTAGAATTATTGCTGTCGCTCTAACGTTCGCTGCGATACCTCACATGTGTGGTTTGAACACCGTTTTCATATGTGGGCGGGGCTTACGTATGCGTTCACTTCTGCGTACGAGCTCACGGGGACAGGGGCGCTTTAAAAGAAAAAAATGTTATTATTGTTAATTTGACTATTATTTTTTGAGTTTGACAGTTAAAAAAAAAAAAAAAAATTGATTACTTTTATTCCTATTACAAGGAATGTAAACATCCCTTGTAATAGGTATA
Organism: Lithobates sylvaticus; assembly: GCA_028564925.1. Classification (NCBI taxonomy): domain Eukaryota; kingdom Metazoa; phylum Chordata; class Amphibia; order Anura; family Ranidae; genus Lithobates; species Lithobates sylvaticus. The sequence continues at coordinate 572,462,720 of CM053027.1, forward strand.
TTACATGATCGGACCTATTAACAGTGAGTTAAGACCCCACATCTCACCTCTAGGCTGGGAAGCCTAAAATTAAAAAAAAAAAAAAAAAAAAGCGGAGGCGGCGCCGTTATTTGAATGCAGAGGCCGGGCGTGACGTCATAACATCGCGCCCGGCCTCCGAACGATCATAGAGACTCCGGCGACCATCTGGTCCGCCGGAAATCTCTATAGTGATCATCCGGGGCCGGCGGATCCTGTGTCCGACTCACCGATGGAAGTGGTGAGTCGGTAGAAGCACCGGAGGGCGGCGGGAGGGGGGGCGTCCCCTCCCGCCGCCCATAAGAACGATCAAGCGGCGGAACATCCGCTATGATCATTCTTATGGTGCAGGGAATCGCCGGCTGAAAACGGCAATATCTGAATGATGTCTGTAGCTACAGGCATCATTCAGATATACCCCCGCAAAGTGGAGGCCGTCATATGACGGCCTCCGGTCGGGAAGTGGTTAAAGCACTGATCAATGTTATAATGTCACTGGTCCCCAAAAAGTGCCAATTGGAGTCAGATTTGTCTGCCGCAATGTCACAGTCCCGATAAAAATTGCAGATCGCCGCCATTACCAGTAAAAACAATACAAAATAAATACAAGTCCCTAAATCTATCCCATAGTTTGTAGACGCAATAACTTTTGTGCAAACCAATCAATATACGCCTATTGCAATTTAAAAAAAAAAGATATGTAGAAGAATATATATCGGCCTAAACTGATGAATTCCTTTTTATTTTTATATATTTCATTTTGGATATGTAATATAGCAGAAAGTAAAAACTACATTTTTTTTTCAAAATTGTTGGTCTTTTTTTTGTTTATAGCACAAAAAATAAAAAAAATTACAGAGGTGATCAAATACCACCAAAAGAAAGTTCTATTTGTGGGAAAAAAAGGTCGTAAATTTTGTTTGGGTACAACATTGCACAAGCAATTGTCAGTTAAAGCGACGCAGTGCCGTATCGCAAAAAATGGCCTGGTCATCTTGCGGGCAAATCCTTTTGGGGCTGAAGTGGTTAAAGTGCAAATTACTTTCCAAAATGGCTTTAAAAAAAAAAAGTTAATACATTCTGTATTCTATGTTCTTTACAGATATACTGTACATACATGTGTGTGTTTCAGTTTGATTTGTTAGCTGAGAAAGAGGCATTTCTTTTTTTTTTTTAAATGTTTACATTTACATTTGATGCTGGTTTAGTAATATTACATTTGTAACACTTTAAAAATAATAAATAGTAATTTGTTTTGAAAGCCTGTTTTATAAGACTATTCCTTTTTTTAAAAACATATTATTGTATTATTTTTATATAAAAACCTTCACACATATATCAAATACAGTTGGAAAATAAGTTTTACCAACTTAAAAAAATTGAGTAAGTTACAAGTTAATATCACTTAAAACAAGGTAACTAAGTAAGTAACTAAGTAATAGGGCATCACAGTGGTGTAGTGGTTAGCACTTTCACCTAGCAGCAAAAGGGTTGCTGGTTCGAACCACGACATACCTGCCTGGAGTTTGCATGTTCTACCCTGTGCCTGCGTAGGTTTCCTCCCACACTCCAAACACATGCTAGTAGGGAAATTGGCCCTAGTATGTGTATGTATGCATGTGAGTTAGGGATCTTAGATTCAAAGCTCCTTGAGGGCAGGGACTGATCTGAATGTACAATGTTATATGTAAATTGATGGTGCTATATACAGTAAGTACTTTAAATAAGGTAATGTATGTGTTCCTAAACTTTTCAATAAACTGGAAAAATGTTATTGGCTTTACTTGAACCTATGGTCTATAAACTGGAAAAATGTAGTTGGCTTTACTTGAACCTATGGTCTATAAACTGGAAAAATTTAGTTGGCTTTACTTAAACCTATGGTCTATAAACTGAAAAAATGTAGTTGGCTTTACTTAAAACTATAGTTCCAGACAAGTTAAGGTATTTATTCCTAACTAAAAACACTATGGTCTATAAACTGAAAAAAATTTAGTTGGCTTTACTTGAACCTATGGTCTATAAACTGAAAAATAAGTTGGCTTTACTTGAACCTATGGTCTATAAACTGTAAAAATGTAGTTGGCTTTACTTGAACCTATGGTCTATAAACTGGAAAAATTTAGTTGGCTTTACTTAAACCTATGGTCTATAAACTGAAAAAATTAAGTTGGCTTTACTTAAAACTATAGTTCCAGACAAGTTAAGGTATGTATTCCTAACTTAAAACACTATGGTCTATAAACTGAAAAACATTGAGTTGCCCTTACTTAAAACAACAAAGTTGAAAACATAAAGTCTAATGAGTCAGACAAAAATAAGTTTAGTTGACGGTACTTAAAAAGCTGATGCAAATAGTTGCCTCAATTTTTTTGAGTAGACCCAGCACAATATTTTTTACATAGTTTTGTATAGTGCATAGTTGATCCAGAGGAAGGCAACTATTAGGGTATTCAGGGTAATCAACATCCACATGTAATTGACTTTAATAAATGATCCGTGAGGAATGCACATAACTAGATTCGGCACTGCATTGCCTTTCTACAATAATTCCATCTGTGAGATTATTTCCAGGATTCGCTATCACCCGCTCTGAAAGCAAACACTATTCCTCCTTCATGTCAGCCTCTGCACACAAAGCGTCTTCTGCTTCCTTATGCTGTTGAAGTCACTGTAAGATCTGACTAGTTGAAAGAATCAGGTCACAGAAGTTTAATGGAAGAGCAAGATTATTAGCTTTAAAAGCCAGCATTTGATTATTGCATGCACATAGCTGTGATGCTCCCTCGTATTACTGAGAGCCATTAAGTATGTTTACAAATTAACAGTAATGAGATATGAGCTGGGAGAAAGAGTAATGAAATAAGCATTTCCCTTTCATATCTGTTTTTCAGGAAATTTCCAGTAAGCTTAAAATCAGTGTTCTGTTTCAAAAGCCGATTTCGGCATTGACATACCACCTTAGACTCAGTCTGTCCAGACAGTTTGGTCACCTGCTGACTTGGCACCACCCACAGACAGCTTAACTCTTCCATAACACACAGAGGTTGAATCCATGCAATTTTTCTTCATATTTTTTTAATGCAATCTTCAAATTTTTTAATTGCAATAGAGAGGATGTTTTTTTGCAGTTTTTGGAAGTGTAAGAATACAATCGTTTTCCTATGCCCTGTCTCTGCAAATAACTAATGCTGACTGAGGGAACATGAAAGAAATAGAGAGGGTCTGGCTAGAACTGAACTAATTAGCACTACACAGGGGCAGTGTTGCCAAGCTACCAGATTGAAATTTACTGACACAACACCCAAAATTTACTGGCACAGCCAAGTTTTTACTGGCATTTCCAAAAGTTACAAAATTATAGTTATAAGTACAAATTTCGGTATTTAGGCCACAAACAAGTACATTATGCAATTCGCAATGTGAGTTCCACCGTGAAATGTTTTTTTTTCAGAATCAGGAAAAAAAAAATTAGGAGGAATTTTTTTTTATATACTTACCAGATTCGCCCTGTTGCTATGTAGTCCTCCTAATCTGGCACTTCCTGGTCCGCGGAGCTCCTCGTCACTTCCGCCTATGCTCCTGGGAAATGAGGTATTATCATTTCCCAGGAGTCTGTGGGTAGTACTGTGATGTTGCCATAACAAGAGGGTGGGACCTTCCTCCGCCGCCGCCCATTGTTATGGCAACTTTAGAAACAATAGGCGCTACGGCCGGTGAATCACGCATGCGCGAGATCGAGAGGTGCATGCTGGTTACCTAGCGTGCACCTCTCCAAAACGAATCCAGAAAGATATCTCGATTGGGCTTCACATGCCCACAATCATGATGGCAACGGCAACAAATGGAGGCAGAAAATATTAGAGTAAGAAATAAAAATGTTTGCTAAATCGATCATGATCATTGTATAATCGTTTGTTTTTCATTTGTAATAATGCTAGGATCAATAAAAAAAAAAAAGAAAAAAGCGGGTAACAATAAGGCAAAAAACATATTTCTTATTTTATTTCCTATATAGTAAGTAAGTATCTCAGGGACAGGACTCAAGAGGGCAAGAAATTTGAATGGTCAGGCACACACACACACGTGAAATTGACTCTCACAGGGACACTGACAGCATTGTACAGCAACAGATGATGATGACACTTCACCCCCACACGTCCCCTCCTGAGTCACAGTGACCATGCCAGGTGGTCCCTTCAGTCCACTCCAGTCCAAACAGCACTGACAGTCCCGCTCCCAGCTTGCCTTGCTCCGGAACCACAGACCCACACATGAGGCTCGCTCTGCTCCCTTGCACCATGACATCACACACACTCAGGCACCGCCTCCACCAGACCCGCCCCAAACACACTGTAGCAGGCAGTTTCGAGCTGAGAGTCACAGACATATTTTTTACTGGCAACCTTTTCCTGTCACTGGCATTTACTGGCAGGAGAGATGTGTCCATTTTTTACTGGCTGCCAGTAAAAATACAGTACATGGCCTGGAGCTAAGTGAAACTAGGAGGAGGGCCAGGGAGGGGAGGACAGAGGGAAACACCAGTTCACATAAGTAAACAAGTTTTAGTGGGCCAAAACCACCACTTGATGTCAGCATACTACAGAACAACAATAACGATGCACTTCAATATAACACAGAAAACATTACATTAAGTTGGAGCAGAACAATTTGGTTATGTGCATTCTCTGTCTACAATGGAGGTTTGGGTTAATTTACCAAAAATATAATGGGGAAATGCAGGCTTTTAAAACAGTTTCAAAGTGGGACCTTTCTTAAAACATATTACATGTTAACTCATTAAGAACACAAGCCACACATCAACAATTACAAGCAATAATAATTTGTATTTGTTTGGAACACCTTATCGGCTTGGCCAAGAGCACTGCAGAAGATTAGGAAACTTCTGTCTCTACAGACTGCACATCAAGACCTTCCAAAGACATTGGGGGTTATTTACAAAAGGCAAATCCACTTTGGACTACAAGTGCAAACTACAAGTGCAAAGTGCACTTGAAATTGCACTGAAAGTGCACTTGGAAGTGCAGTCGCTGTAGATCTGAGGGGGACATGCGAGGAAAATAAAAAACAGCATTTTAGCTTGTACAGGATTGTATAATAAATTCAGCAGAGCTTCCCATCATTTCAGATCCACCCCTCAGGTTTACAGCGACTGCACTTCCAAGTGCACTTTCAGTGCAATTTCAAGTGCACTTTGCACTTGTAATTTGCACTTGTAGTGCAAAGTGGATTTGCCTTTCGTAAATAACCCCCACTGTGTTCATTCAGAAAAGGAAGGAGCCAGTAAATTAAATATTTACTGGCCCCTTCTCCCTGCTCTCCATCCTGAAACATCCCCCGCAGCAGCCAGTGGGAAAGAAAGGAAGCTGGCAGCACTGGGGGGCGATTTCAATTTTTTTTTCTTATTTATTTAATTTATTTTTACATAATTAAATTGTGTTTTAAAAAAAAAAACAATTTGATCATTTTTATTGCTGTCACAAGGAATGTAAACATCCCTTGTTACAGTAATAGGTGGTGACAGGTACCCTTTGCACTTCAAAGTATTCAGATCGCCGAAAACGGCGAATCTGAATACTTTTTTTTTTTTTTAAACCGGCGCCATTTGCAGCCGAGTAAACTGGAAGTGACGTTGTGACGTCACTTCCATGTTTACACTCAGGAGCTGTTTCCGGCTTCGTTCCAGTCCCTCTCTAGGCGCCGGAAGTGGCGCGTCTCAGATCGGAGCAGCTCCCGGTGGGACGGGACGCCCGGTAAGAGTGGCGAGAGGTGGTGGGAGGGGGGATGTCCCTTTCCGCTCCTCTGGTATAACAGCCCTGCGGCTTTTAGCCACATCGATTTGTTATACCTGGAAAACCGTTCGCCAGCTCTAAAAAATGGTACCGGGATGATGCCTGCAGCTGCGGGCATCATCCCGGTATAACCCTCGAAAGCCGAGTACGCATATCCTCTTTGTTTCCCTGCAAAAGTAAAGCATAATGGACTACTATGCATCGCATAGTAGCCCATTATGTGTCACTTACCTGACACAGGAGCCAGCGATGTTACTGCTGGCCCCTCTTCCACGGAGTGTCCATCTTGGATGAACGTGCTGATGTGCTGACGTGCTGTCAGTAGCTCCGTCAGAAGCTCCGGCTTTTGCAGGCCCCCTGCCTTCCCGGATCCCAGCAGCCAGCAGCCTTAACTGGCATCAAAGTCCCCCCCCTCCTAGGCTCGGGGACCGGGTACGAGCCCCCCCCCCCCGGCTCGCTCCCGATCATTTAAACCAAGCTCGTTATCCCCCACCGCCGCCGTCACCCAGCCGCCACCTGCCTGTAAGACACAGAAGTCTGTGCAATATGTTTTCAGGCTTGCTGGATGTCAAGTACAAGGAAGGCACATTTGTGAGACCAAACATAAGAAAAACGTGTTTAGAATCAGATTCTGAAAAACTACTATTTCCCATTACAAACGATGCATTCCTTTAACAATGTCATTAATTCTTAAGTAACTGTAAAATCCCAATCTATATTTATTCCACACTATTTCCCACTCGGTGTGAAAAGCCCAACTTGCTACATAACTGAGAAAAAAGAAAAAAGAAAAACTGTTGTCGAAAAAACTTAAGTTGGGAGATATTCAAAACTGATCCTGTATAGAGCAGTGAAGAATTGGAGCCTCTGCCAGCTTTTATTGCTATGTCCCCTTTGGGGAAATTTCCCCTAGCTTTGTGTTCTGGTGACACCCAGACAATTGCTATAAGCTGATTTCCTGGTGTCCTTTCCTGGACAAGCATGATTTATTAGTAAATGTGATATTGTTGCTGTTTCTTTTCGGTTGCAATTTCTCTAACTACTTCAGGTCTGCCCCATAGCAGCTTTACTGCTACAGGGCGGCACCTGTGCGCCCGTTCACAGATATATATCCATGATCTGACTCTTCCAGGTAGGAGCCGCGCATGCGTGCCGCCCGGCAGCTTGCTCCCGCTGTGATAACACACAGCAAGAACCCAGCGGTGGGTACCACGAACTCGATGTCCGCCGACACCCTCCAATGATCCAGCAGACAGGCAGAATGGCGGTTTGACAGGAGGGAAGGCATGGATCCTGTGAGGTTGATTTACTAAAGGCAAATAGACTGGGCACTTTGCAAAGTGCATTTGCACCAGGGCCGATCCTAGGCAGGGTGCGCAGGGTGCGCAGGGTGCGCCGCACCCAGGTGCCGCAGAGGTGGGGGCGCCAAAGCTCCAGAGTGCTGTTCCCCTCCCTCCTCCTCGTCTGTGTCCAGAGGCGAAGGTGGAGCGCATGTAGTGGGTGCTGTGGGTCCCCATCCCGCCAGCAACTGACAAGAGCGCATACCGCTCCCGCTGTCCCCGGAATCCGTGCTGTCTGAGTAATGCTGTGGAGCCCAGTACCGGAACACGTTCCAGTACTAGACTCCACTAATCTTTCTGTCCGTTGCGCGTGGAGCAGTTTTCTGTCTGCCCCGCCCCCTCTGCGTGTGTCGGCTGCCAATCATCCAGTGCACTCCCAGAAATGCTGTTTGACTGCCGCCATCCTAGTAACCAAAGATGCCACGTATGCCCCGCCCCCCTGCATAGTGCACGGTGCTTGTGCTCCCAGCGCGCCCAAGCTACAGGGATCTATTGGACAGGTACTAATCTATGGGGACACCTGCTGTGGGGGGTCTCTGATGGGGGAACACCTGCTGTGAGGGGGCTCTGATGGGGGACACCTGCTGTGGGGGGCTCTGTTGGAGACACCTGCTGTGGGGGGCTCTGTTGGAGACACCTGCTGTGGGGGGGCTCTAATGGGGGACACCTGCTGTGGGTGGCTCTTATGTGGGAAACCTGCTGTGGGGGGGCTCTGTTGGGGGACACCTGCTAGGGGGGGGCTCTGATGGGGGACACCTGCTGTGGGGGGGCTCTGATGGGGGACACCTGCTGTGGGGGGGCTCTGATGGGGGACACCTGCTGTGGGGGGGCTCTGATGGGGGACACCTGCTGTGGGGGGGGGCTCTGATGGGGGATGCCTGCTGTGGGGGGGCTCTGATGGGGGATACCTGCTATGGGGGGCTCTGATGGGGGACACCTGCTGTGGGAGTGCTCTGATGGGGGAAGAGGGCTCTCTGTGTTTACTGCCCATCCCCCTCCCTTCTCCTGTCAGAGGAGGAGAGCGAAGCAGCCGGAGATGTAAGGAAAGCTCTGCTGGGCCTAGTGGTTCTGCCACCACCGCTGCGATTGCGTGTGCGGGCTAGGAGCCCGGGAAAGCTTTCGGGGAAGTGCACCCAGGACTCCAGGGAGAGGAAGTCCTGAGGGGACGCCATCGGAAAGAAAACTCCACTGCCCTGTGCGCGGGCTACTGCGCATGCGCGGAATCGAACGGGTGCGCGCGCGCGGTCTCGGACGGGCGCGCGCACGGTTACTGGCGCCAGGCGGGCTATTTAAACCAGCCATCTCCATGCAATCCTTGCTGCCTGATCTACAGCGTTCCGTGTGTTAATCCTGTACTTCTCTGTATCTGCACCAGTGACCCGGCTTGTCTACCTACCTGCTCTGCTTCCTGCCTGCCCCGATCCCGGCTTACCCACGACTATTCTCTGGCTTATCCCTGGCTTATCCGCAGTGTGTCCTCTGTTACCAAACCCGGCTTGTCTGACCTACCTGTGCACCTGTCCTGTAGTCCGCTGCATACCTGCCAGTTCCTGTTGCCTGCTGGTTCCTGTAGTCCGCTGCATACCTGCCAGTTCCTGTTGCCTGCTGGTTCCTGTAGTCCGCTGCATACCTGCCAGTTCCTGTTGTCTGCTGGTTCCTGTAGTCCGCTGCATACCTGCCAGTTCCTGTTGCCTGCTGGTTCCTGTGGTCCGCTGCATACCTGCCAGTTCCTGTTGTCTGCTGGTTCCTGTAGTCCGCTGCATACCTGCCAGTTCCTGTTGTCTGCTGGTTCCTGTGGTCCGCTGCATACCTGCCAGTTCCTGTTGTCTGCTGGTTCCTGTAGTCCGCTGCATACCTGCCAGTTCCTGTTGTCTGCTGGTTCCTGTAGTCCGCTGCATACCTGCCAGTTCCTGTTGTCTGCTGGTTCCTGTAGTCCGCTGCATACCTGCCAGTTCCTGTTGTCTGCTGGTTCCTGTAGTCCGCTGCATACCTGCCCGTTCCTGTTGTCTGCTGGTTCCTGTCACCTGCTGTCTGCTGGTTCCTGTCACCTGTTGTCTGCTGGTTCCTGTCACCTGCTGTCTGCTGATTCCTGTCACCTGCTGCCTGCTGGTTCCTGTCACCTGCTGTCTGCTGGTTCCTGTCACCTGTTGTCTGCTGGTTCCTATCTTCGCTGGTCTAGTCCGGAGGTCCGCCTACAGCTGCTGTTCCTTCCAGACACTCGTGCCTCCTCTGACTTCTGCGCCCCCTGTCCCCATCTCCAGGGGCCGCAAGTCTGGGACGTAAGAGAGGTCTCCCACTGCAATCCAGACTCGCCACTAGGTACGTGACAGTATCAGGCAGCCATGACCGAGTCTGAGCAGGGAGCCTCTCCTATGGAAGAACTCTGCCTACACCTAGCAGGCCTTGCACAAGCGGTCACTAACCTACAGGAAGGTTATACCCGACTTGAAAAACATGTCCTTACTCAGGGATCCCCAGGCCTCACCACTAGCCAGCCTACTCCACCAACCGTCGTGATGCTTCCCCCGGAACCTCGAGTACCCACACCTGAGAGGTTCTCCGGTGAGCGTAGTAAGTTCAGGACTTTTCGCAGTGCATGTGAACTGTTTTTTGCACTACAGCCCCGAACATTTTCTTTGGAGTCCACCAAAGTGGGCTTTGTGATCTCCCTGCTCCAGAACGACCCCCAACTCTGGGCCCACCGTCTGCTTAAACAGGAGGCCGCGGAACTTGCTCATCTAAATACCTTCTTTGATGAAATGGCCCGAATGTATGAGGACCCGCAACTCTGTGCCACGGCTGAGACTGCCCTCCATGCTCTACTCCAAGGGCGTAGGCCCGCCGAGGACTATGTTGCTGAATTCAGGAGATGGAGTGCTGATACCAGCTGGAATGATGCGGCCCTCCGCTACCAGTTTCGGTTGGGGTTGTCAGATCCCCTCAAGGATGAACTTGCTAGGGTTGGGGTTCCTCCAACTCTTGAGGAGCTCATCAACCAGGCTATACAGATCGACAGGCGCCTACGCGAACGACGGTCTGAGAGGGCCTCTGTTCCACCTCGTCCCTCTTGGATGCTGCCAAAGGTACCCTACTTTCCTAGGGGTCCACCGCCGGGTCGAACCTCTGCCTCCACCGAAGGAACTGAGCCCATGCAGTTGGGTGTGCTTCGCCCTGCTCTCACTCCTGAAGAACGGCTGAGACGCCGTCGGGACAATTTGTGTCTATACTGCGGGGAGCCAGGGCACTATGTGCGAACCTGTCCAGCCAAGACCCGTAAGTGGCGCCCTCCTTCAGTTGACCAGATAATGGCCGTTACCGATGCCTCTTCTCACCTTGCTCTCTCTATTTTGTTACAGCTCCCCGGAAAGAACATTATGGTCCCCGCCATTATTGACTCTGGAGCCTGCAGTTGCTTCATGGACTCAGACTTTGCTACTGCCCATAGCATCCCCTTACGGAATAAGGCCCAGGGACTACAGATACACCTGGCCGATGGTTCAGCCATTAGATCCGGGCCTGTCACCCTAGAAACGCAACCTCTGCCGGCATGCATAAATCATCTCCATCAGGAGTTACTGAGTCTGGACATTATTTCTTCCCCACTGTTCCCGGTCATTTTGGGCATGCCTTGGCTCCGCGCCCATAACCCCTGCATTGACTGGTCCACCAAGGAGATTACCTTCTCCTCTCCTTACTGCTCCCAACACTGCCTTCCACGGACCGACGCTCAGTCAACTACCTTGATGTGTTTGGACAACGAGACCCATCAGCTGGTCCCCAAGGCCTACCACTCTTTTTTGGATGTCTTCAGCAAAAAAGGGGCAGAGACCCTTCCACCTCATCGGGTCTACGATTGTCCCATTGAGCTTCTCCCTGGAGCTGAAGTTCCCTTTGGGAGGATCTTCCCACTATCCGAGCTGGAGCTCTCCGCCCTTAAAGACTACATTGATGATAACTTACGAAAGGGCTTTATCCGTTCCTCCACGTCACCTGCCGGAGCCGGCATCTTCTTCGTCGAGAAAAAGGATCATTCTCTTCGGCCATGTGTCGATTACAGAGAATTGAACAAGGTGACCATCAAAAATCGTTACCCCTTGCCGTTAGTCCCCGAGTTGTTCCAGAGGCTGGGGGCAGCGGTCATCTTCACCAAGTTGGACCTCCGCGGGGCATATAATCTGGTACGCATCCGAAAGGGCGATGAATGGAAGACCGCCTTCCGTACACGATTCGGGCACTTTGAATACCTTGTGATGCCCTTCGGACTCTGTAACGCCCCTGCCACGTTCCAACATTTCATTAATGACATTTTTCGAGACTACTTAGACCTGTTTGTAATCATCTACTTAGATGACATCTTAATCTTTTCTTCTTCCCTGGACAGTCACCAACAACACGTCAGATGCGTGTTGGGGCGACTGCGGCAACATGGTCTGTATGCTAAACCCGAGAAGTGCGAGTTTGAACAACAGAGCATACAGTTCCTGGGACTCATCATCTCCATCGAAGGCATTAAGATGGACCCCCAGAAGATCTCCGCTATTCTAGACTGGCCTGCACCGGTGGATAAAAAAGGGGTACAGCGGTTTGTGGGTTTCTCTAACTTTTACCGAAAATTTATTAAAGGTTTCTCGGCCATCATCTCCCCCATCACACAATTAACCCGACAAGGGGTTCGGTTCCAATGGACAACCGAGGCCCAGGCCGCCTTTGTCGCCCTCAAGAAACTCTTTACTTCCGCCTCCATCCTAAAGCACCCCGACCCGGCTCTCCCATTTGTCTTGGAGGTGGACGCATCGGAAATCGCAGTCGGGGCGATACTATCCCAGAGACAAGGCCCCAAGGCCCTCCTGTTCCCCGTTGGGTTCTTCTCCCGTAAGTTGACGCCTCCTGAGCGGAACTACGACGTGGGCGACCGAGAACTGTTGGCAATCAAGGCGGCATTGGAGGAATGGCGGTACCTGTTGGAAGGGGCGGCCCACCCGATTCTCATATATACAGACCACAAGAACCTGGAGTATCTGAAGGCCGCCAAGAGACTAAAGCCACGACAAGCCAGGTGGGCACTGTTCTTCTCCCGATTCGCCTTTCATGTTACCTACAGGCCGGGCTCCAAAAACACCAAACCTGATGCCTTATCACGGATGTTCATCGATCCTAAGGAGCCCAATCCACCTGACACCATCCTAACCGCTGAGAACTTCCTACTTCTCCATGAAGATCTGTTAAGCCGGATCAAGCAGGCGTCCAGGGAGGACCCGCCGCCTGCTAGGCCAGAAGTCTCCGCCAAGGATGGCCTATTCTGGTCCGGTGGTAAGATCTTCGTTCCAGAAAGTCTCCGGGTCACTATACTTGGGCTATGTCATGACCATGTACTGGCCGGACATTTCGGCATAGCCAAGACCACGGACCTGGTCCAGCGCACTTTCTGGTGGCCCCAACTGGCAAAAGACTGCCAAAGGTATGTGGAATCATGTACGGTGTGCACTCGCAACAAGAGCTGCAGGACCAAATCTTGGGGGCTACTCAAACCCCTACCTGCTCCGGAAAGGCCGTGGAAGCTAATAACCATGGACTTCATTGTGGAACTTCCCCCCTCCGAAGGCCATACGGCCATCTTTGTGGTAGTGGACCGGCTGTCCAAAATGGCCCACTTTATCCCCATGAAGGGGACTCCTTCGGCACCAGAGACGGCTCAGGCCTTCATTGCAGGCATTGTCAGACTTCACGGGATTCCAGCAAATATCATCTCGGACAGGGGCGTCCAATTCACGTCTCGGTTCTGGAAGGCCCTCTGCAACTCCCTTGGCATTGAACTATCTTTATCCTCTGCTTACCACCCACAGACGAACGGGCAGACAGAAAGAACAAACCAGACTCTTGAGCAGTATCTGCGTTGCTTTTCATCCTTTTCTCAACAGGACTGGCTCTCTCTGTTGCCATTGGCGGAATTCGCCTACAACAACTCCACCCACTCCACTACCAAACAGACTCCGTTCTTTGCCAACTATGGTTACCACCCATCATTCCTGCCAAATTCTGTACCAGAATGTGCCGTTCCTGCTGTGTTTGAGACCGTGGACTTCTTTTCAACCAACAATAAAGTGTTGCAGGAAACTATGACTCGGGCACAGAATCTTAATAAAGAGGTCTTTGACAGGGGCAGACGGGGGCAATTGGTCCTGGAGCCTGGAGACAAAGTATGGCTGTCCACAGTGAATCTCCGACTTACTTGTCCTTCCAGGAAGTTAGGCCCCAAATTCTTGGGCCCCTTCGCTGTGAAGCGGAAAATCAACGAGGTAGCATACGAGCTGGAATTGCCAGAGTCACTTCGGGTACACCCGGTCTTCCATGTTTCACTCCTGAAGCCAGCAGTCCCCAATTCTTTCCCTGGGCGATCTACGGATCCCCCAGCCCCGATAATGGTCAATGGGGAAGAGGAATTCGAGGTGGAGACAATTGTGGACTGTCGAAAGAGAAATAACCAGATACAATACCTCATCAAGTGGAAGGGGTACGGTTCTGAAGAGAATTCCTGGGAACCTGAAACCAACTTGCATGCCGAGCATTTGATCCAAGCCTTCAAGAAAGCTCACCCAGAGAAGTGTTCCCAGTTGGGCATCCGGAGGCTGCCCCTTGGGGGGGGGCAATGTAAGGAAAGCTCTGCTGGGCCTAGTGGTTCTCCACCGCTGCGATTGCGTGTGCGGGCTCGAACGGGTGCGCGGGCTACTGCGCATGCGCGGAATCGAACGGGTGCGCGCGCGCGCGGTCTCGGACGGGCGCGCGCACGGTTACTGGCGCCAGGCGGGCTATTTAAACCAGCCATCTCCATGCAATCCTTGCTGCCTGATCTACAGCGTTCCGTGTGTTAATCCTGTACTTCTCTGTATCTGCACCAGTGACCCGGCTTGTCTACCTACCTGCTCTGCTTCCTGCCTGCCCCGATCCCGGCTTACCCACGACTATTCTCTGGCTTATCCCTGGCTTATCCGCAGTGTGTCCTCTGTTACCAAACCCGGCTTGTCTGACCTACCTGTGCACCTGTCCTGTAGTCCGCTGCATACCTGCCAGTTCCTGTTGCCTGCTGGTTCCTGTAGTCCGCTGCATACCTGCCAGTTCCTGTTGCCTGCTGGTTCCTGTAGTCCGCTGCATACCTGCCAGTTCCTGTTGTCTGCTGGTTCCTGTAGTCCGCTGCATACCTGCCAGTTCCTGTTGCCTGCTGGTTCCTGTAGTCCGCTGCATACCTGCCAGTTCCTGTTGCCTGCTGGTTCCTGTAGTCCGCTGCATACCTGCCAGTTCCTGTTGCCTGCTGGTTCCTGTAGTCCGCTGCATACCTGCCAGTTCCTGTTGTCTGCTGGTTCCTGTAGTCCGCTGCATACCTGCCAGTTCCTGTTGTCTGCTGGTTCCTGTGGTCCGCTGCATACCTGCCAGTTCCTGTGGTCCGCTGCATACCTGCCAGTTCCTGTTGTCTGCTGGTTCCTGTAGTCCGCTGCATACCTGCCCGTTCCTGTTGTCTGCTGGTTCCTGTAGTCCGCTGGTTCCTGTCACCTGTTGTCTGCAGGTTCCTGTTGTCTGCTGGTTCCTGTCACCTGCTGTCTGCTGGTTCCTGTCACCTGTTGTCTGCTGGTTCCTGACACCTGCTGTCTGCTGGTTCCTGTCACCTGCTGTCTGCTGGTTCCTGTCACCTGCTGTCTGCTGGTTCCTGTCACCTGTTGTCTGCTGGTTCCTATCTTCGCTGGTCTAGTCCGGAGGTCCGCCTACAGCTGCTGTTCCTTCCAGACACTCGTGCCTCCTCTGACTTTCTGCGCCCCCTGTCCCCATCTCCAGGGGCCGCAAGTCTGGGACGTAAGAGAGGTCTCCCACTGCAATCCAGAATGTCTGCAGTCTCTAACCATCTCTTGTAGTATGTCTGCAGTCTCTGACCAACTTTTGTAGTATGTCTGCAGTCTCTGACCATTTCTTGTACTATGTCTGCAGTCTCTGACCATCTCTTGTATTATGTCTGCAGTCTCTGACCATCTCCTGTATCATGTCTGCAGTATGTCTGGGGGCTCTTTCTAACAGACTCTCTAACAGAAGCCCTTTCTGTGTGCATTAGAGAGACCCCCCTCCAGGTCCCATTAGTGTACTCATTTTCTTTATTGTTAAAAGATCATGGGAGGATCCCAGGGTAATGAAGACTTCTTAGGGGAGCATCTCTGTGTTTGTGTCATAGCCATATAAACATTTGTAAAGGGGAGGCATTAGTAAGATGACTATGCCCATGTGGGGGCGCCAGAAATATTTCTGCACCCAGGCATCTGTGACCCTAGGATAGGCCCTGATTTGCACTCTGTAAGAGCAATTGCCCCAGAGCTTAGTAAATGAGCAGAAGCTCTGCTGACTTTCTTCACCCAATCATGTGCAAGCAAAAAAGCGTTTTTTGTTATTTTCCTTGCATGTGATTGGGTATTCTTTGCAAAGTGAAGCTTTTCCTGCATTACCTTAGCTACTTGACTTCCGCAAGATTTACCCCCCTCTTCATGACCAGGCCATTTTTTACGATACGGCACCGCCTTACTTTACCTGACAATTGCGTGGTCATGCGACGTTGTACCCAAATAAAATAAATGTCCCTTTTCCCCACAAATAGAGATTTCTTTTGGTGGTATTTGATCACCTCTGCGTTTTTTTTTTTTTTTGCGCTTTAAAAAAAACAATATTTCTTTCTTTCTGCTATCAAACACATCCAATAGAATAAAAAATAAAAATCGAATTTCTTCATCAGTTTAGGCCAATATATATTCTGCTACATATTTTTGGTAAAACAAATCCCAATAAGCGCATGTTGATTGGTTTTGCACAAAAATTATAGCGTCTACAAACTATGGGATGTATTTCGTTATTTTTTTTACTAGTAATGGCGGCGATCAGTGACTTATAATGGGACTGCGAAATTTGCGGTGGACATTCGGATGCTTAACTGACACTTTTGACATTTTTTGGTGACCAGCGAGACTAATACAGTGCTAAACATATGAACTGTCACTGTACTAATGACACTGGCAGGGAAGGAGTTAACACCAGGGGCATTTAAAGGGTTAACTGTGTGCCTAGCCAGTGTTTTATTACAGTGTGGGAAGTGCTTTTACTAGGGGAAGACATGGATCCATGTCCCTGATTTCTAGAGACACAGGGGTTGATTTACTAAAGGCAAATAGACTGTGCACTTTGCAAAGTGCAGTTGCTCCGGATCTTAGTAAATATTCACTCTAGAAAGTGAAAACATGAAGTTGACTTTTGCACTTTCCTGAAGTTCACTGTAACAGGAAATGAGGTAAAATGAAAACAGAAATAAAAATCGAATGTAGGGTCTAACCCGTCAAGCTGATCTCTGGCACAAAAGCTTTAATTCAAACATATTCTTTAACCGCTTCCCGACCGCCTTACGCAGATATACTGCGGCAGAAGGGCACGTACAGGCAGAATCACATACAGGGGGTCCCCGAGTTACGAACTCGTTAGGGACTGCCCGCCTGTACGGAAGTCGGAAATGTTCGTAAGTCGGCCGCGCATGCGCAGACCGACAAATACGGAGATTTCCGGACATTTCCGTTGTTCCGTCTATTGCCGTTCTGCGCATGCGCGGCAAATTACGGACATTTCCGGCATTTTCCGAAGCTCCGTATGGCCGCACATGCGCAGAACGGCCGAAAGACGCCGAAAAAGACCGAAAAATGCAGCACCCCGTTCGTAAGTAGGGGTTGTTCGTAGGTCGGGTGTTCGTAAGTCGGGGACCCCCTGTACCTGTATATTGCCCTTTAAGAGGCGGCCGGTGAGCGCGCTCGGGAAGCTCCGTGAGTCGGATCTCCCGGAGAGGAAGAATGTAAACAAGCATCTCCCCATTCTGCCTAGTGACAGTGTCACACACAGCCACGCCCCCACAGTTAGGAACACGCCCCTAGGACACACTTAACCCCTACACTGCCACCAAATGGTTAACCCCTTCACTGCCAGTGTCATTTACACAGGAATCAGTGCATTTGTATAGCACTGATTGCTGTATAAATGAAAATGGTCCCAAAAATGTGTCAAAAATGTCTGATGTGTCCGCCATAATGTCGCAGTCACGATAAAAATCGATGATCGCTGCCATTTAAAAAAAAAAAGTTATTATTAATAAAAATGCCATAAAACTATACCCTTTTTTGTAAACACTATAACTTTTGCGCAAACCAATTAATAATCGCTTATTGCGATTTTTTGACCAAAAATATGTAAAAGAATACATATCGGCCTAAACTGAGGAAAAAAAATGTTTTTTTATATATATTTTTGGGGATATTTATTATAGCAAAAAGTAAAAAATAATGTGTTTTTTCAAAATTGGCGCTCTTTTGTTGTTTATAGCGCAAAAAATAAAAACCGCAGGGGTGATCAAATACCACCAAAAAAAAGCTCTATTTGTGGGGGAAAAGGGACGTCAATTTTGTTTGGGTACCACTCCGCACGACCGCGCAATTGTCAGTTAAAGCGACGCAGTGCCGAATCGCAAATAGTGCTCTGGTCAGGAAGGGAGTAAATTCTTCCGTGGTTAAAGTGGTTAATAGCCAATAACATAGCTCCCAACTGTCCCTGATTTGGAGCAATGTCCCTCTGTCCCTCATTCCTCCTCATTTGTCCCTCATTTTGGTCTGATCTATATAGTTGTACATAAAAATTTACTTTTTATCTTTCAAAAAGTGTTTTCCAGTGCTAAACCTTTCATTCAAATTCTAAATTGCTTCATTTGTAAATTTTAAAAGCCAATATAAAGCAATAGTAGTGGTAAAAAAAAGCACTTGTGGGTTTAATGAACATTTATTTTTGGTTAATTCTCCTTTAAAGGGGGTGTGACAGGAGGCGTGTCCTATGTCTACATAGGTTTGCTAGTAGGTGTCCCTCATTCCCATCTCTAAATGTTGGGAGGTATGCCATAAAGAATATCAATCCTTTGCAGGCACAGATATTACCTTGTCAGGGTGACATCGTCATTACCAATCTACATCTACATAGCCTGTGCAGAGAGCAGAGATGTGGGAGGGGCCCAGCAGGCTCCACCCCCTACAGGCTGCCTGCAGAAAACGACAGGAGGGGGCGGAGACAAGACCAGTCACCCTGCACAAGGCGAGAGAGCAGCAGTGACTTCATCACAGGAAGCTCCTGCACAGAGGTAAAGTCGAATGCCGCATACACACGGTCGGATTTTCCGACGGGAAATTTTGGATGTCAGCTTGTTGTAGGAAAGTCTGACCGTGTGTATGCTCCATCGAACATTTGCTGTCGGACTTTCCACCAACAAATGTTTGCTAGCAGGTTCTCAAATTTTCCACCAACAAAACTTTGTTGTCGGAAAGTCCGATCGTGTGTACACAAGTCTGTCGCACAAAAGTTTACGGATGCTCGGAATCATGCAGAAGGAGCCGCACTGGCTATTGAACTTCCTTTTTCTCGGCTCGTCGCACGCCTTGTACGTCACCACGTTCCCACGTTCGGAATTGTTGGCCAACATTTGTGTGACCGTGTGTATGCAAGACAAGGTTGAGCCAACAACCTTCGAACAAAATTCCACGGTTTTGTTGTCGGAAAGTCCGATCGTGTGTACGGGGCTTTACACTGGATTACTGCACAGATCTGGAAGAAATACACCAAGCTTAAGGTAAGAGTACACATGGCTCTTGTATTTAGACAGAATGTACTTAATATTTCAGAAGTCAGCTTTCACTGCATCCAAAACCTAAACAATAAAAATCTTTGGTTAGTGTTTAGGTCAGCAGGTGAGAATAAAATGCCCAAAAGATAGAAATAAAAACCTATTCAATAGTAAAAAAAAAATGAAATAAATAAAAATATTCGATTGGTGTTGGGGGTCATGGTTGTAATCAGCATGTTACATAAAGTACACTTCATGACAGGTAAAGTGAATAACATTTATTATCTCGTTACAATGGCATCAGAAAGAGGGTGGGATATATAAGGCAGCAAGTAAACATGTTGTCCCTGAAGTCGATGTGTTAAAAACAGACAAAATAGGCATTGCTGTTTGTTGTGTATGGAGTTGTGTAGCTGCAGACCAGTCAGGGTGCCCGTGCTGACCCGTGTCCATAGCCAAAAGCACCTGCAATGGGCACATGAGCATCAGAACTGGACCACAGAGCAATGGAAGAAGTTGAATCATGAGAATCTGTGGGACGTGCTGGTAAAAAACGCCTGATCCATGGAGTCCCCACCTTACAACTTACAGGGCTTAAAGGATCTGCTACTGAAGGCTTGGTGCCAGATACCACAGCATACCTTCAGAGGTCTAGTGGAGTCCATGCCTCGATGGGCCAGGGCAGTTTTCACAGAAAAAAGGGGACCTACTCAATATTAGGTGGGTGGTCATAAAGTTAGGGCTGATCGGTTTGTAGCACAATCTTAGGTTTAGGCTGAAGGCTGCTAGGTAAATTTAGTTTGGCTTTACTACAATCAGTGGTTGATTGGTTAAAGCTGCTAGAGCAGGTTTTCACAGACTGCTGCTCTGCTACTTCCCCTTGTATTCTAGAAATATCTGGGACATTGTGGGAGGGAGAGCAAAGGCTGTAGTCTGAATATTTATGGAACTTCCACCAATCCCTGGGGAGGTGTGCCCAGAAGGTGGGGGGGGGGTTATTGGGGAACGATGAATTTGGATGGGGAAAGGGAGCATGGGATACCCCGGAACTGTACAACTTGAGAGCTACTAATGTTCTGGCTTTGCTTGTCTGGCTCTTGACACGAGTCTTGAAAAAGTCCTAAAAGCCTGAGTGGCAAGGGGAAATTGCAGCTTGCTGGTGTAAGGCAGCAGTCCAGGGTCCAGCTTGGAGGAGACACTTGTTGAGGGGCCTTGCCCTCTTGGGCAGAAGCCAGTTTGAAGAAGCTAGGCTTTGCTGGAGGGCCCATTTACAGAGCATCCCAGCAATCCAAAGAGTCAGGAATAAGCTCATGGGAGGAGAGCCGGGAAGGAAGCTGTGAGAGAGAGTCCAAGTTGTCCAGAGGCTGAGTGAGTCTCCATGTCCCTCATGGGGAAAAAACCTGGTGGATAACAGCAGGAGGCAACTAATGATTCTGTGTTGGAGTGAGTATCAGACCCCAGTGCTGCAAGAGAGACTGTATAGTGCTTTAGTCTTTGGTAAGAAGACAGATCACAGGGATAGTTGCTGAGAGTAGTACAGACAGAAGTGTGCCAGTGCAGCCAAGCAGGGGTGAAATACCATTGGGTGTTGTACAGGTGCAGCTGAAGGTGTACAAGACTTGTGTCAAGAGCCAGACCAGCAAAGCCAGAACATTAGTAGCCCTCAAGTTGTACAGTTCCGGGGTTCCCATGTTCCCTTTCCCCATCCAAGTTCATTGTTCCCCAATAAAAACCACAAAAAGAAACCCCTAGACTTATTCTTGAGATAGAGAAAGACTGCCAAAAAAGTTTTATGCCTGGCTGTGTGTGCGCTGAGGGGAGGAAATAGGCCAAAACTACCAGCGACTGTCTAGAGTGTACACTATAGGTGCATGTGCAATGTCAGCCACAATAGCTCATAGGTCTTATTCACACACCTATAATCTGTGATGGGCTGTGTGTTTTTGTGTCTTGAGCCACCAGGTGCTGTGTGCATGCAGCCCATTCTTGTCTATGGGATGGGATGCAGTATCTGCATGGACACAACCGCTTGACTCGAATTGGACAGCCATGTAGATGTGGATGAGTGCCCCAAATGCAAAAAGTGTGCATTCTGGACTGCAACCGCAAGGCTGCCAGATTGAGTGAAGTGGCTGGGTCCATGCAGACACTGTGTCTCCATAGACATGGATGGGCTGCCTGCACACAGCACCTGCATTACAGGTGCCATAGCCCATGTGAATAAGGTCATACTTTGATAATTACACCAATGCAATCCAAAGATATCAAAATACAGTATTTGTTTAGAAAACCCTGATCTATAGTTTGTCTTTGCTTAGCATGATATATGATATATATCATATCACATGATATATTAGATGATTCAACAATATTTGAAATAACCCGAAATATATTTTGTAAAAATATAAATTACAATATTGGAAAACAGCAACATAAAACATCTAAATTATTCATGTAAAATATACAGGGAACTGAAAATAATAAAAAGAAAGCTTTTCAGAATGTAAGTGTACAGTTAGGAAGAATTATAAGTACGTGTTCTGATGATAAAAATTGACAAGTGTGCGTCCATCTTCACCGGTTGATGAGTCACTCTGCGACGGGTCATATATTCTTGTAATCTTGTTTCCAGCACAGCATGTCGGTGAATTAACTGTCACAAGAAAATATTATCTTGGTTTTCGAACTGAACTTGTAAGTACAAAGAGTACCATTACTAGACTATTGTTAAAAAAAAAAATTGGGGTTTTTATACTACAGAAGTTGACTTAAACTTGTAACCCCTTGTTAGGACTGAGAGTATTTAAATCTAGTATAAATTATATATAAAGATTAAGAATAATTTGCTTTTTTTAGGAGGTACCTCATCCATCTTAACTGACATCTACAAAAAAAATTTAAAATTTGTTTTGGACTTTACTGGTACCAGAGAAGGACAACCACACAAAACTATGAAATGTATAATCTTTATTACAAAATTTCATAAAATTGTTTAAAAATCATAGAAAGAATATTATTATATGCAATGCAAGCCACAACAATATACTATAACAAATTATCTTTTCTATGTGATCCAAGAGGTTGACGTATTTCACAACTATCAGCTTCCCCAGGACCTTCTTAACTTGGCAGCAAAGAGAAATGGCCTACTCAAAAGAAAAATACAACATATCATATATAACATAGAGTCTGCATATGGCATCCTAACATGTATGTAAAACTTACACATTACTTTAAGAGTATAGCTTAGGATTGTTGTGGTAGAATGTGCAATGTGCAATGTACAATGGCACGCACATCGGCTCCTCAGTGACACGGCGGGATATACCCCTATATGACGCCCGCCCAGGATGAGAGATCCCATCTGTGGACGTCATATGGCAATGGGCGGGTATTGAATTGGTTAAGGATGCAGCAAATTGAAGATGATAAATATATGGACACTATGACATACAGTGAGGGAAAAAATTATTTGATCCTCTGCTGATTTTGTTTGTTTGCCCACTGACAAAGAAATGATCAGTCTATAGTTTTAATGGTAGGTTTATTTTATCAGTAAGAGACAGAATAACAACAAACAAATCCATTAAAACGCATTTCAAAAAAGTTATAAATTGATTTGCATTTTAATGAGTGAAATACTTATTTGACCTCTTTGCAAAATATGACTTACTAATTGGTGAAAAAACCCTTTTTGGCAATCACAGGAGGTCAGACGTTTCTTGTAGTTGGCCACCAGGTTTGCACACATCTCAGGAGGGATTTTGTCCCACTCCTCTATGCAGATCCTCTCTAAGTCATTAAGGTTTTGAGGCTGACATTTGGTAACTCGAACCTTCAGCTCCCTCCACATATTTTCTATGGGCTTGAGGTCTGGAGACTGGCTAGGCCACTCCATGACCTTAACGTGCTTCTTCTTGAGCCAATCCTTTGTTGCCTTGGCCGTGTGTTTTGGGTCATTGTCATGCTAAAATACTCATCCACGACCCATTTTTAATGCCCTGGCTGAGGGAAGGAGGTTCTCACCCAAGATTTGACGGTACATGGCCCCGTCTCTCGTCTCTTTGATGCAGTGAAGTTGTCCTATCCCCTTAGGAGAAAATTTTGGCACCAAAAATCACAAAATAGTGGTCCAATAGGAGAATGAGATCTAGGATAATGTCATAAGTTCGCATCCTAGTTCAAATGATGAGATATCTGCCTACACAGTACAGACAGGGTTAATTATGGCAAGCACAGCTCCCCAGCCCCCTGATAACAAAGAGAACCAAGTAGGATTGTTTTCTTGTTGGAGTTTCCAGAAGGACATATAAAAAAAAAAAATATAAAAAAAAAAAAATTAATTATGTTAAGTGAATGGGGACATGTAATAAATAATGTAAGTGTTATCCCAAATTTGGCTGCAAACGTGGAAATACACTTTAAAAAGGAGAAGTCCAGCCTGAGCTCATTTCGCTGTACTTCTCCTATGGGTCACAGGAGTGCAATTCGTGCAATTCGTCCTACCCTGCACTGAGGACCCGTTTTTAGCAGAGAGGTCTGAAGTCCTCTCTCTGCTGACATCACACAGATCAGTCCAGGACCACGTCATCCCGACTCGAAGTCTGGATCCACCAGGTACCTGGACTGATGGCTGTCTCAGCCTCTCAGTGAGTCTTTGAGACGGCCGCTCCCTGCCCCTCCACAGCTCAGCGTTCCAATGAGCGTGGTGGAGCAGAGCAGGAGAGCTGCTGACTGACAGGCAGCAGCTCTCCGCTCGGGGATCTGTGAGAACCGAGCCATTGGTGGTGTTCGGTGGCTCGGTTCTCAGTGCAGAGGTGGCGGGGGACAGATGCATCGTTCCAATGCTTCATCCACCTAGGTAAGTATGATTATGGGGAAAAAAAATCCCCTACTTCTCTTTTAAGCACCCCTGAACAATAAAGGCTGACTAAACTCAGTTACCCGTATCAATAGTCCAGAGCTGGCCATACATAATAGGATATAATTATACAATTTCTGTACAATCTCCTTTAGATTTACAAAAATAATATCGTATGAAGACAAACCTAAAAAATACTTTCAATTTGTTTGCAATCAGGCAGGTCCTTGTACTACATAGTTGATAGTACATCTAAAGGACAATGAGATTGTATGGTGTATGGAAACCTTAAACAGCCCATAGACAAGTTCTTTTCGTTCAACCAGCCAGTTGACTGACAAAAATAGCCTGATTTGAGGCAGATAGGTGAATCACTCCTGCTGAGCTATTGTGTTCTGATGACGACTCACTGGCATTTATACCACGGACTGGTTGTACAAGAATTTGGCCCCATACATGGATCGAAATTCGGCCCATCCCTGTTGAACCAGTCCAATTTCGGTCCATGTATGGCTGGTTTTAAAGAATACAGTCAAGAGCTGGCCCATAGAAAATTCAATCAGAAAGGGCAGCGCAGTACGTTCAGTGAGAAGAGGGACTAAGAATTAATATGCATATGTAACAGTCAAATATGATTGCCTCCATATCTCGGTTACAAACCGCAAAACACTTTTTTTATTCAGATTTTATTTTAAAAGATGTTTTTTTTACCATTTTACAGACAAAAATACAAAAACAAAATAACTACCCGCCTTGCAGGGTGGATCAAACAATCTAGCGACACATTTTATCCGCGTTTTGCATTGCCATTGGCGTTTTAACGAGTTTTTCAAAAAGACATCCCTCTGCTATTTTCCACTCCCAGATTACACAGAATGCCACAGAAAATAAATAAAATATGTTAGAGAGCATGTGTCTGTGCCATTTTGGTACGAGAGGGAGGAGAGAACATTTGAGAGTTTGTTGGCGTTTTTTTGCGTTTTGGTGATTTTTCCGAGTTTTTAGTATGGATCCTGTCGTTCAGAAGATAGACGAGGCAATCCTGCTGATTGTCTTGCAGGGCTGTGGAGAAGGAGACAGGCAGAGGAGGAGAGAAGCAGCAGACATCGTCAGTTTTAGATGCATCCAATGCTATCCCGTCGGGTGTCTACGGGGTACTTTACAAATATGTATGCCCAAATGCACTTATATCCAGCAAAATTCCTAAACTTCACAAGGATATCTGTAGCGGTCTTTGATGAGCTGTTGGAGAGGCTCGGGCCAAGGCTGGCCAGGATGAACACTGTGATGCGGAACTCTGTGTTACTGGAGGAATAGCTGCTAGTGACACTCAGGTAAGTGCAATTTTAGGAATATG
This sequence comes from Lithobates sylvaticus, assembly GCA_028564925.1. Classification (NCBI taxonomy): domain Eukaryota; kingdom Metazoa; phylum Chordata; class Amphibia; order Anura; family Ranidae; genus Lithobates; species Lithobates sylvaticus. The sequence goes on from CM053027.1 coordinate 572,487,777, forward strand.
TACACATATGGGTTAGGGTTAGGTTTAGGACTTCTTATTTGTATGCAGTTTTTTTTTCAATGTTAAATTTTTATGTTATGTTAGGTTCCTTGCCACAGGACAAAGCAATGTCTTGTTGCATCACTACTTCCTCCTTGGCCTCACAACGGTGGCCAGAGTGACGAGAGAAACATGTGTGGCAATATGGGAGGAGTTACATGAAGTTGTAATGCCAGAGCCCACAGAAGACATCTGGGTATCAACACCTTTTGGGACAAAACTCAGTTTGCCAACTGTATCGGTGCCCTTTATGGGAAGCCTCCCCACTCTGGATCATCGTATTTCAATTATAAAGAATAATTTTCAGTGGTCCTCCTGGCATTGGCTGATGCACATCTTAAATTCCTTGCTGTGGATGTGGGAGCATATGGCAGCCAAGGTGAAGCCTGCATATTCTGTGAGTCGGCCTTCAGACATCGTCTACATATAGGACGGCTCAATATTCCTCCCAGCAGGCCTCTACCATGCACTGAGGAACCCAGCTTGCCATTGGTCATGGTGGCAGACAAGGCCTTTGGACTGGCCAAAAATCTCATAGGGCCATACAGTGGCTATGGTCTCAAGCATCAACAAAAAATCTATAATTATAGGTTAAGCTGTGTTGTCGATTTCTTCTGTAAGCTGAGAGACATACTCCCATTGCTCTTTTTTTTTACCCGCTCCGATTGAGACAAGGATCCCTCTAATATACGCTTTATGCGCTTCCCATAGTGAAGCATCTGATGTCTCCCCTGTGTCGTTGACTTCAAAGAAAATTTTTATTTCCCTTCTTATAATTTGCTCTATGGTATCTTCAGCTAGCAAGCCATCATTCAAACACCATGTATATGGCCGCCTTTGAATCCCTGGAAGACTCAAAGTCATCGACACAGGGGCATGATCTGAAAGAGTCGTTATCTCAATCTTAGATGCTACTACCTGTTCCAGCATTTTATGCTCTACTAAAAAATAATCTAGACGCGAATGCATACCATATACCGGCGAGAAGAAGGTATAGTCCTTAGATTTAGGGTGTTGGACCCTCCAGACATCAATCAAATGGCTTTGATGAAGTTTTGCTTTTATTTTATTTAATTGCCGGAAACTACCTCCCCTGCCCGGAAGTCTGCCAGGCGAATCAAAAACCTGGGAGAGGAACCCAATCGGATTTTTATTTGGACCATATATGTTTACCAAAGTAAGTAAATTTTCTCCTATTTTTTCCTTTTAAAAATAAAAACCTACCCTCAACGTCTACCAATCTCTCTAGGAGGTTAAAATTGATGTTTTTCGCAAACCCAATTGCCACCCCCCTGGCTTATTGGGGAATCACCGTAATACCACACCGGATATTCGTGGGAAAAAATCCTAATATTACTCTCATGATTTATATGGGTCTCCTGTAAAAAGGCAATTTCTACCTGATACTTCTGTAACTCCTTGAGGATCTTATATCTCTGCATCTGAGAGTTTAAACCTTTTACATTATACGTGATGAACTTTAGATCTCTACCTTCCATGTTTCACCCATGGATTTATGCAGCAACAGGACCCATCAAACTCATATACAATTATTCGTTTTTGCAAGGCAGGGACAGTCTCTTGCCTCCCCCATCCCTCCCAACCCCCCAACCCCCCCCCCCCCCCCTAGCACCCTGTCCTCCTCCCCCTCCCCCCCGCCCCCCGGTCGATTTCCGACCCTCTGTGAACAGTGGGGCATCCCGTAGAGATCCCCCCTGTTCACTGCGCCTTTAAGGGTGGAACTCCGTACCTGGTGGTCCTAAGCTGAATCTCTCCCCTCCTCCCGTTAACCTAAGGGGAGGGGAGAGCCAGCCAAGCCCATGTAGAACCCTCGAGAGTCTCCGGGTACTCCCTGTACACATACTAGAACAGGAGCATAGAGGTGGTAATCCACAAAGTCAGGCTATTTTCCATAGATTGCTAAATAAAAGAGAAGAATTAAAAATGGTCATAGATAAGGATGCGAGGAAGTGGTTTCATAAATTAGCTAAAGAGAAACATCTCTGGGGAAACAAAACTAGTAAACATTTAGCAAGAATGCTTAAAAAAAAGAGAGAAATTAATTTCATTGAAAAAATACAAAATACAGCAGGATCAATGGCAACTATTACTAAAAATATTGCTAGCGAGTTTAAGACCTATTATGAAGCTCTATATGATGTAAAATGTAAGGGGCAGCGTACACAATCTGAAGCGGGAGAATGTCGGGACTTTGTTGTTTCATAGTTTCATAGTTAGTAAGGTTGAATAAAGACATCAGTCCATCCAGTTCAACCTGAGTGAGTGTCTACAATTGTCCCTATCCCTGTACATTGCACACTCACATCAGGCCCTACCCTCAAGGAGCCCACAATCCAAGGTCCCCATTCATATACTAGGGCCAATTTTTGGACAGAAGCCATTTAACCTACCTGCATGTCTTTGGATTGTGGGAGGAAACCAGAGTACCTGGAGGAAACCCACGCAGGCACAGGGAGAACATGCAAACTCCAGGCAGGTAGTGTCGTGGTTGGGATTCGAACCAGCGACCCTTCTTACTGTGAGAGTGCTAACCACTACACCACTGTGCCGCCCTATTGTGGTGCCCTTCGTACCCTCATTATCACTTGATGACAGTTTGAATATGGACAGATACATAACTGAAGAGGAAATATACGAGGCCCTTAAGAGTACTCCTATGGGGAAAAGTCCGGGACCAGATGGGTTTACCGTAACTTATTTCAGAAAATACAAAGATCTACTCGTCCCTAGACTATGCCAGTACTGAAACCAATTAGGGGGGGGGGGGGGGGGTGGACAGCTCAATGGGAAAAGAGGCCTTGATGGCCTCTATAACTTTGATTCTTAAAGAGGGTAAGGATAAAACGTTATGCTCTAGTTACCGTCCCATAGCCCTTCTGAATGTGGATACGAAGCTGTTCGCGAAGGTCCTGGCCAATAGATTAAAGCTAAAGATGCCTGAACTAGTTCCCCCCCGATCAGGTCGGATTTATCCCGGGAAGAGAGGGAAGGGATAATGGGATCAGAGCTCTGCTGTTGCTCCAGGCTAGTAGGCTAGAGGAGGTCCCCAGTCTATTCCTGTCGATGGATGCAGAAAAGGCCTTCGACAGGATAGACTGGGGACATATGTTTACAACACTTGAGGCTATGGGGGTTGGACCGAGAATGATTGGTTGGATAAAGGTTTTATATGATCATCCGCAGGCTAGGGTGAAGGTGAATGGCCTGCTTTCGCTTCCTTTTGAAATGAAAAATGGTACACGCCAAGGATGCCCCTTGTCCCCTCTTCTGTTCGTGTTATCCTTGGAATCTTTATTATCAACTATACGAAATTCACCTTACATAAGAGGGATAAGGGTTGGAGAAGAGGAGCACAAGCTAGCGGCTTTTGCCGATGATGTACTTTTTTTCATAGCTAACCCCCGGATCTCCCTACCAAATCTTTTGAGAGTGTTAAAAACATATGACCACACTTCAAATTTTAAGATTAATCGGAAATTCTTAATATTAATATTGCGAAAATGGAAGCGGGTCGACTAGCTAAAGAGTTTCATTTCCCTTGGAGAGAGAATATTAAATATTTAGGAGTGAGATTGGCAGAAACTCTAAGGAAACTTTACGCGATAAATTATCTCCCCTTACTAGACAAGATTAAAAGTAAAACAAGGAAGTTGTCATTGTGCCCTCTGTCTTGGATGGGGAGAATTAATGCTGTCAAAATGATTATAGTACCAAAAGTGAACTACAAATTTTAGATGCTTCCAATATCGGTGCCACAAGCTTTTTTTTAAATTCTAAAAGGCATTATTTCAAGGTTCATATGGTCTAATAAGAAGCCACGTATAGCCGCTAGGATTCTGTCTAGGGAGAAGAAACAGGCTGGGCACACGCTGCCCGACTTTGAGAAATATTTTAGTGCAGTTGTACTCTCTCGGGTGACGGAATGGACAAAAGAGGGTAGTAATAAGAGATGGTTAAATATAGAGAATTCACTAAGTAATAGACACTTGGGGCACGACATTTGGAATCCACCAAAATTTAGGATACTGGGGGGGAGAGCACATGAAATTACACGGGTCACATTAAAAGGCTGGGATAGGGTGTGTAGGGAAAACAAATGAGGATACAATTCCCCTTTAATATATTTAAAAAATAATATGTTTTTTGAACCAGGAAGGAGTAAACTTTGGGGTAATTGGATTAAAAAAGGAGATGCACGTTTGAGAGATATTATTAAATTAGGAAAAATAAGCACATTTCACAAGTTAAGCAAAGATGTAGATTTAATGTCAATTGACGCCTGGAGGTATACTCAATTGAAACATTTCGTAGAAGGGCTGCCGCAGCCAATTCGAGGTGAAGACGATTACACTGAAATGGAAAGAATTTGCATGCGCCCCTCCACTAGAAATAATATCTCACGTATATATAAAATGCTGATTTGTGAAGATTTCACAGGAGTCCCTCCATGCGTCAAAAGATGGGAGGAGGAACTTGGGGTTCCTTGTAGTATAAGTAGAAGCAACAAAAATTTTAAGTTAATACATGGAGCTGCGCTAGATATTAAAACTATAGAAACAAACTATAAATGTCTTTCCGGTTGGTATCTGACGCCTGTTAAAATGAGTATATGTCAAAAGGACAAATCCCTTGAATGCTGGCGAGGGTGTGGATCCTCCAGCACTATGGCTCATATATGGTGGGAATGCCCCATCATTAAAAAATACTGGCAACAAATCCTGGACCTAATTAAAAATATTAGAAAAAAAAATATCCCTGAAGATCCTTGGATGGTATTGTTCCACGGGACAGATGTTCCCATGAGACAATACAAGGCATCCTTAATTCCCATATTCCTAAATGAAGCTAAAAATCTGATCCCAAAGAAGTGGATGGAAAAGGAGAGTCCGCGGATAGGGGAATGGATTGCCCGAGTTAATTTACATCAAAAAATGGAAAGAGTAGAACCCTATGAGGAAGATAATGCTAACGAAGGAATGGGAGAAGGAAAGTGGCATGTTTGGGAGGAGTTTAAAAAATCATGGAGATATGTCGAAGAGATAATTAGATAAGTATAAATGTTTGCCTTTCCCTAAGGGGCTAATGGGGGATAGAAAATACTGTTATGCGTGAGAAATTGGACCTTGATTATAGGACCCTACTGGATTAACTTGCAAGGCAGGGGCGGGGTTTGGTGAAAGTAAAATTTAATAATGGCTCGATGTAAAGAAATGTATGTAATTTTGAAAATTTTGAAATAAATAAAGAATTAAAAAAAAAAAAGCTGTGTTGTCGAATGTGCTTTTGGAGTGTGCACGGCCAAATGACGAGTTTTGCTGTCCTGTATGCAGCTTGATGTTGAGAATGCCATTAAAGTGGTCCTGGCATGCTGCGTTCTGCCACACAATGACAGAAGAAATGTTGAACTAGAGCCCAGTATCCAAGTATACAATTTATGGACTTGCGGTCAACAGTCATGACCATCCGAAATAAATTTGCCAAATTTTCACCTGATGGAGAGGTGTCATGGCAAAATGTTTTTGTGTAAAAAAAAATTATTGGAATACATCATTAATAAGCTTTGCTTTCTTTTATTTTTCTTTGAATAAAGCTTTTCAAATTCATGTGATTTCTTTTTATGTCCAATTCAATCGATTGTTCAACGAGTCCTTTTCACTCTGCGTGAGGCAAGGGTATGCTAGCCTTTTTGGGGCTTAGCATATGTTTGTGCCAGGCAGAGTGAAAAGGAGTGCTGTTGTGCATCATATAAAACACAAATAATAAAACTACATTTTTTTCTGAAAAAATATATATTTATTTTTCAAAAATAAATGAACAGGGTTTTTCACAACTGGTGATAGGTGAAGGGGGATGCTTGATCACTATAGGGATTGGCGATGGGGGAAATGATGATTGGGGCTGGCATTCAGGCCCAAAAACAAATGAACAGGGTTCATCACAATTGGTGATAGGTGGATGCTTGATCACCATGGGGATGTGGGGATTGCGGACGGGGTAATGATGATTGGGGCTGACGTTCAGGCACAAACTCATGCTGGTAGCGGGGTACAGCATATGAGGGAGGAGTTAGATCATGGTGAAAGGTGGAGGGTGCAAATTCACTGTAGGAGCATAAAATGAGGTCTAGGATGGGATAGGTGATGGCTGGCGTTGAGGAGGGGGCTGATATTGAGAGGGGGGGTGCTATTGCTGCGGAGATCCCGGGGGCCATTGCGGGATCATGAGAAGCATTATATGGATCACATGGTGGTTGCCCACCACTTAATTTGGCATGTCTGTATTGCATAGCAATAGCACACATGCAATCCATACAATGCATGCTTGGTCTCCCCCAATGTCCTCCAGGATGTGATATAAGCTGCGGCAAAAGCAGGCGTGCGGGTTTCTGGTATCCATGAATGCATCCACACTGCGCCTCTCCTGCCGCACTTCCTGAAGCAGTGCTAGCACACTGTTCTTTGACTCAATATTGCAGCCGCCCCTTCTCTGACGCCCACACCCATGGCCACGAACACAACCATGACCGCGCACCTCCCCATGTTCTTGCCTGCCAGCTGACAACTCCAAGGCCCTGGATTCCTGCAAAAGAACGAAAATGTTTAGATTGACATACACATAGACAGACAGACAATGAGATAGACAGGCAGACATAACAGACGGACAGATACCTCATATGGAGACTCAACTATGACACTTGCCACACTACTGTCATGGGGTGATGCATTGCCAGTGCTCTCCATGGGACTGGTGGGTCTGTCCACAGCCTCCTCCCTTTGCCAAGCAATATTAGATATTGTCCTGCAGAGAATAAAATTTAAAAAGTTAAACAATATCCCTGGAAAATCTAAACCGCCTGCAAAGCAATGCACATAGGGAAATATATGATGAAAAAATAACACAAAAAAAAAAAACTTGCTGTCTGCTGCTATTTATCATGTTTTGGCGCAAGAAAGCCAAATTGTTGTGGTATGTGTGTTTTTTTTCTTTTGTAAGGGCTGGTGCTCCACTCCGTGATGCCTTCTCCTCCTCTGTCAGATCCCTCCTTACTCGAGCACGGAGGGATTTCCACCTGCGCTGCAAAATTCTGCCTAAAGAAAAGTGTAAAAGAAGGGTTAATAATTTAATATGCATTCCTACATTACAGAACAAAAAGATCATGCATTCAATGAAAATAGACTTACTTGTCTCCTTTCTGGCTCCATTAGTCATCTGATCCCAGCCCGGGGTTATTGCTGCACTGATATCCTCCCACGTTTTTACTTTTTTGATATGGTCTCCGTGCAGTGGACGTGCCAGATCCCAAAGTTCAGGATGGGCCTCAACTGAACTTATGAGGTCCACCTGAGATGCAGCACTGGCCATCTTCTCTCTCCTATGTCCTACCCACAATCACACTGTGCAGAGGACTCTTGGGTAATGTCCAGACAGGAATTTCCTGTTTTTCCAGACATTAGGCTTGATTCACACTAATGCGTTTTTGATGCATTTTGCATTTTGCAGAAATGCAGGGACATTTTTTAACATGGATTCCTGTAAAAACATGTTCACATCAATGCATTTTTTTGCCTCTGCGTTTTTGGAAAGGGTCGGAGACTTTTTTTCGTGGAAAATGCAGCATTTTGCATGTAATAGAAGTCAATGGACCCGCATCCAAAACACAAGTACCGCGTTTTTAACTGCGATTTTGCAGCGATTTGCTTTTTGCGTTTTTTTTCAGTTTTTTACACTGTATATAGGAAAATTGCTGTAAAAACGCGTGTCCAAAAATGCGGCAAGCACCGCAAAAAGCACTGCAGAAACGCTCAAAAGCAACATGCATAGATGTGAAGCGACCCTGACAGTGACCTATCAAATTTTTACAGCTTAGAAACGCTGACATGCAAAAACATGGCTTAACGTTGTATACAGCGTTTTTGTGTGTTTTGGGCGTCTGCCGTTTTAACAGCTCTAGCACCGCGGGTGGGCATGAGGCCATAGGCTAACATGTAGAGGCGTTTTTAAGCTTCAAAAAAGGCTCCTAAAAGTGTCTGTAAAAACGCCCATGGGCATTAGGCCTTAAAGATAAATCCACATGACCAAGTAAACAGGTAAGAGGGTAAACCAACAAGTTAACCCCAAAAAGCCTGTTAAGAGTCCCTACTACCTCAGCCCAGTATCTTCTGGGCTTTTTTTTGTTGCATGCCATATTTTGCACATGAAGAAAAAAGTAGGGAATGATACCTGCAAAGCCCTTCGAACTTGCATCTCCAAAGTATATAACAAAAAAAAAACAAAGATTAACCATTAATTAGATGATTGAAATAATTTAAATGGATTCAAGTATTCCTAAAATCAACTGTAAAAAGTCGACATTTTTCCCTAAAAGCAGTTTATGGTGGCAGATGAGTTACTGGGCTATTTGTACACTGGCTCTACGTGCTCAGTTATTTCCCAAGGTCTAGTTCATTCTAATAAGTCACAATATCAGATGTTCCTTTATGATGATTTCACAGACCTACGCAGGACTACGAGTGATGAAATCTGTTCTTTTCCAGGAGTGGTTGAAATGTGTTCCGCTGATTTCTCCCACTATTTTTAGTGATGGGCTGGATGGCATTTTCTTTCTACATCTGTACATTACATATGTATGACTTATCTGTGCTAATAAATACATTGTCAATTTCCAATGTAGCACCCACCTATCATAGAATTTAGTTTTGGCTCCTTCTGTAGGCAAGGGAGCAGTGATTGTTCTGATCTGTTCAGGGTTTCACAGACTGGGAGTTTGATTGCTTCCTCCTGCCTCTGGAATAAGCTTCCAGAACATAGGGAGGGAGATTCAAATGACCAGCCTGAATATTTATTATGGTCTGGTCAATCCCTGGAGAGGAGTGTCCAGAAGGTGCCTTGGGAGGTGATAAATAGTCTGAAGACCTGGAGAGATCGTAATCTCTCCCCAGGAGGGTTTCAAGCCCCTGGGGGGGGGGGGGGCTGCTGTTCCTGCTCCTGTGTAGCTGTTCTTGGGGCCCTCAGCTACAAACACTGTAGCTGCTGACTTTTAATAAGGGCACTTACCTGTTCAGCGAGCCTGCGATGTCGGCTCCCCGAGACCGATCCGTCCATCGGATTGGGTGCCGGTGCGGCCATCCTAACTAAGGGAAACAGGCAATGGAGCAGTGCGGCTTTACTGCCCGTTTCCTACGTCTCATGCACTAGTCGCGCAGTGCTTTGTGAATGGCCCTGTAGTTTTCTGGGACACACACATGTCCCAGAAGACAACGGGGCAGCTCACCGAAGAGGAGGAAGTGAAGGAACAGCGCCGCGGAATAGGAAGAGACAGATTAGGAAGACTGCCTAGTAACAGGCATTTCTGGTAAGTAAAGATATATTTTTTGTAGAATGTTAATGTAATTTTTCATTTTACTGTGAACCTCCACTTTAAGAATCTGTTGCAGCCATAGTGGCAGGTTTGACAACCTGAATCTGTCACGGTGTTGGTACTGGTACTGATATGTGATGGTACTGGTACCAAAACTGGAGAAAAGGCTTGAATTACCAAAGACACACTGGTAGTGTTAATTGACTCCTGTCTAAATTGGCCCTAGTGTGTGTATGAATGGGAGTTAGGGACCTTAGATTGTAAGCTCCCTGAGGGCAGGGGCTGAGGTGAATGTACAATATATATGTAAAGTGCTGCATAAATTGAAAGCTCTATATAGGAACCTGTAATAAATAAATACATTAGGTGTAGGCAGTTTTAAAAGGGACATACTGCCAGAAAAGCCCCCAGCTACATCACTAACCTAGTCTCTAAATACCAACCTACTTGTTCACTTCGTTCCTCTCAAGACCTCCTGCTCTCCAGCTCCCTCGTCACCTCCTCCCATGCTCACCTCCAGGACTTTTTCAAAGCCTCTCCAATCCTATGGAATGCCCTACCCCAATCTGTCCGCTTATCTCCTACTCTATTAGCTTTTGACGATCCCTGAAAACCCTTCTCTTCAGAGAAGCCTACCCTACCCACACCCAACAACTGTTTATTCATTTTCTCCATCAGCTCACCCCCCACAGTTATTACCTTTTGTTTACACTTGACCCTCCCTTCTAGATTGTAAGCTCTAACGAACAGGGCCCTCTGATCCCTCCTGTATTAATTTCTATTATAAGTGTACTGTCTGCTCTCATGTTGTAAAGCCCTGCGTAAACTGTTGGCGCTATATAAATCCTGTATCATAATAATAATTACATGTTTATTGAATTCCCTAGTTGGTGTTTTGTATATGTGCTTTATCGATAAGGTCCTTAACCACTTCCGGACCAGCCGCTGCAGTTTTGGAAGGTTGGCTCGGCTGGGCAAATCGACGTTACCTTACGTTGCTTTGCCTTTTGGCCACTAGGGTCTCACGCGCCCTCAGCGTGTGACCGGAGCCCATGCGAGTGCCCGGCGGGGCAGATCACACAGATCCCGGTTCTCTCAGGGGAGAAGAGACAGATCGTGTGTTCATACTAAATATGAACACTGATCTCTATCTTCCCCTAGTCAGTCCCATCCCCCTACAGTTAGAACAAACTTAGGGAACACAGTTAACCCCTTGATCGCCCCCTAGTGTTAACACCTTCCCTGCCAGTGACATTTATACAGTAATCAGTGAATTCTTATAGCACTGATCGCTGTAAAATTGTCAATGGTCCCAAAAATGTGTCAAAAGTGTCCAATTTGTCCGCCGCAATATCGCAGTCCCGATAAAAATCGCAGATCGCCGACATTACTAGTAAAAAAAATATATATATATTGAAAATGCCATAAATCCGCCCACTGTCTATTGACGGCGGAGCGGTGCGGCTCTTGTGGCGGGACGCCGTCACATGACGGCGTCTACATTTTGGCCACTAGGGGGCGCGCGCGCCGTGGGTTGCCCGCGTGCGTGCCCGCCGGGTCGCTGTGGACCCGATGCGCGTGCCCGGCGGCCGCGATGTCCGCCGGGCACCCGCGATTGCCCAGTAACCGAGCAGGACGTGGATCTGTGTATGTAAACACACAGATCCACGTCCTGTCACTGGAGAGGAGACCGATGGTGTGTCCCTTGTACATAGGGACACCGATCGGTCCCCTCCCCCAGTCAGTCCCCTCCCCCCACAGTTAGAATCACTAAAATAGGGAACACATTAACCCCTGCATCGCCCCCTAGTGTTAACACCTTCCCTGCCAGTGACATTTATACAGTAATCAGTGAATTCTTATAGCACTGATCGCTGTAAAATTGTCAATGGTCCCAAAAATGTGTCAAAAGTGTCCAATTTGTCCGCCGCAATATCGCAGTCCCGATAAAAATCGCAGATCGCCGACATTACTAGTAAAAAAAATATATATATATTAAAAATGCCATAAATCTATCCCCTATTTTGTAGACATTATAACTTTTGTGCAAACCAATCAACATATGTTTATTGCAATTTTTTTACCAAAAATATGTAGAAGAATACATATCGGCCTAAACTAAGGTAAAGATTTGTTTTTTTTAAAAAAAAATGTGGGATATTTATTATAGCAAAATGTAAAAGAAATTGTGTTTTTTTCAAAATTGTCGCTCTTTTTTTGTTTATAGCGCAAAAAATAAAAACCGCAGAGGTGATCAAATACCACCAAAAGGAAGCTATTTGTGGGAAAAAAAGGACGTCAATTTTGATGGGTACAGCGTCACACGACCGCGCAATTGTCAGTTAAAGGGACGCAGTGCCGTATCGCAAAACATGGCCTGGTCATTCAGCAGCCAAATCTTCCGGTGCTGAAGTGGTGGTTGTAAAGGCAGAAGTTATTTTTTTTTTATCTTATTGCATTCTATGCATTAGGATAAAAAGCCTTCTGTGTGCAGCAGCCTCCCTTAGCCCCTCTTATACTTACCTGAGGTTCATCTAGATCCAGCGTTATCTCGCTTGCCCGGGACTCCCCTTCTCATTGGCTGAGACAGCAGCGCGGCGCCATTAGCTTCTGCTGCTGTCAAAGTCAGTCAGCCAATGAGGAGAGAAAGGGGGCAGGCCGGGCCACGTCTCCATGTCTGAATGGACACACGGAGCAGTGGCTTGGGTGCCCCCATTGTAAGCTGCTTGCTGTGGGGGCACTCAACGGGAGGGAGGGGCCAGGAGCACTGAAGAGGGACCCGAGAAGAGGAGGAACTGGGCTGCTCTGTGCAAAACCACTGCACAGAGCAGGTAAGTATAACATATTTTATTTTTAACTAAAAAAAAACGAGACTTTAGTATCATTTTAAAGCTTACCATACACGCACAGATATCTTTAGTTCAGCGTGTCGCTCTCCTGAAGGCTATTGTATTCTGGCAGCCATCACCCATGGTTGTCAGATTACCTGAAGAGTGCCTGCATCTGATTCAGTGCAGTTACTGTTTGGCAGACAATGTTACACCCAGTTTGTTCAACACAACACGACTGAACAACCAACTTTTGTTGGGCCAAGTGGTACCAACAGGGGCACTTACAACTCAACTTTTGCCCGATTCATGCTGAATCAGTCAAAATTTGAGCTGTGTTTGCCACCTTTTAGGCCTCGTGCACACAGAAATACTAAAATACCCTTATGTTTGCTGGATCTTTCTGCTAGGAGCTAGCAGAAAAATCCAGATTTAGAAATGTCTTGTTTTGGCACGTAATAATGTTGCGTTTATGTGTGCTTACAGGCGTATGGAGTTTAGAAGCACATGTGCGTAAACTCAGTCTAGTAACTGGAATATTAATTGAAAAGTAAAACAAAAAAAAGAGAAAAAAAACAGTATTTCATTAAATTTTTTTATACCATATTGGCTGGAATATTAATTTATTCTAGCCACTAGAATGCATTTACGCAAATCTATTTAATTGCATTTATGAAGCGCGTTTATGTATAAAAAGCACAATTTGGGGATGCTAGTTTTTTGGGGTTTTTTTATGCCCCTGAATGCGTAAATATGTGTTTAACCACTGCCGGACTGCCGCTCGCCGATATACATCCGAACTTTGACAGGGGATATAGTTGTTATGGCAGCAGCTAGCTGTCATAATCCCGGTATCCTCGTGTTTGGCCGGTGGACTGGTTTCTGATAAGAGTGGTCTCTGCGGCAGATTCCCCCACCTATCTCTATAACAATGCAGGGCTTAAGCGACGTCAAAACGTCACTTCTGCCCACAGCTCTTAAAGGGCCATTTAAAAAAAAAAAAAATCAAATGACAATTTAATTTTTATTTTTATTGCATTTAAGTGTAAATATGAGATCTGAGGTCTTTTTGACCCCATATCTCATATTTAAGAGGTCCTGTCATGCTTTTTTTCTATTACAAGGGATGTTTACATTCCTTGTAATAGGAATCAAAGTGACACAATTAAAAAAAAAAAAGTGTAAAAATAAAAGGTAAAGTAAATAAGAAAAATAAATAATTACGTGAGTAGTGCCCGCATATGAAAATGGTGTTTAAACCACACATGTGAGGTATCGCCGCGATCGGTAGAGCGAGAGCAATAATTCAAGCTCTAGACCTCCTCTGTAACTTAAAACATGCAACCTGTAGAATTTTTTAAACAGCGCCTATGGAGATTTTTAAGGGTAAAAGTTTGTCGCCTTTCCATGAGCAGGCGCAATTTTGAAGCGTGACATGTTGGGTATCAATTTATTTTTCACAATATAAAAAAAATTGGGCTAACTTTACTGTTGTCTTATTTTTTAATTCAAATGTATTTTTTCCAAAAAAAGTGCGCTTGGAAGACCTCTGCGCAAATACGGTGTGACAGAAAGTATTGCAATGACCGCCATTTTATTCTCTAGGGTGTTACAAAAAATATATAAATAATGTATGTATGTTTGGGGGTTCTAAGTAATTTTCTAGCAAAAAAAATATGTTTTTAACTTTTAAACAGCACATTTAAAAAAAGAGGCTCGGTCCTTAAGTGGTTAAACACCTGCATGTGCATGGGCACCTTAGCTAGAATGCACCTGCCTTTAGAGGCATAAAAAAAAAAACATGTGACGTCTCTGAAACTGTGCCTAAGGCCTTACTCTTTTTTTGGGTGGGTGATGCAGTCAGCCATATTGATAAGCTGACGTACAAAGCCCAGCCTAGCTCCTGAACGTTTTGGAATGGCACTGCAGCTTCAGTCCAGGGGTCACAAGTCATAATGATGATTCATGCGATGACCTCAGCCGGTTCACAGAATACAGTTATGTGGGAAAAACTGAATTTCCATGCCCTGACAGGATGTTTTGAAAAATAAACCCCTTAATCTCGAGGGACCGCTGTCTGAACAGTGCACTGCACATAGCTATTTTATGTAGGGAACTGTTTAACAATGTAATAAGTACAGCAACCCTTCACTCGGTTTAATCTGAGTTCATTTTAGTTTACAATGTCCTCACTGTCAGCTCTTTGATCCGGCTTCACTATCTTCCTCCATTCGCCTGTAAAGACTCGGACACATTTACATAACGCCATGACGCCAGATACTCCACTTTACATCTTCCCTTGTATGGCCAACCATGGAAACAGATAATATTTGTAACCTATTCATGTATACTGTATTGTACCAACCTTCAGATTAAACACAACATAACACTATTTCAATTTAACCAGACTTGTAAAAATCAGAAATTTTTGACCATAAAATTTCCTAAAACCCCCAGAATATTATATATTTTCTGAAAGCAAAGGTCCTGCAGAATAAAAACATAATAGTTTAATTTTTTATTAGTTGTTTATCCTGTATAATAATAATAATAATAATATATATATATTTTCAGAAAAACATATAATAAAATAAATTTTCGTGCACAAAAAGACAATAAAAGTCAAAATTTTTTATCAAATATAACACACGAGGTTTGCGTTAAGTAAATAGAGACCAAACATGTCAAGTTCTAAAATTGAGCGCATTTTGCAAAAAACATTGGTATCCAAAAATCTCCATACGCGATGCTTTAAAAGCCCTTACTACTTATATGTTTAGAGGTAGCCACAAGTTATGGCACTAGAATTATTGCACTTGCTGCGATGTTCTTGGCGATACCTCAGTTGTGTGGTGCATAGACATGTGCAGAACAAAAACATTTATTTAGTTTTGTTTCGATCCGTTATTTCCATAAATTTGTTTAGTTAAATTTGTTTAATTCGTTTTTGGAATTCGTTTCCTTTATTTGAATTCAAATTTTTCAAATTCCATTTAATTTCAAATGGAATCCCATTAAATCAAACTTATTCTATTCGAAATTCAAATTTTGGAAGATGGTTATATTCTTTCTATTCTATTGTTTCTATTCTATTCTTTTATTTTTATTCTATTATTTTTTTATTATATTGTATTCTTTTCTATTCTATTCAAATTTATTCTATTTGAAATTAAAATTTTTGGAAAACGGTTATATTGTTATATTTTTTCTATTCTATTATTTTTTTTAATATAATCTTTATTTTCAAACTTATACAAAAAAGATCAGGGTGATCATGATCATCAACTATTTGCATCAAAGCCAAGCATATGATTAAAAAATATATCGTAAATCACCTTGATGTTACACAGAGTATGAAAAAACAGCAACAAAAAAATATATAAATGATATAACATGAAAGGATGTAAAATAGTGGTATAAACTTTAAAGTATTGACTAACCTGGCCCGGGATAGGGGCCAGGAATTGGCGACATATCAACTAACAGTGTTGGTCAGGGGCCAACCCAGCAGGATAGGAAGGCCGTCTTGACTAAGGATGGGCCCGGTGCTCGATGCGAACCCACGTTCGCATCGAGCACCGGGCGTTCGCTCGCTCTGCGAGCCCAGAACTATTTTGGCCGCTCGCATCACGTTCGTGTGATGCGAGCGGCCCCGCAATGCATTGCGGCCGGCGCGGCCGACGCAGTGCATTGCTGGCTGATGATTGGCCAAGCATGCACTGTGACCCCGCATGCTTGGCCAATCACAGCCCCGGAAAATCGAAGAGCCATAATTGGCTACAGGCAGGACGCCTGTAGCCAATTACAGCTCAGGGGCTGTAGTACACGCCCCCCCCCTATAAAACGCCGCCACGCCGTCTGCGCCGGTCACATGCTGTTCCGGCGCAGATTGAGCAGGCAGATTCTGTGACACTCTGCTGCATTGAGATAGTTAGATAGATTCACTTACAGAGATTGAGTTAGATAGATTCAGTTACAAAGATTGATTGACAAAGAGGGGCTTGTAGTGTGCTCGTGGCAGGCAGGCAGAGCTCCTATATTTTGTTACCAGAAGCACCTATAGGACTTGTAGTGTGTTCGTGGCAGGCAGGCAGAGCTCCTATATTTTGTTACCAGAAGCACCTATAGGACTTGTAGTGTGTTAGTGGCAGGCAGGCAGAGCTCCTATATTTTGTTACCAGAAGCACCTATAGGACTTGTAGTGTGTTCGTGGCAGGCAGGCAGAGCTCCTATATTTTGTTACCAGAAGCACCTATAGGACTTGTAGTGTGTTAGTGGCAGGCAGGCAGAGCTCCTATATTTTGTTACCAGAAGCACCTATAGGACTTGTAGTGTGTTCGTGGCAGGCAGGCAGAGCTCCTATATTTTGTTACCAGAAGCACCTATAGGACTTGTAGTGTGTTAGTGGCAGGCAGGCAGAGCTCCTATATTTTGTTACCAGAAGCACCTATAGGACTTGTAGTGTGTTAGTGGCAGGCAGGCAGAGCTCCTATATTTTGTTACCAGAAGCACCTATAGGACTTGTAGTGTGTTAGTGGCAGGCAGGCAGAGCTCCTATATTTTGTTACCAGAAGCACCTATAGGACTTGTAGTGTGTTCGTGGCAGGCAGGCAGAGCTCCTATATTTTGTTCCCAGAAGCACCTATAGGACTTGAAGTGTGTTAGTCCCATTACACACACAGAGCTATATTTTCTTCCCAGAAGCACCTATAGGACTTGAAGTGTGTTAGTCCCATTACACACACAGAGCTATATTTTCTTCCCAGAAGCACCTATAGGACTTGAAGTGTGTTAGTCCCATTACACACACAGAGCTATATTTTGTTCCCAGAAGCACCTATAGGACTTGAAGTGTGTTAGTCCCATTACACACACAGAGCTATATTTTGTTCCCAGAAGCACCTATAGGACTTGAAGTGTGTTAGTCCCATTACACACACAGAGCTATATTTTGTTCCCAGAAGCACCTATAGGACTTGAAGTGTGTTAGTCCCATTACACACACAGAGCTATATTTTGTTCCCAGAAGCACCTATAGGACTTGAAGTGTGTTAGTCCCATTACACACAAAGAGCTATACTTTGTTCCCAGAAGCACCTATAGGACTTGAAGTGTGTTAGTCCCATTACACACACAGAGCTATATTTTCTTCCCAGAAGCACCTATAGGACTTGAAGTGTGTTAGTCCCATTACACACAAAGAGCTATACTTTGTTCCCAGAAGCACCTATAGGACTTGAAGTGTGTTAGTCCCATTACACACACAGAGCTATATTTTGTTCCCAGAAGCACCTATAGGACTTGAAGTGTGTTAGTCCCATTACACACAAAGAGCTATATTTTGTTCCCAGAAGCACCTATAGGACTTGAAGTGTGTTAGTCCCATTACACACACAGAGCTATATTTTGTTCCCAGAAGCACCTATAGGACTTGAAGTGTGTTAGTCCCATTACACACAAAGAGCTATATTTTGTTCCCAGAAGCACCTATAGGACTTGAAGTGTGTTAGTCCCATTACACACACAGAGCTATATTTTGTTCCCAGAAGCACCTATAGGACTTGAAGTGTGTTAGTCCCATTACACACACAGAGCTATATTTTGTTCCCAGAAGCACCTATAGGACTTGAAGTGTGTTAGTCCCATTACACACACAGAGCTATATTTTGTTCCCAGAAGCACCTATAGGACTTGAAGTGTGTTAGTCCCATTACACACAAAGAGCTATACTTTGTTCCCAGAAGCACCTATAGGACTTGAAGTGTGTTAGTCCCATTACACACACAGAGCTATATTTTGTTCCCAGAAGCACCTATAGGACTTGAAGTGTGTTAGTCCCATTACACACAAAGAGCTATATTTTGTTCCCAGAAGCACCTATAGGACTTGAAGTGTGTTAGTCCCATTACACACACAGAGCTATATTTTGTTCCCAGAAGCACCTATAGGACTTGAAGTGTGTTAGTCCCATTACACACACAGAGCTATATTTTGTTCCCAGAAGCACCTATAGGACTTGAAGTGTGTTAGTCCCATCACACAGAGCTCCTCTATTTTCTTTGCATAAGCACCCACAGGACTTCTAGTGTGTTAGTGGCACCACACAGAGCTCCTCTATTTTCTTTGCAGAAGCACCCACAGGACTTCTAGTGTGTTAGTGGCATCACACAGAGCTCCTCTATTTTCTTTGCAGAGGCACCCATAGGACTTCTAGTGTGTTAGTGGCATCACACAGAGCTCCTATATATTCTTCTCAGCAGCACCCACAGGACTTCTAGTGTGTTAGTGGCATCACACAGAGCTCCTCTATTTTCTTTGCAGAAGCACCCATAGGACTTCTAGTGTGTTAGTGGCATCACACAGAGCTCCTATATATTCTTTGCATAAGCACCCACAGGACTTCTAGTGTGTTAGTGGCACCACACAGAGCTCCTCTATTTTCTTTGCAGAAGCACCCACAGGACTTCTAGTGTGTTAGTGGCATCACACAGAGCTCCTCTATTTTCTTTGCAGAAGCACCCATAGGACTTCTAGTGTGTTAGTGGCATCACACAGAGCTCCTATATATTCTTTGCATAAGCACCCACAGGACTTCTAGTGTGTTAGTGGCACCACACAGAGCTCCTCTATTTTCTTTGCAGAAGCACCCACAGGACTTCTAGTGTGTTAGTGGCACCACACAGAGCTCCTCTATTTTCTTTGCAGAAGCACCCACAGGACTTCTAGTGTGTTAGTGGCATCACACAGAGCTCCTCTATTTTCTTTGCAGAGGCACCCATAGGACTTCTAGTGTGTTAGTGGCATCACACAGAGCTCCTATATATTCTTCTCAGCAGCACCCACAGGACTTCTAGTGTGTTAGTGGCATCACACAGAGCTCCTCTATTTTCTTTGCAGAAGCACCCATAGGACTTCTAGTGTGTTAGTGGCATCACACAGAGCTCCTATATATTCTTTGCATAAGCACCCACAGGACTTCTAGTGTGTTAGTGGCACCACACAGAGCTCCTCTATTTTCTTTGCAGAAGCACCCACAGGACTTCTAGTGTGTTAGTGGCATCACACAGAGCTCCTCTATTTTCTTTGCAGAAGCACCCATAGGACTTCTAGTGTGTTAGTGGCATCACACAGAGCTCCTATATATTCTTTGCATAAGCACCCACAGGACTTCTAGTGTGTTAGTGGCACCACACAGAGCTCCTCTATTTTCTTTGCAGAAGCACCCACAGGACTTCTAGTGTGTTAGTGGCATCACACAGAGCTCCTCTATTTTCTTTGCAGAAGCACCCATAGGACTTCTAGTGTGTTAGTGGCATCACACAGAGCTCCTATATATTCTTTGCATAAGCACCCACAGGACTTCTAGTGTGTTAGTGGCATCACACAGAGCTCCTCTATTTTCTTTGCAGAAGCACCCATAGGACTTCTAGTGTGTTAGTGGCATCACACAGAGCTCCTATATATTCTTTGCATAAGCACCCACAGGACTTCTAGTGTGTTAGTGGCACCACACAGAGCTCCTCTATTTTCTTTGCAGAAGCACCCACAGGACTTCTAGTGTGTTAGTGGCATCACACAGAGCTCCTCTATTTTCTTTGCAGAAGCACCCATAGGACTTCTAGTGTGTTAGTGGCATCACACAGAGCTCCTCTATTTTCTTTGCAGAAGCACCCACAGGACTTCTAGTGTGTTAGTGGCATCACACAGAGCTCCTCTATTTTCTTTGCATAAGCACCCACAGGACTTCTAGTGTGTTAGTGGCATCACACAGAGCTCCTCTATTTTCTTTGCAGAAGCACCCATAGGACTTCTAGTGTGTTAGTGGCATCACACAGAGCTCCTATATTTTCTTCTCAGCAGCACCCACAGGACTACCGACTACAATGGCTGGAAGACCGCCAAGGGGAGGCAGAGCGTGCAGAGCCAAGAACACAGGGCAGGCAGGCTCTGTTTCTAGTGGACGTGGCCGTGGACGTGGACGTGGTCGTGCATCGTCATCAGCACGTGGCCATGGGACACGCGCGTCTTTGTTTTCGGCAGCTGGACATGTGGAGCCGCATCATGCTGAAGGCTTGGTAGAATGGATGACCAAGCCCTCCTCATCCTCCTCATCCTCTCTCACCCAGGCTCAGGGTACTGACAGAGCATCATCAGCCACCCCTTCCCTAGACCCACCATGTCCTCCTGAGGAGTCCCCCGAACTCTTTGAGCACAGTGTTGGGTACATGCTCCAGGAGGATGCCCAACGATTCGAAGGCTCGGATGACGATACCCAGCTTGAGGAATCTGGCAGTACAGTTCCACCAGCTGCAGCTTACTGCCAGGTTTGCTCTAGTGGTGAAGAGGGAGGGGATGATGAGGTCACTGACTCCACGTGGGTGCCTCAAGGGAGAGAGGATGAGGAGGAGGACGAGGAGGAGGAGGATGCGGCGTCACATGTCCAACGAGGCAGGATGCCCCCTGGAGGCCAGGTAGAGGCCAGCACAGCAACTGTACAACACCGCAGAGCTCCGCCTGTGCAGGGCGCTGCCTCTGCACGTTATCAGAAAAGTTCTTTGGTGTGGGCCTTTTTTGAGACGAGTGCAGCAGATCGCACCACTGCTATTTGCAATATTTGTCTCAAGCGTATCTCGCGTGGCCAAAACATCAGCCGCTTGGGCACCACAAGCATGACCAGACATATGGCGACCTGCCATGCAGCTCGTTGGCAGGCACACATAAAAGACCCACACCAAAGAACTAAGCGGACCTCTCCTTGCTCCTCCTCAGCTGGGATCTCCATCCCCACTACACCTTCAGTCCTCTCTGAAAGCTGCTCTGAGAGGACTGAAGGTGTAGAATTCGGTGTGTCACAACCAAGTACTTGCAGTACACCGACGTCCGAATGCAGCAGGCAAATTTCCCTGCCCCAGCTGCTGGACCGTAGAAAGAAGTACACTCCCAGCCATCCACATGCCCAGCGGTTGAATGCTAGCCTTGCTAAATTGCTAGCACTTCAACTGCTGCCTTTTCAGTTGGTAGACTCGGCCCCCTTCCGTGAGTTTGTTCAATGTGCGGTTCCTCAGTGGCAGGTTCCCAAACGCCACTTTTTCTCGCGGAAGGCGATTCCGTCTCTCTACCGGCATGTGGAGGGCAATGTCCATGCCTCGCTGGACAGGGCGGTCAGCGGTAAGGTGCATATTACCGCTGACTCATGGTCCAGCAGGCATGGACAGGGACGGTACCTTTCTTTCACGGCCCATTGGGTCACTCTATTGGCAGCTGGGAGGGATGCAGGACAAGGTGCAGTAGTGTTGGAGGTTGTTCCGCCACCACGCCTCCAAAACGCGACTACTGCTACTGGTTGTGACACACCTCTCTCCTCCACCCCCTCCTCTTCTTCTTCCTCCAGTGCTCTGTCCTTGGAACCAGCGGTGCTCCGTAGGCGTACAAGGGGCTACGCAAGTACGCAGGCAAAAAGATGCCATGCCGTGCTTGCGCTGGTGTGTTTGGGGGACAGGAGCCACACTGGGCCAGAGGTTCTGGCAGCTCTGCAGGGGCAGGCCGAGAGGTGGTTGACGCCACGTCAGCTTAAGCCAGGAATGGTCGTTTCTGACAATGGCACCAACCTCCTCTCCGCCCTGCGACAGGGGCAGCTCACCCATGTGCCCTGCATGGCTCACGTCCTCAACCTGGTGGTGCAGCGGTTCTTGGGCAGGTTCCCAGGCTTACAGGATGTCCTGAGGCAGGCCAGGAAAGTCTGTGTGCATTTCCGCCGATCTTATAATGCCAGTGCTCGGCTGACTGAGCTGCAAAAGGAGCTGAACCTGCCCAAGAACCGCCTAATATCTGACATGCCCACCAGGTGGAACTCAACGTTGGCCATGCTGCAGCGACTGCACACGCAGCAGAGGGCCATCAATGAGTACCTTTGCGACTACGGCACCAGGACAGGGTCAGGGGAGCTTGGTTTTTTTTCCCCACGTCAGTGGAGCATGATCAGGGATGCATGCACTGTCCTCTCACCATTTGAGGAGGCCACGAGGATGGTGAGCAGTGACAGTGCATGCATCAGTGACACTGTCCCTCTTGTCCACCTGTTGGAGCATACGCTGCGTGGGATCATGGACAGGGCACTTGAGGCAGAACAGAGGCAGGAAGAGGAGGACTTCCTTGCCTCTCAAGGCCCCCTTTATCCGGACAGTGTTCCTTCTGTCCCACCCATCACACAGGAAGAGGATGAGGAGGAGGAGGAGGAGGAGGAGGAGGAGGATTGTGTGAGCATGGAGGTGGAGCCTGGCACTCAGCATCAGCAGCAGCAGTCTTTTAGGGATGATGTACAGTCCCAACAAGCCAGTGGACTTGTACGTGGCTGGGAGGAGGTGGCTGGCGATCATGTCATCCTCAGTGACCCAGAAGACTCCGGACCGAATGCCTCAGCTAACCTACGCTGCATGGCCTCCCTGATCCTGCAAAGCCTGCGGAAGGATCCTCGTGTTCTTCGGATCAAGGAGAGGGACCATTACTGGCTGGCCACTCTCCTTGATCCGCGGTACAAGGGTAAGGTTGCGGACCTTATCTTGCCGTCGCAGAGGGAGCAGAGGATGAGACATCTCAGGGAGGCCTTGCAGAAAGGTCTGTGCAACGCGTTCCCAGAAACTGGGAGGCTACAAACTCCTGGTCCTGGGCGACGAGTTGCTGAGGCTTCGGTCAGTGGCAGAAGGAGCGGTGGGGAAGGTGGACGTCTGACCGATGCGTTCAGACAATTTTTTAGTCCGCAGCCCCAAGGTATGATCGGTTCCAGCAACCATCGCCAGCGTCTGATATACATGGTGCAGGAATACCTTGGGGCAAGGTCAGACTTGGACACCTTTCCCACCGAAAATCCTCTGGCTTACTGGGTCCTGAGGATGGATCACTGGCCAGAGCTTGCACAGTATGCAATTGAGCTACTGGCCTGTCCTGCCTCCAGCGTTCTTTCCGAACGCACATTCAGTGCTGCTGGAGGATTTGTGACTGATCATAGGGTGCGCCTGTCCACCGCCTCGGTTGATCGACTGACCTTCATCAAAATGAATCAGTCTTGGATCACCACCAGCTACCAGGCACCTGAGGCGGATATAACCGAATAATTTTTAATGTCACATCCCTTCAAGACTGCCTATGCTGATGCTGAGTGACTGTCCTCTTATGTTCACTGACTATCCTCTTCCTCCTCCTCAATGATCCATGCCACCACACCAGTGCCTAAGGCACAATTTTTCAGCCCCTGTTTAACAGGGGCGTGTACTTACAATTTTTAAAAAAAATGCTTCGCAACACGTGTGACTGCTGTGCTCCAAGTACAGTCTCTGTGAGGGCCGTGTTGCAGTGTTGTGGCACCAGCACCAGTGCCTAAGGCACAATTTTTCAGCCCCTGTTTAACAGGGGCGTGTACTTACAATTTTTTTAAAAAATGCTTCGCAACACGTGTGACTGCTGTGCTCCAAGTACAGTCTCTGTGAGGGCCGTGTTGCAGTGTTGTGGCACCAGTGCCTAAGGCACAATTTTTCAGCCCCTGTTTAACAGGGGCGTGTACTTACAATTTTTTAAAAAAATGCTTCGCAACACGTGTGACTGCTGTGCTCCAAGTACAGTCTCTGTGAGGGCCGTGTTGCAGTGTTGTGGCACCAGTGCCTAAGGCACAATTTTTCAGCCCCTGTTTAACAGGGGCGTGTACTTACAATTTTTTAAAAAAATGCTTCGCAACACGTGTGACTGCTGTGCTCCAAGTACAGTATCTGTGAGGGCCGGGTTGCAGTGTTGTGGCACCAGCACCAGTGCCTAAGGCACAATTTTTCAGCCCCTGTTTAACAGGGGCGGGTAATTACAAATCTTGATCTAATAGTTCACAGCAGGGCCCATTCCTGCGCCCACCAAGAGTAACTATGAGGGCCTGCAGTCTTGTGGCAACACCGTCCACCACCACCGCCAAAGGCCCAATTTTTCTGCCCTGTTCATCAGGTGCTTGCAATTACAAATCTTGATCTAATAACTCACAGCAGGGCCCATTCCTGCGCCCACCAAGAGTAACTATGAGGGCCTACAGTCTTGTGGCAACACCGTCCACCACCACCGCCAAAGGCCCAATTTTTCTGCCCTGTTCAACAGGTGCATGCAATTACAAATCTTGATCTATTAACTCACAGCAGGGCCCATTCCTGTGCCCACCAGTCTTGTGGCTACACCAACATCTAATAGGGCAAATTTCTGCAGAGTATATACGCCAGGCCCCTACTTTCAAACATCCAACTTACAAACGACTCCTACTTGAAAATGGAAAGAGAAAACAGGAAGTGAGAGGAAATCTACCCCTAGGAAGGGAAATTCTATCCTGTTAGATTTAATTTGGGAAAAAGGTATCTCCTCTCTACTGATACTTTATCACCAATCCTTGTTTCAATTAAAACCCCACTTTTTCCAAAAACATTTGTCATTGGGACGGAAAGTGAGGTGACATGTTCTGAACAGATGTGCAAAGACAGCAAATGTTACAGGGGTGATAACCCCTCCCTATGTTCTCCAAAAAGCTTAAAAATAGATTTTTTTGGGATGGAGCTACACTTCATAATGTACCTGTTCAGATTCTACTTAAGATCAAACCTAAAGCCGCAAGTGGTTTTAAATGGCTTCTTTTTTTCCTTTACAAATGTCATTTTGTGCAAGGACAGTTCTAAACACGGGAAACACATGCCACTTCACAGGCATACTTTGGACACCCCCCAGGTACCATATTTAAAGGAAAATGTCACTTTTTTTTTTTCACTTTATGCATCATTAAAATGACTGCTCCCGAAAAAACGTTAGTTTTTAAAAGTTCTTTTTGCATTGATATATGTCCCCTGGGGCAGGACCCGGGTCCCCAAACCTGTTTTATGACATTAACATGCATATTGGCCGTTGTAATTAGCACTTTTGATTTCGAACGTTCGCGTCCATTATAACGTATAGGGTTCGAAAATTCGCGCGAACTTTCGGTCCGTTCGAAGGTTCTGGTTCGAACCGAACCCGGGGGTGTTCGGCTCATCCCTAGTCTTGACCATCATAATACCCTGTTTCCCCCGAAAATAAGACCTAGCGTGATTGTCGGTGATGGCTGCAATATAAGCCCTACCCCCCCCAAATAAGCCCTAGTTAAAGTCCTTGTTTGTCTTATTTTCAGGTTAGGGCTTATTTTCGGGGAAACAGGGTAGGGCTTATTTGGGGGGTAGGGCTTATATTGCAGCCATCACCAACAATCACGCTAGGTCTTATTTTCGGGGAAACAGGGTAGTCATAAAGACAGTCGATGGACCCCAGAATGGGAGCACCACACAGGAGGTTTACCCTGGTGTCCATAGTACGGTCCATCGGGTGCCAGGTGTCACCAAAACACTAGTATTGAATTATCTTCATCAATTGAGCATTATTTCCCTAGTACCTATTATCTCACGAGTGCACCATAGGTAATAGACAAACCAAAAAAATTAAATAAAAAACAGGGGGTAGGGTAGGATTGGACGCCTACTTATACCTGATTAAAAGCTCAAGGCCACTCACACCGGCAAAAAATTTTTATGCAATACCTTACATGAAGAAATGTATGAACAGATCTCTACTCAGAGATCAGATGGGTAATCCAAAGCAAGGGTCTGCTAGCTTCAGGAGGGCAACATCAAGGCTGGATGGAACAAAGTCCGAATCCTTGGTATGCTCCCGCCAGGCCACCCAAGTTCTACTAAATCGTTCTGACGTACCTCTGCAGGTCGCCTATTCACTCCTCTGCCTCCATAATCTCATTTACCTTGTTAATCTATTCCTCTCCACCAGAAACCTGTACCCGCTTCCAATATATAGGTATTACTTGTTTGGCAGCATTTAAAAGATGCGCGAAGGCACATCTTTTATATTGGCTAAGCGGGATAGAAGGCACATGGAGGAAGAAGTGAAGTGGAGATAGAAGGAGATCTATGTTCAGAGCTTGCTTGATCTGAGTTTTAACATCCACCTAGAAAGCTTGAATTGCAGGGCACTCCCACCATATGTGCAAAAGCGTGCCCTGCTGGCCACAACCCTGCCAACAAAGGTCAGAAACAGAGGAGTAGATGCGTTCCAAAGCAGTTGGGACACAATGCCAAAGCAGTTGGGACACGATATCAAAGGGTCAAAATTTTGCAATTATTCTCTTGGGTCTTAGAGTCAACTGGTACAGATGTGTTAATTGGTCTTCAGAGAATTCGCTCACTAAATCGCGCTCCCATTCCCTGACATAAGCTGGTTTAGTTGGGGTAGAAACTAAGGTAAGCAACTTGAACAACTCTGAAATCATATGAGATAGTCTCCTCAGCAATAAACATACTTTCAAACTGGGTAAGGATAGACACTGCCCATATTAAGCCCCTCTGTGTTGAGAAGAAATTGTGGCGCTACTTACACCTCCAGAAGTCCATGGGGAAGCCACCGTATCACCCTCTAAGGGTCTCCAAAAGTAACAATTTCCCATCTATCATAAATTACCGCAAGTAATATTGCCATCAGTAGCCCACAATACAAAAAAGGCCAGGCATTTCCCCGATGGAAAGCAGGTAAAGCCCCCCAATGGTGCCAACAGGACACAGAAGGTGCCAATGAATGTAGGCGGTTGATGTAGTCCCAGACCCTTAAAGTGTGGGTCGTCAAAAGAGACACTGTGCCCGACAAACCTCTGTTCTCCTTAGGCAACCAGGGGACATACAATAGATTGCAACCTGCCATGAACTTCTCCAAGGTGAACCACAATTTAGTTTTAATGTGGTGCTGCCAGTTAAGAATCCTCTGTAGGGCCACTGCTCTATAGTATTAATTAATATCAAGTAAACTCATACTGACTGTTTAGATCGCTTTAACGCTCGCATGGCTATCCATGGTTTATGACTTGACCAGATAAATTCAGTAAACATGCTTGTGAGCTGAGTGAAAAACCCTCTAGGCTGGGACACAGGTACCATCTGCAGGAAAAAAGAAGCCTCGGGAGGATGTTCATCTTGATGATGTTATTGCGCCCTAACCAAGTGAAAACTTTTCTAGTCCATGACTGTAGATCCTTGTGAATTGAACTTAGCAAAGGAATATAATTAAGTGTATGGCTCCATGGACACTGGAGCTCAAAAACTGCATTTTTTTGGCATTTGGGCGTTTTTTTTAACAGCCCATAAACTCCACTCTATGTTATCCGATGTGTCCATGCACACATGGAAGTTTTTTACCTTTTATCAGCAGTGGAGTTTATGGGCTTTTTTCTGAATGACCTAAGATCGCTTTCAAGAGTAGTCCTAAAAACGCCAGACGCTGGTAAAATATGTTAAATGCGGTTTAACGCTGTAAACAGAGCGTTAAGCCTCGTCAGGCGTTTCTCTGCCTCTATTCAAAATCAATGGTTCCCTATGGGAGCCCATTGATTTGAATAGAAGTCGCACCAGAAGTCGGATCATGATGATTCGACTTGCGGTGCGACTTGTGTGCTGAGGATGTTGAAGAGGAACCCCACCGGGCAAAATGAAAAAAAATTGGCGTGGGGTCCCCCCTCCCCCTCATCGATACCAGACCATTCAGTCTGGTATGGATTTTGGGAAAATATAAAAAATAATGGCGTGGGGTCCCCCAAAAATTCATACTAAACCCTTATCCGAGCATGCAGCCCGGCAGGTCAGGATAAGGGGGGGGGACGAGCAAGCGCCCCCCCCCCCCCGGACCATACTATACCAGGCCACATGCCCTCAACATGGGGGTGGGTGCTTTTGGGGCCCCCACCCCAAAGCACCTTGTCCCCATGTTGATGAGGACAAGGGCCTCTTCCCGACAACTCTGGCCGGTGGTTGTCGGGGTCTACGGGCGGGGGGCTTATCGGAATCTGGAAGGCCCCCAAATCCCGGCCCCCCACCCTATGTGAATGAGTATGGCGTACATTGTACCCCTACCCATTCACCTAAAAAAAAGTGTCAAAAATAAACACACTACACAGGTTTTTAAAGTATTTTATTAAAGCAGCTCTGACTCTTCTCCCTCTTCTGGCGACGTGTTCTCTCCTCTCCGGTTCTTCTCCCCTCTGCGCTGTCCTCTCTCTGCTATTTTCTGCTCTTTTGCTGGGTCTTCTCCCTCTGTTCTTCTTCCGATGTTTACTTGACGCGATCTCCCGGTGTAATGCTGGTAATGACTTATATTGGCATGGGGCGGGGCAACCTGCTGACCCCATCAAAATTGTAGATATATTTATTTTTCTCTTAGTACTGTATCATTTATTTGCATTTTCCATTCGCCTAATGTCGGAGGATGTGGAGACATCCATTAATTGGGCTATAAGTTTACGGGTCTGAAAGAGAGTCCTAACTATCGGTATCGGTACAGCGTCCTGGAGGAATGGCCCACTCATCTTTGCAGAATTGTCCTAATTCAGTATCATACTTAAAAGGCATACCCCCAGGTTCTTCCATCAATTCTGTCTTAAAGACAGAGTTACCAGTAATAACCCCCCATTACCACCACCATATTTTACTGTGATGATGGACGCCAGATATACTTGGACACACACCTTCCAAAGAGTTCCACTTTTGTCTCATCGGTCCACAGAATGTTGTCCCAAAAGTCATCAAGATGTGTTGTGGATTAAATGGTAGCCGTCCCCATATTACATTTGTGGATAATGGCTCTCACTGTGGTTCGCTGGATTCCCAAAGCTTTGGAAATGGGGTAAACCCCCCTATCGTTTTCAGCCAAGGACGCTGCCATTTAAACAATTTCTTAGGGGTATGATAAGACCTGTGTGAAATGAATAGTTGGGTTCATTTCTGTGTGGAAGATAAAGAGACTATGGGCAGTGCGGACATAGCCGATTCCCAATGATCATCCCATATGGGACCTGGATCTCTTTCCCACTGTCTCTTTGAAGGTTTAATTTTGATTGCAACTCTGTAGTCATATATGTCAATCTTTTGTTTTCATTTCCAACAATCCACGTGTACACACTAGTGGGAAGTACATACACATGCAGATGGATGGTTATAGATCTCTTATTAGCACCATCTCCCCATGATTTTGTACTTGCTGAAAACCAGAAGATTACTTAGCAGTGCCCCAAAGAAAAAATTAAATAGTCCCTCCTGTTCTCTGCTGAATTGACAAAAAATAATGGATTGTCTGAACAGCCTTGGGGCTCATTTAAACACGTTGTGCCCTCTGAACAGCAATCCACATCCATGTCACTCTTAGGAGGGCATTTGACAGGAAGTAAGAAGGTGCTATATTGCCTCCTCACCACCTGTTTAAACACTACAACGTTATATACACATACTTGATCCCTGTGTGCTGTACAGGTTTTAAACCCCTTACACTGTTAGGAAAATGTTGTCACATCCCAATTTCTTCACAGAGCACACCATCTCCTTTTCCTCTGCTGGCTGAATGTGAGCTGTTGGGCAGGCTCAGGCCCTGGCTCTTATAGGTGGAGGGGGCCCAGTCATGTAAGCTGTACGGGGCCTCATGATTTCCAACAGCGGCCCTGGGTATGGGTGAATGGGCCTGAATGCAGACAGTGCATGTCATATTAGGAGAAGTGGCTGCGTGTGTGCAGCTGTGTGTTCTAATCATTTTCAATGGACTGCCTGCATGCAGCACCTGGAAGTTACAGATGTTGCAAAAGGGTCCCGTTCATGCTATATGGGCCTCATCACCCTCGTAAACAAGGACACACAGACAAACAAAACGAATACTTAAAACAGCGCTAATTAATTATCCATGAGCATTTTAATATGCACTATGCCTTTAACCTAAGTGCTGTAATTAAAAGTGTCTGTGTTCCTAAAGCCGGCGATAGACAGTTAGAATCTTGGCCAGTTCAGCAGGGACCAGCCGGGATTCTAACCATGTATGGGCAGGCTGATTATGGGCTGGGTACAACCAGCCCGTCGGATTTTTCATGTCAAGTCAAGCCATCATCACCAGAGTCCACTACATCATCACTCTCTTGAAAGATTCTCATCAGCACCTATCTTCAAGAGAGCAATACCTTCAGCTATCTTCACCAACAGGAGTGCCACATTATCTTTTCTGCATTGTCCAAGTTTTGTGTGTGGTAATAGAGTGTTATAAGACTCAACAAAAAGTCTGAGGAACCCTCCCCGGAACCAGGTACGGCTGTACCAACACAGGTTCCTACACTGGTGGCGGCTGCCACTCCAGTAACTGGAGGGTGTTCCTATCAGCCCTCTATTTCCCTTTCTGTAGCTTCTGAATCTCCAACTATCAAAGTAGTTGGACAAAGAAGACAATTGGCTTTTTCCTAGAAGAAGACTCAACAAAAAGTCTGTGGAACCCTCCTAGGGACCGGGTACGGCTGTACCAACACAGGTCCCTACACTGGTGGCGGCTGCCACTCCAGTAACCTGAGGGTCTTTTCATCAGCCCTCCATTTTAGTTTTTTGAGCTTCTGAATCAACCAACTATCAATGTAGCTGGACAAACAAGACAATTGGCTGTTCCTAGAAAAAGACTCAACAAAAAGTTTGAAGAACCCTTACAGGGACCATGTACGGCTGTACCAACACAGGTCCCTACACTGGTGGCACTCCAGTAACTGGAGGGTCTTCCCATCAGCCCTCTATTTACCTTTCTACAGCTTCTGCAGAAGCTTTTATGTTTTGACAATACATCCCCAAACATAATCACCTGTAAAAAAGTACCTGAGATGTTGGTGGTAAACAGCCTGCTAGGCATGGGGGGAACCGAACCAAGTCCTCCAAAATCTGCCTCTTATCCAAAAGTTGCCAAGAGTGTAAATGTAGACATTAAGCTTTAAAGCGGTTGTGCACTCGTTTTTTTTTTTTTTGGGCTAAATGCCAAGGGCATATAGCTCAATTGGGGGACTTACCTGTTCCAAAATATCACATTCTAAAGGGAAAGGTAGAACAAGGTGGAATATGGAGAAAGAGGGGGGAGAGAGATGGAGGAAAAGGGGGGGGGGGGGTTGGAGGAAGAAGGGGGGTGAGGGTTGGGGGGAACCCCCACACCCCTTCCTTTCCCCCCACCCCTTCCTTACCCCCCCTCCTTTCCTCCCTCTCTCCCTCTTCCATACTCCCCCTCCCCCTTGTTATACCATTCCTTTTAGAATGTGATATT
Source organism: Lithobates sylvaticus (assembly GCA_028564925.1). Taxonomy (NCBI): domain Eukaryota; kingdom Metazoa; phylum Chordata; class Amphibia; order Anura; family Ranidae; genus Lithobates; species Lithobates sylvaticus. The sequence continues at coordinate 572,519,169 of CM053027.1, forward strand.
TTTGATTAACCTTAAAGCTTAAAAGGTCTACATTTACACTCTTGACAACTTTTGGATATGAGGTAGCTTTTGGAGGACTCGGTTTGGTTCCCCCCGGCCTAGCAGGCTGTTTACCACCAACATCTCAGGCACTTTTTTACAGGTGATTATGTTTGATCGATGTATTGTCGATCGACATTAAGTAATTGATTATGTTGTGAAGTTTGGAGGCTGGTAGGCATTTGAGGCATGTGTTGGACCAGCAATGAGGGGAGGTTGGAGGCCGGTATGTTTTTGAAGGCGTGTGTTGGACTGGCTATAAGAGAAGGTTAGAGACCGGTATGTTTTTGAGGCGTGTGTTGGACTGGCTATGAGGGGAGGTTGGAGGCTGGTATGTTTTTGAGGCGTGTGTTGGACCGGCTATGAGGGGAGGTTGGAGGCCGGTATGTTTTTGAGGCGTGTTTTGGACCGGCTATGAGGGGTGGTTGAAGGCCGATATGTTTTTGAGGGTTGTGTTGGACTGGCTATGAGGGGTGGTTGAAGGCCAGTATGTTTTTGAGACGTGTGTTGGACCGGCTATGAGGGGAGGTTGGAAATCTTTTTGTCTTTAGAGGTGGGAGGAGACTTTCCAGCTTTCTTTAGGCTTTCTCTGCTGGAGAAATGAGAACTCTTCCCACCAGTGAGGTCCTTTATGGAGAAGGCCTCACTCACATGGAGTGTATGAATCTGTACCCTGTGTGGGGGCTGTGTTTACCCAAAAAAGGACATCCATGCGGGTGCAGTTGCGCGGACGCACCCTGGGTGCATTTGGGGCCGTGCACCGGCACCCACACAGATGGGTACAGCCGCTGCACCCCAGTTGACAGCAATGGGACTGCCTACACGGGATGCTGGGAACACCTGTGCATCCCCATTTTGGTAAACATGGCCCTCTCATGGGGTACGGCTTCATACCCTCCATGTGAATAAGACCTTAGTATGAATGGAATAATTAGCTCCATTGTGTTGCTAATTTGGGGGCCACTGCGCTCTTTATTGTTATTTAGGTGCGTTTTATTATAGGAGTGTTATATATTGTAGATTAGTATACGTTGTATATGTTGTGGAGGTGTGTGTTATTCTTTGGGTGTGTTTTGGAGTGTTTTATATATATATATATATATATATATTGTAGTTTAGGTTAAGTTTGGATTTCTTCTGGAGGCGCTTTGAGTGGACATAACTGATGTACTCCGCTCAGCGGGGGCGGGCCTTAGAGAACAGAGGCTGCATATGGGCAGCACAGAGGCTTAGGGGTTAGCCTTGCAGCACTGGGGACCATGGTTCAAATCCTGACCAGGACACTATCTGCATGGAGTTTGCATGTTCTCCCTGTGCTTGCGTGGGTTTCCTCCGGGTACTCCAGTTTCCTCCCACACTACAAAGACATGCTACCTTGCGTTGGTGGTGCAGTGGTGAGCATAGCTGCCTTTCAAGCAGCTGACCCAGGTTCGATTCCTGGCCAACGCCATCTCCAATACTTGGGAGTCCTCAGAGAGAAAAGCGCTATACAACATACAAGTTCAACGCCGAGTATATATTAGCAGTGGAATAAAGAATAAAGCGAATGTGTAGTATGTTTGAGGAAGAAAGTGTTCCCCCAGAATCTATAGAAGGTGAACGCACCAACTGAAAAAAGACACATAGTGTTCCGGATTTTGGGTGGAATTACTGCGATTCCCAAATTGCCACAAAACGCGGGACTTGTTACTTTTAGTGGCACCCCAATGATGGGATGATTTTGCGTGATAGTTGCCTGACAAATTGCGCTAACAAAATCGCAGGACACCTGTCGACAAAAGCACTCTCGCGGTTTTGTTGCGATTTGTCGGTATTGAAAGTAAGAGGATTGCAGCGATTCGGGAATCCGGAACACCTAGGTGTGAACAGAGCCTAAGTCCTCGCCGTGTCCATTGTAGGACAAGAACTTCCTGACCAGCAGAAATATTACACCAATACTCCCTCCAGCAGGAATATTGCACCAATACCCCCCCCCACCCCCCCCAGCAGGAATATTAAACCAATACTCCCCCCAGAAGGAATATTACACCCATACCCCCCCAGCAGGAATATTAAATCCATAATCTCCCCAGCAGGAATATTACACCAATACCCCCCCCCCACAGGAATATTACACCCATACTCCCCCAGCAGGAATATTACACCCATACTCCCCCCAGCAGGAATATTACATCAATACTCCCCCCAGCAGGAATATCACACCAGTACTCCCCCCAGCAGGAATAATACACCAATACTACCCCCAGCAGGAATAATACACCAATACCCCCCCCAGCAGGAATAATACACCAATACTCCCCCCAGCTCCCCCCAGCAGGAATATTACACCACTATTCCCCCCAGCATGAAATTTACACTGACACACCACCATCCTGACACTGAAGTCCCCCCAGCATGAATATTACACCAATACTCCCCCCAGCAGGAATATCATACCCACATACTCCCCCCAGCAGGAATATTACACCAATACTCCCCCCAGCAGGAATATCACACCCATTCTCCCCCAGCAGGAATATTACACCAATATTCCCCCATCAGGAATATTACATGACACCCCACCATCCTGACACTGACGTCCTCCCAACAGGAATATCAAACCCATACTCCCCCAGCAGGAATATTACACTGATACTCCCTCAGCTGGAATATTACACCGATACTCCCCCCAGCAGGAATATTACACCAATACTCCCCCCAGCAGGCATATCACACCCATACTCCCCCCAGCAGGAATATCACACCCATACTCCCCCAGCATGAATATTACACTGACACCCCCCATCCTGACACTGACGAGGATCTCTACTGACCTATTGTGCGCTGATAACAGCAATCCTGCTGCAGGTATCCGGGAACATTTTAGGAGGTGAAATTGACACACTGGACAGCGCTGTTCACTCTCTGGCTCCCTCATGGCCTAGGGAAGCTGTGTCCTCTACTGCCTGAGAAAATGCAGCTCTTCCCCTTCCTTCTGGCAATCTCCCTCTGGGAAATGCAGTTCAAAAGCTCTTGATCTCTCCTCGGGACTACAGTTCCCACAGTGCAGTGCTGTCTGACTCAGTCTATTGAACTCTTCCTGCTCAGCAGCTCCCTCCTCCGGCTGATATAGCTGTTAACCAGTTCAGCACTGCAGGGCAGCAGCTATAGAGAGCAGCTGCAGCCTGTTTCTCTCACTCTAATTCTTAGCTAAGCACCTGGCTACACCAACTTCTCAGAACCCTTTGCATAGCAGAGGAAACCTTCAGTTTTGAAGTATTCAGAAAAGAGCAATTAAAATGTAAGCAGCTATTTTTTTTTAAGTATAACTGAAGGCAAAACTTTTTTTTTACTGCTCTTGGTGCCCCCCGTTAGGGAGATTCACTCTCTCTATTTGTCCTGTTTACGATTATCAGTGAAAGTGAAAGTGAAGAAAACCCCAAATTTAGGGTTGTCCCCAGTAAAGTAATAGAGGGGAAATCTTCCGATGGGGACACTTGTTCTGGTGTCCAAGGAATCACATTAATTTGTGGGGATTATCTCCAATTCCCTGTTTTGGCTATGGGACAAGTGAAGGTAAATTTTGCCAATGGGACACAGATGGCAAAAAATTAACTGATAGGGGTTATAATTCTAACTTACGCTAACCCAAATGAAAAAAAAAAGTTTTGCCTGTAATTCTACTTAAAAGCAGAACTCCAGTTTTTCCTCTACAAAACAACAGATGCATTGTGCATGTAAATGAATCACAACCCCAGTGTAATTTTATCTGTATCTTACCTCCTTTATCTGTAAAGGGCAGGTGTCTGTGTCTGTGATGTCACTCCTTCTCCTGGCTGAATTTCAAAGTTCTTTGACTTCCTGTTTCCTTGCTTTACCCGTCCTGAAACTATATGCCCCACCATGCTTTGAGCCTTAGTAGTTTCAGGGACGGTTCAGGCTCTGGGAGGGTGTGATCTGAGATGGGACTTGGGAGGTTCGGACTCTTCCTGTAGGTGTGACTGTGCAGGATGGAATGCTAATTAGGATGTATGCCATCCTACCCACCATCAGAGCTGTGAAGGAAGTTACATCATTTGCAGAGTCTGAAAGACTAGAGAGGGGTGTGTTTTAGGCTAGAGATGCAGCAGGAAGTGGCTGGAAGGCCCTCAGTCTACATCCAGACTATACAGACTGCCACATGGTACAAAACCACAACTAAACCCAGAATATCAGGAGATCTGCAGACTAAAGAGCAACATGGTACAGAGGTATGATCTGTGCTGGGACTGATCATTCCATTCAGTTCTAGTGAAAAGAAAGTTGAGGTTTAGCTTTAAGTTATGCTATGTGAATGAGAACATGTAACAAATATAAAGTAGGTGTTATCCCAATTTGACCGCAAATGTGGAAACACACATTAATCTCTTAACTTTTCTTAACTTTAAACTCAATTATTAAATTCAATGCATTTCAATAAAAATGGTAACAGGAAAATTGTCCAATTTTCTCTGAAGCTTTAGGGAAATGAAAGCACTCAATTTTACTCATGTGTAAATCTGAATATTTAATATTTAGCAGCAGTTTTTCTGATTGTTGCTAGTTGGAAAGGTTTCCTTTAAAATAAAAATGTACCCTTTTAAAGGTGTATCTGCTAATCCCAGAGAGTCAGTTGAAGACGTGTGAAGAGTGGAGTTCTAAATGTATTGTGCAGTAGAAAAAAAATCTGAAAATGTTTAAATAGAAAATGTAGAGGTCATAGAGACAAAAGAGTAAGGCGTGAAAACAGGAGCTTCTTCCATGATTCTTACTGCTCGAAAGCCTAATGCTTTGCATCGAGGTGGCAGCAAAATTTAACTCAACTTACACCATCTGTCAAACTCACCCACTGAAGTCAATAGAACTGTGCCCCAACCATGAGCAAACACTTGGCTCGCTGTTGCAGTGCATTAGTTCCATGTAAAATTGACAACAGTCTAATAAAAAAAAAAAACAGGCACTCAGAGGGCAGCAATGCCTGAACCCCTGGGAGTCAAAATGTGGGCAATAGAGAAAAGTGCAGCATTTGACTCAATATCTAGGCAATAGGTTTTTCAGGTCAAACAGTAAGTCACACTATTTGGCTTTATCGTTGTGAACAGAGAAAAGGAAACAAATGATATTGGACTGTAAAATACACAAGTGATAAAAATAACCATTATAGAAAACTAAGCAGCGCTCCATCAATGAACATGGAGTGGTAAATGCTTATGCATAACTCCAATGGTGGTTTTTATCATATAAAGTCTACTGTGTATGTGAATTAGCCAATACTTGAATGAGTTACATCTGTGGGTGAGTCCTCATATGTTTCTTGATACCAGTCATCTGCACAACACCACATGAGTCCCACTCCCTTTAGATAAAACACTCACCAGACAGCAATAACAATGAGCTTAGTTTGCAGTGTCATTGAAAACGTCTTCCAAGAGAATATGGATTTCGGAGTATGCTGGATTGGCCTGAAGGTCCTCCATCTGTGGAAAGTGCTTTTGGAGGACTTGGGCTCTGTCATCGGCCTCCTGCTACAGATGGAATCATATTGATGCAGTTGGATCTCAGTGCTTGATGCTGTACCCGGAAGTGTATCCACCTTCTCTTGGAAGAAGTTTCTAATGACACTGGAAACAAAGCTCATTGTTATTGCTGTCTGGTGAGTGTTTTGTCTGAAGGGAGTGGGACTCACCTGATGTGATGCAGGTGACTGGTATCACGCAACATATAAGGGCTCACCCACAGATGTAACTCATTCAAGGACTGGCTAATTCACTTACACAGTGGACTTTATATGATAATAACCACCATTGGGGTTATGCATGAGCATTTACCACTCCATGTTCATTAACAAAGAGCTGCTTCGTTTTCTATAAGGTTTATTTGTATCACTTGCATTGTTTGAGTGTATTTATGGCAGTAGGTGATTTATTGTAACATTATTAGAGGGCTTCCTGCTCAGGAGTGCTCGGTAGAGTGGTTTATATAGTTTTGCCCAATCTTTTAGAGATATTGGACTGTAACATATGTTATGAATAAATCCAGGGTGAATAAGGGAGAAAATACTGAACAGTGATGTGACTGGCTAGTACGCTTTGTAGCAGAGACGCATGTTTACAGTGTGCGGCTATTTTTGGAAAGGCCAGGGGGCTGCACACAAGGTTCACAATTTACCATGACACTGTCAGGAAAAAAATGACCAAAATGGTCTTTCTGCAAATGAAGAGAGAGAATATTTACCTCTCCCTCTGTCTGCGCCACCAATCACTGCTCGATTCAGGAGAAATCTTCCTTTAAATCTTGCTGAGAAACCGACACTTCTGTGAGTGTCAATCTCCTCGGTCTCTTCTGCACTATTTGGTTCCTCTCACCGGCCTCCAAGCCAGAGACAGCCAGGCAAATAGCATTTTTAGATAGAAGCCTCTGTATGTTTCTCATGGCAGGTGTACTTTATGCATCATGGATACATACTTGTTAAAGAGACCCTGCTACCAGACCATTCTTTGTTAGTTGGAACAAATCGTCTTTCCTCTGATTTCAATTAATTCAGAGCAGCTTGCTGTCAGGCCTGCTCCAAACTAACACTGACTTTTTACAAATTATTTTTAGGTATGCTGTGTGAATGAGAACAAGTTTATATTGGGGTTTTCCCAAATTTCACTGCAAAAGTGGAAACACACTTTAAGGTGTTTTTAAGGCTGCAGTTTACTGAAATCACTCTACTCATGTTATAAACAACGCACCAATTGATTTATTTATTACAGGTATTTTTTATAGCACCAGCAATTTTTATGCAGCACTTTAAATATTGTATATTCATATCAGTCTCTGCCCTCAAGGAGCTTACAGTCTATCCCATCCATATATACAGTGCATACGGAAAGTATTCAGAGCGCTTCACTTTTCCCACATTTTGTTATGTTACAGTCTTATTCCAAAATAGATTCAACTCATTATTTTCCTCAAAATTCCACAAACAATACCCAATAATGACAACGTGAAAGAAGTTTGTTTCAAATCTTTGCAAATTTAAAAAAAATAAAAAATTAAATAAATTCCATATACATTACTATTCACAGCCTTTGCACAATACTTTGTTGAAGCACCTTTGGCGCAATTACATGATGCTACAAGCTTGGCACACCTATTTTTGGGCAGTTTCTCGCATTTTTCTTTGCAGGACCTCTCAAGCTCCATCAGTTTGAATGGGGAGTGTCGGTGCACAGCCATTTTCAGATCTCTCCAGAGATGTTCAATCGGGTTCAAGTCTGGGCTTTGGCTGGGCCACTCAAGGATATTCAGAGTTGTCCTGTAGCCAGTCCTTTGTCATCTTGGCTGTGTGCTTAGGGTCGTTGTCCTGTTGGAATATGAACATTCCCCTGGTCTGAGGTCCAGAGTGCTCTAGGGCAGGTTTTTATCAAGGATATCTTCGTACATTGCTGCCTTCATCTATCCCTTGATCCTGACTAGTCTCCCAGTTCCTACTGCTGAAAAACATCCCCACAGCAAGATGCTGCCACCACCATGATTCAGTTTATTGATGGTATTGGCCAGGTAATGAGCAATGCCTGGTTTCCTCAAGACATGACACTTGCCATTCAGGCCAAAGAGTTCACTATTTGTTTTATCAGAGCAGAGAATTTTGTTTCTCATGGTCTGAGAGTCCTTCAGGTGCCTTTTGGCAAACTCCAGGTAGGCTGTCATGTGCCTTTTACTGAGGAGTGGCTTTCGTCTGGCCAATCTAACATACAGGCCTGATTGGTGGAGTGCTGCAGAGATGGTTGTTTTTCTGGAAGGTTCTCTCTCCACAGAGAAATGCTGGAGATCTGTCAGATGACCATCGGGTTGTTGGCCACCTTCCTGACTAAGTCCCTTCTCCCCCGATCGCTCAGTTTGGCTGGGCTGCCAGTTCTAGGTAGTTCCAAACTTCTTCCAGTTATGTATGATGGAGGCCACTGTGCTGCAGAAATTTTTCTGTACCCTTCCCCAGATCTGTGCCACAATACAATCCTCGGAGGTCTACAGACAATTCCTTGGACTTCATGGCTTGGTTTGTGCTCTGACATGCACTGTTAACTGTGGGACCTTCTATAGACAGGTGTGTGTCTTTCCAAATCATGTCCAACCAACTGAATGTACCACAGGTGGACTCCAATCAAGTTGTAGAAACATTTCAAGGATGATCAGTGGAAACAGGATGCACCTGAGCTCAATGTTAAGTGTCAAGGCTGTGAATACTTATGTACCGTATATACTTGAGTATAGGTCGACCCGAATATAAGCAGAGGCCCCTAATTTACTACAAAAAAAACTGGGAAAACGTATTGACCCGTGTATAAGCCGAGGGTGAAAAATGCAGCAGCTACTGTAAGTGGAAAAGAGGGTCAGCAAATGCCCATCTGCAGCTGCATGTCCCCTGTGTCCTGTACAAACCCCCCCTGTGTCCCCATTGCAGCCTACCTGTGCCGATCTGCATCCCCTGGGTCTGTGTATGCCTCCCTCCGATCTGCCACCTGTGTCCACCATTGCAGTCTTGTGCCGATCGTTAATGCCTCCTTGTTCGTCCTGTGCCGATCGTTGGATGTCCTGTGTCCCCCATTGCTGATCCTGCCGATCAGCGTGTAAGGCGCTATTACACATTCAAAAGCCGCGCCTCCTCCTCCTCGTCCGTGATAGGAGGAACACTCTGTTTTCCCAACAGTCAGTGTGCAGTGTTCCGCCTATCATGGACATCCTCTCATCCTCGTCCATGAGATGAGAATGACAGGACGTCCGTGATAGGCGGAACACTGCACACTGACTTACTGCTGGGAAAATTAGTGTTCCGCCTATCACGGACAGGGAGGAGGAGGAGGCGTGGCTTTTGAACACTGCTGCCTGTCTGCATGACACGCTGTTCATGTAGGCAGACGACGGTGACTCGAGTATAAGCCGAGTGGGGGGACTTTCAGCCCTAAAAAAAGGGCTGAAAATCTCGGGTATATACGGTACATGTGATTTTTTTTAATTTTTTATTTTGAATAAATTAGCAAATATTTCAAACAAATGTTTTTCACGTTGTCATTATAGGGTATTGTTAGTAGAATTTTGAGGAAAATAATTAATTTAATCCATTTTGGAATAAGGCTGTAACACAACAAAATGTGGAAAAAGTGAAGCACTGTGAATACTTTCCGGTTGCACTGTACACATACTGGAGCCAATTTAGACAAGAGTCAACAAATCTACTGGCATATCTTAGGATTATGGAAGAAATTTGGAGTACCCAGAGTAAACCCACTCAAGCAAAGGGAGAACATGCAAACTCCATGCATAATTATAAAAAAAAGTATGTTGCAACCAGTGTCCAAGTTCTCCTCCGAGTGGGCACTGCCATCTTGCTATCACATAGCATAGGAATGATGACTCCAGTGAATAGTTCCAAGTACACTAGCTGAATCAAAAATGATTTCTTGACTTTGGAAGAAATACATAACTATACTGAAGGGTGTTTTATATAGCTGTATTGTTTTTTTTTTTTTCTAAATAATTTTAATGGAAATTCGTGGCACATTTTCTTAAATGAGTGACGTATTTGCTATCTGCCTCTTGAATCTGAATATATTCAATATTTAATTCTGGGACTCCCCCTTTTGGTTGGCAAATTAAAGATTTGCTACACCAAGTTTATGAAAAAAGCAATCGCAAAAAATGAATGTCATGGTGTGCTGTAAGAAATTTTCACCATTTTTAAACATAAACATTTTATACTTAAAGGATTTTATCACAGCTTTTCCTTTCCCCATCTGTTCTATATTACATACATAATAAAGAAATAGTGGATTTCGAGGCTTGACAAACAGGTTTTATAATTGTCCTAGTATAAGAAATCCAAGACTGGAATTGCAATATTCACCATGGCAGGTTGGGAGGTGATGACACCGTCATTGTCACACAGAATTATTCAATGATGACCTGACCCAATGTGAAATCTAAACTGTGTATGCATGGCAGCTACTGTTAATCACTCCTGGCTGATAGCAATGCAATGGGATTTTATGTTCTTTAAGACACCTTTCAAACTGGGGCAGTTTTCAGGCACCTTAGCGCTGGAAATAGCCTCTGCTAAGCGCCGGAAACCACCTCTCATTCATTACAGTGTGACTTTTCACACTTGGGCGGTGTGCTTGCAGGACGGGAAAAAAGTCCTGCAAGCAGCATCTTTGGGGTGGGTTGGGAGCACTGTATACAGCGCTCCCAGTTTGCCCCTGCCCATGGGAATGAATGGGCAGTGCTTTCAAGGTGCCTTAAGAGCGATTTAAAATGGAAGTCTGTAACTCCTTTTTTGGGGTTAAAAGTGCTGTAAAGCATCGCTAAAATGAGCAGCGCTTTAGCGCTAATGCGTTTGCGGCCCCAGTGTGAAAGGGATCTCAAAAGGAGCTTTCGCCACTAGGTTGTTTAGCATCCAATTGCTTTGTGAGATGTACGGGGGCTGCTTCCAGATGCATAAAAATAAACATTATCCAATGTCTTACAGCTCATTTTCTTTAGAAAGCAGTACAAACGCCTGTCCTTTGCCAGTATGCTGTAGAGAAGGAGCCTTGCTCTGTTTGTGGAAGTAGTGGTCTTTCTGCAGACGTCCAGCCCTATTGACTCAGAGCTCTGCAATTAGCAAACCTCATGCTCATCACTAATTGCTCCTACTTAACAGGGGATGTGTAAGACCTCTGCAGACTAAGGCCCCTTTCACACGGACGGACCGTCTATCCGTTTTTCTTCCATCCGTCGACGGACGACAATGCATTCCTATGGGCAGACGGATGAACATCCGTCACCATCAGTTAACCTCCGCTTCCGTTTTTATCCGTTTTTTTTAAACGTACAAGGCTACGTTCAGATCCGTCAAAACGGATATTAACTGACGTTGACGGACATCGTCCGTCAACGTCCGATCCGTTAAGATCCGTTAAGATCCGTTTTGTGTTTATCTGTGAACTCAACCTCTTAAAGGCACAGGCACACATATAAACGGAACAAAACGGATGAAAAAACGGATGAAAAAACGGACGTAAACGTGTGCATTTACGGATGTAAGCGGACAAAAAACGGATGAAAACGGACATTAACGGAACGGATGACGGATGAAAACGGATGAGACAACGGATAAGAACTGATACGTTTTTGACGTGCCTAAACTGACTGCGTCCGTGTGAAAGGGGCCTTAAGGTCCTTCTCGCAGCATGCATGAAAATAAAAATAAAAAATTCCTGTTGATTACAGAGCTCAATAACCCAAGTTAAAATGTACATGCACTGCATAATGTGCTATATAATGCGGCGTACACACGAAGGGACAATCCTGCGGGATTATCCTCTGGACTGAAGTCCAGCGGATAATCCCCTCGTGTGTGGGCGCCGGCGGACTTTTTGGCGCCAAAGTACGGCGGACTAAAGTTTCAGGTTTTGTTTTCAAATTATCCGCTGGACTTGGAAGTCCAGCGGACAATCCCGCCGTTAGTGGGCAAGTCCGCGGGACTTTTGAAATGAAGGGACTTGCCGCTCATCGGCAAGTCCGTTCATTTAGCACGTGACTTCAGGTTACGTAGCTAGCGTAGGCAGTTACTGCCGCCGCGCTAGCTCCGTGACCTGGCATGGATTTAAAGGGAATCCCCACGCCGAAAAAACGGCGTGGGGGTTCCCCCCAAATCCATGTCAGACCCTCATCCGAGCACGCAGCCTGGCAGGCCAGGAAAGGGGTGGGGACGAACGAGCCCCCCCCCCCCCTCCTGAGCCGTACCAGGCCGCGTGCCCTCAACATGGGGGGTGCCCTGGGGAAAGGGGGGGCCGTGCGGCCCCCCCACCCCAAAGCACCTTGTCCCCATGTTGATGAGGACAAGGGCCTCTTCCCGACAACCCTGGCCGTTGGTTGTCGGGGTCTGCGGGCGGGGGCTTATCGGAATCTGGGAGCCCCCTTTAATAAGGGGCCCCCCAGATACCGGCCCCCCACCCTATGTGAATGAATATGGGGTACGATGTACCCCTACCCATTCACCTAAGGTGTAAAATGTAAAGTAAAAAAAAACACCCACACTTTTGAAAAAATAGTTTATTGCACTGCTCCGGGGGTCTTCTTCCGTCTTGGGGGTCTTCTCGCCGGACTCCCCCGCCATTTACCAAGCTCTTTTACCGAGCGAGGGGAGTCCGGCTACCTTCTTCGTCGTCGCCGCCGTCGTCTGGGGGTCTCGATCCGCCTTCGGGGGTCTTCTTCCGTCTTGGGGGTCTTCTCGCCGGACTCCTCCCCTCTCTTCTGCTCTTTTACCTAGCTCTTTCACGAGGGGAGGAGTCCGGCTACCTTCTTCGTCGTCGCCGCCGTCGTCTGGGGGTCTCGATCCGCCTTCGGGGGTCTTCCGGGGGTCTCTTCTGTTCTTGCGGCGGTCGTCGTCTTCCGCGCCGCCGGCGCCTTGTCCTTCTTCTTGTCCTTCTTGTTCTTCTTCTTCTTCCGATGTTGACCCATCGCTGTCTCTGCCCGGAATGCCTGTGCCGATCTGCGCTCGGACTTATATAGGGACATGGGGGACAGGGTCACATGTTCATGTCACATGGTGACCCCGCCCCCTTGCGATGTCACAGTCCCAGCATCCTCCGGGACTGTGACAACACAAGGGGGCGGGGTCACCATGTGACATGTGCATGTGACCCTGTCCCCCATGTCCCTATATAAGTCCGAGCGCAGATCGGCACAGGCATTCCGGGCAGAGACAGCGACGGGTCAACATCGGAAGAAGAAGAAGAACAAGAAGGACAAGAAGAAGGACAAGGCGCCGGCGGCGCGGAAGACGACGACCGCCGCAAGAACAGAAGAGACCCCCGGAAGACCCCCGAAGGCGGATCGAGACCCCCAGACGACGGCGGCGACGACGAAGAAGGTAGCCGGACTCCCCTCGCTCGGTAAAAGAGCTTGGTAAATGGCGGGGGAGTCCGGCGAGAAGACCCCCAAGACGGAAGAAGACCCCCGGAGCAGTGCAATAAACTATTTTTTCAAAAGTGTGGGGTGTTTTTTTTTACTTTACATTTTACACCTTAGGTGAATGGGTAGGGGTACATCGTACCCCATACTCAGTCACATAGGGTGGGGGGCCGGTATCTGGGGGGCCCCTTATTAAAGGGGGCTCCCAGATTCCGATAAGCCCCCGCCCGCAGACCCCGACAACCAACGGCCAGGGTTGTCGGGAAGAGGCCCTTGTCCTCATCAACATGGGGACAAGGTGCTTTGGGGTGGGGGGGGGCCGCACGGCCCCCCTTTCCCCAGGGCACCCCCCATGTTGAGGGCACGCGGCCTGGTACGGCTCAGGTGGGGGGGGGGGGGCGCTCGTTCGTCCCCACCCCTTTCCTGGCCTGCCAGGCTGCGTGCTCGGATGAGGGTCTGACATGGATTTGGGGGGAACCCCCACGCCGTTTTTTCGGCGTGGGGATTCCCTTTAAATCCATGCCAGCTTGCGGAGCTAGCGCGGCGGCATTTACTGCCTACGCTAGCTACGTAACCTGAAGTTACGTTCGAAATGAACGGACTGCTCCGTGTGTGGGCAAGTCCGTTCATTTTCAAAAGTCCCGCGGACTTTTGGCCGGCGGATTATCCGCTGGAGAAGTCCGTGCGTGTGTGGGCAAGTCCACACCCTCGGAAAGTCCAGCGGACCTAGCCGGAAAGTCCAGCGGATTGTCCGCTGGACTTAGGTCCGCCGGGAAAAGTCTGTACGTGTGTACGAGGCATTAGAAATACTTATGTGCCTCCCTTTGTCTCCCTGATTGCTGAGTTCAGAAGGCTCTGCTGAAGGTTATCACCTGGGGAAGACTGGAATGTTGTGGGGGCTTCGCTTGTACCTTTTGCCCAACACTTCTGAAGGTGGAGACAGAGAGTGTGAAGGTACAGAATGGCAGGAGTACCATGGTAGCCAGCTAATGGTATCTGAACTGCAGGTGGATGGAACCTGAAACTGGTGAGCAGGCCATGGTCAGTAACAGCCGGGCAGCGTAGAACTGAATCAGCAGACAGAGCAAGTCCAGTAAACAGGATGAGGTAAGAGTCAGAGTAACCAGATGAGCAAGGTTGAGGCACAGCAGAGGTGAAGTCCAGGGAGAAGCCGGGTCATACATGGGAAGGCATCTGCAATGGATCAGATCTCAAGACACATGGAACAAGGTGAAGACAATTCAGCAACTTCTCCCAGTGACGCATGCATTTAAACAGGCTTCTGAGCAACAAGTGGGCACGCCAATTGCTATGTGCAAATGCGCACACATGCACGCCAAACCAGCACAGCACATTTGCTATTGCCTTTTCGCCTAGCAGCATGAACAGCCATGCATGAGCAGAAGTCCACACTGGGTTTCTGATTGTGAGAATTTGGTTTACCTTACAGAGGTTAATAAACACAACTAGATATGCTGAGCCAATTAGAGAGAATTTTTGAGGACATCAGAATTCTTTAGAGAGATTATTGTGCTGGGGGGGGGGGGGGGGGTCAGGAGAAGAACAGAAGTGGCAAAAAGTAGCTGAGTCATCTTATGCTGTAGACCAGGGATGTGCAATTAGAGGACCTCTGGCTGTTACAGAACTACAAGTTTCATGAGGCATAGCATGACACTGAGAGCCACAAGCATGACACCCAGAGGCATGATGGGACCTGTAGTTTTGCAACAGCTGGAGGTCCACTAATTGCATACCCCTGCTGTAGACGGTCCACTAATACATTGAATCTGGCCAAAGGAAGAGACCAGAAGCACTTTTTTGAGTTGTGCTACTCATATTAACATAAAACTTGTGGTAAATGTTTTTTAACATGATGATTTTAATTAATTTGTTTTAAAAAGGTTAGAAAATACCAGTTTAAAAACATATAAAACTTAAAAAAAAACTATAATTTTCCTTTAGTGACATATAGTAACCAACGGAGACCAAGCAAACTCCACATTAGGCTGCTGCTCAGTTTAATTGGATGACCAGTAGCACACCTCCATGTGCCTTAGTATTGATTTTAGGACCTGCCATTTTAACCATGGTCATTACGAGGACTCAAAAACAGCTCAAAACATTTCCAGCTCACTGCACATTACTCTGAACATCTAGCAATTCCAATCATGTCAACACAAAAATTGAAGGTCATTTTTTTAACCTCTTTAGATCCATATTTTCAGGTTGAAGAGAAAACTATTAGAGGAAAATTAACAATTTTATTCAGTGAACCTTTTTTAGAGCATGCAAAAAAAATGGATGGATTCATTGGAAGAGATCACACACAATTATGTTTAATAATTCTGTTTGAAAACACAAAAACAATTATACAAAATTGATACCAGCGGCGGAAGTAAAGGGGTCGCTGAGATCGCCATGGCCATGTTGTATACCTTGATAGGGGGAACGACAAGGGCGGCTGACCCTGAGCTCCCCGATCCTCAGCCGAACGGCACTTCAGGAAGCCGGTCACACTGATTTGACCTGAAAGCACAGTGTGTGCTGTGCTCTTTGTCTCCCCCTACAGTGCAGTACCCAGCAGGAAGCGGTATGTATGTTTATATGTGTGTGCATGTGCATGCATGTATGTGTGTGTGTATGTATGTATGTATGTATGTGTGTGTGTGCATGTGTTTATATGTGTGTGCATATGTGCACGTATGTATATGTGTGTATTTTATGTGTGTGTGTGTGTGTGTATATACAGTATATGTGTGTGTGTATTATATGTGTGTTTATATATGTGTGTGTGTTTACATGTATGTATGCACATTTTATAGATGTGTGTGTAATCCTGACCCCCTATATGTGTACAATCAGAACTGATTTTTTTTTCTTGCTTGTTCATAATACCAGCAAAAAAATGCTGTTCCTCTGAAAAGCGATCAATGCTCAGATCGCTTTTAAGAGGCATTTAACAGCTGGTAAAGAGGCAATATGTTTCCTCCTGACCGCCTGTTTTAACCCCTTAAATGCATCATCACTATGCTGCAACTGCATGCAATGCACACAGTTGCAGGGTGGTTGCAGTGCAGCCCCATTCACCTAGGGGTATACTTCAAGGGTGCCCTGACTGGAAAAAGATTGAGAAACACTGGCATAGAGGAACTGATCTCTCCATTTTCCTCCTGCAGCTGCTGAATGCTTGCAGGAGGGAGAGGAGGAGAAGCGGGGGGAATTGAGAAATCGGTTTCTCTATATGCAGCCACCCACTTGCGACTGGGCCCTGTTGTACCACCACCGGGCTTGGAGGAAAGGACCCTGTCCGGGGGTCAGGGGGGCCCTTCATGGTTTCTTGCATCGGCCCTGAAGGTTCTAGTTACACCACTGATTTATACATATTTGACCACTGTAAGGTTGCAAAAAAATCACTAACTGACATTTTCCTAGTGAACTAGTGATATTCTCTAGTGTTTTGGGATAGTGAGGGAGCAGCACCATCAAATGGCTCTCTCACATGACTGAGAAATGTGTCACCAGCATCAGAATCACTTGTCTGACATGGCTTTGCGGGAAGGTGTTAACTTATTAACTAGCTAAGTGCCCTTCCTTTAACAAGATGTGACCTGTTGTTCTGCTCCTCTGGCCGGACCCCATATATAAGTTGGGTGGAGCCTATGAGAAGGGAAATGTGTTTACCTTGAAGAGAAAAATTTAGCTAGCCGAGACATAAATGAAACATGTTTGTTTCCTCCACATTCCCTAGCTATGGGCCTTCAGATTCCAGATCTCCAGCACTGACCTAAAGAGAACACAGACTTACCACTGCACCAGAAGGTATGGGTATACTGGCTTAAAATCTGGAATGCCCTATTAAACTTACCTATGTTTGGAGATTGTACTCTTTTCCACCAAGTAAAAGAAGATCGACTTTGCTTCTGGCTGGAGTGATGTTATTCAAGAGCATGCCTGATACCTGAGTGGAAGTGTGTAAGGTGCGCCAGTACACAGTAAGGCAACAGACAGCTGGGTAGGTGCAAATCATGATACAATATACAAGTGCTGGTGGACAGGGTCCTGAATAAAAGGTTCACAGTGTAAACCTGGTCAAGTCAGAAGAAGTGGTGGTGTCATAAAAACCGTCATGTCAGACAGCTTACTGGTGTGCGCCGGCGCGCGCTGGTGTGCGCGCTCCTGTGCGCGTTTCCACGGTCGCGGGCTTGCGTGTGCGCGCGCGTGCACGCGTCCGGGGGCGCGCGCGGTGGTTTGCAAGCACCTGTGCGCGCTGTTGGCGCCAACCAGCCTATTTAATCAGGCAGCACCTGTTGGCCAGTGCTGCCTGATCTTCAGGTTCCCAGAGACCTTGCTCTTGTGTTTGAATCCTGTTATACCTTGTCTGATCCTGTGACCCGGCTTACCCCTTTGGAATTCCTGGACCTCTGCCTGCCTAAAGACCTCTGCCTGCCTGACGACTCTTCTGCCTGCTCCTCTGTACCTCACCATCTGAACGCTGCCGAACCCTGTATGTATCCGGACTACCCCACTTTGTGCTGAGTGACCTGTGCCTGCTTTCAATACCGTACCTTCTCACCAGTGAACCTTTACTATCTGCATCCGGGACTCTAACTATCTTGCCTGCCCAGTGCATCAACATATCTGGACTTACCTCACCACCTGTACATCCTGCATATCTTTACCCATCTTGCCACCAGTGGAATCACCATCTGTGTACCCTGCACATCTGTACCCATCTTGCCACCAGTGGACTTTCACCACCAACTTCCGTAAACCCTGCACCAGGCTCTCATACCCTTCCTGACTCTCGTGCCTCCTGTACCCATCTCCAGGGGCCGTGAGTGGGACCCGTACAGGAGACCTCCCTCTGCCCAAGTGGACTCATCGGTCAGGTACGTACCAGCGTGATAGGTGGTCAACGGAGGAAGTCATCCTACTGGCAGTAAAAGTAGTTCTCTCTACGGAACAGGCACCAGGTGACTTAGGCCCCTCTGTGACATGATCCCTAGGGGTTCAACTAAACTGTTGGAGCCTTGACATGGAACATGGAGAAATGCAGGGCCCTGCAATGTTAGTACTCCCAGCCACCTATGGGTTGGCGCTACAATGGATGAGGGGGATGGTGTATTGGAGGGTTTCTAGCCCACCATCTGTACAAATGTTTGGCATAGAGCTAAACATTGCCAACTGTGTAGGCTGTAGGGTGGTTATAGAGTGAATCAGTAAGCTCCTGGATAGCCCCGTGCTGGAGTAGGCCCTCTAGTGGAACAGCAACTGCTTGGAAAGCAGTCTACAGCCTCAAAGTATTACTAAAGGCAAAACTTTTTTTTTTAGTTTTGTATAAAGTGGAGAGGGATTAGAGCAGAACACCTGTAAGGTTTTTTATTGCTGTCTGTGTTCCCATTAGGGAGATTTACCCTCTCTATTTGTAATGTTTACTATTATCCCCAGAAGTGAAGTGAAAGAAAATCCCAAATTTTGGGTTGACTCCAGAACTTTAGTAGAGGGAAATTCGGGACAAAAGTTTTGGTGGCCACCAGGGATTCCCTCATTTTGCAGAAATGTCCACTCATTTATTTAGCAATTTGGTGCAAATAGCAAGTGACAGGTTCAGTAACCTCTAGCAACCTATTGTGTTTGTAATTTCTGATTGGTTGCTGGTTTAATTGACACCACACATCATCACAAGGTTTTTTTTGTTTTTTTTCCGCCCCACTGGATAATTGATGATGATAACTAAACAGTCAAAATGTTTGAGGGCTCAATTACTCCCATTTAATTTTTCATACCAAAAATGAATGACATTTATATTTGCTGCTTTATCCTTGGAATGTTTGCTGATAAGTACACCAGCTAGTAATTACACCCCCTCCCTTTCAATATATGCTGACCCTGTGTGTGTCTTCTGTTCAATTTTATAAGATTTATTTGATCCATGGTTTAATTTGTTTCATATTATGAATTATAGCTCATGTCATGTGCTCAGTGACTCTTTCAGATTTATGCGATGAGTTCTGCTGGGCATTAACTAACAGCAAATGGCACTTACAGTATAAGTGGTGGCAGCTCACAGCTTGTCAACTGGAAAAGTGAAAATAAGGTGCTGTTGTTTCTGCAGAGTTTGTGAACTGTTTGTATCAGTTATTAAAGTTTAATTTGAATTTACTTCTAATTATTCGTTTTTTACATTTTATAAATGGGCTCCCTGCTTTGTTAAATAAAACAGCAAAGGAAAAAGATGAAAAAGTTTAACGTCTAAAGTGAAAAAAAAATCACGTCAAGCTAAGTGACAGTGATGTAGAGCAGATTTAAAGTGTTACTAAACCCAGGATCCTGCATTCACTATATCTGGTCTCCCACTGTACACATAACATGGAAATGCAATTATTTTAGTAAATATAAACCACTAAATACCTTTTCTCATCAGCAGTGTATAGCAGTCTTGTGATTTCTATCAGTTTCTGGTGAAGCTTTTAGGAAGAGTTTTCATACTGCACTGAGCTGTCCTATGAGGCTGCATGGCTCATGACCCTCTGTCTTGACAGTGCTGATTGGCCCAGTGCTGATCACATGCACTCTCCCAAAAAATAAAATAAAAAAAAAAACTTTCTAGCAATACACACCAAACTGAGCATGTGCAGCCTGACTGCAGACACTGTGTCTTATCTGGACTTGTCCAGGGGGACAGTGCAGGGAGGGGAAGATCTGTGCATACAGGATCAAGCAGCCTTTTTAACTACTTCCCACCCGGCCACTGTATATATATACGGCCGGGTGGGAGCCTTCTACTTCCGATAGGACATTCCTGAACGTCCTTCAGAAGTAGGGGGATTGCGCGCGCGCGCGTGCCAGCCCGATGCGCTAGTGTCACCCGGACACGGCGCATGTCGGATCGGCAAGAGGGCTCTGTGATTGGCCCTCCTGATCACATGACGGCCGTGCCCAATCACAGCCGTCATGTAATGTAAGCAAACAGCCGGTTGCTAGGCAATCGTCTCTCCTCTCCTCACACGGAAGTCGTCGCTGAGGAGAGGAGAGCGGATCGCTGCAGCCGGCTGGTGATCAGTGAGTATTAGCTGTTTTTTTTACAGCTTTTTACTCACTGATCACCAGTGTAGTGTCACCAACACAGTAAACACACATGTCCCCACAACATACATGTCCCCAAAACACACATGTCCCCAAATAATAAAAACACATGTCCCCAAATAAAAACACATGTCCCCAAATAATAAAAACACATGTCCCCCACATATGTCCCAGGAAAATAACATGTGCCAATGATTATCTGCACACATATGTCCGTGATCACCTGCACACATCTGTACATGATCGTTTGCGTACATATGTCCGTGATCACGCAAACCAATTATTATACACTTAACGGAATTTTTTTTACTAAAAACATGTAGCAGAATACATTTTGCCTTAAATTTATGACAAAATTTGATTTTATTGGATTTCTTTTAAAAAGAAAGGAGAAAATATTGTTTTTTTTTCGAAATTTCCACAATTTTTTCGCTTATATCGCAAAAAATAAAAAACGGAGTCCTAAATAAATACCACCAAACTAAAGCTCTATTTGCGCAAACAAAATGCTAAAAATGTTATTTGGGTACAGTGTAGCATGACCGCGCAATTGTCATTGAAAGTGCGAGAGCGCTGAAAGCTGAAAATTGGTCTGGGAAGGAAGGGGGCGAAAGTGCCCAGTATTGTAGTGGTTAAACAATGCAGAAGATTAACCCCTTAGGTTCCACAGTGATTATAACAAGCATGTTTTACTGCATATACAGACTGATTTTACTGTTGTGGGTTTAGTAACACTTTAAACAATGTAGAAATATATTACAGTATACTCTTTAAAGCTGAACTCCAGACAAACAGCTATACAGGCATACCCCAATTTTAAGTACACAATGGGGAGCATGTATGTAAAATCAAAATGTACTTAAAGCGAAGCAATACCTTTTATTACTTCTGGGGAGTCAGGGGCTGTAGTGGGGGGGTCAGGGAGTGAAGTTTACAGTACTGCACAGTAATCCACTTACGTTTAGGCAGCAACTCTGGGCTGGCTAGTGGGCAACTCTGGGCTGGCTGGCAGGGATTGCTGGCGGGCGGGCATGGCTGGCGGGAACCTTCCTCTTAACTTGCGGCCTCTTCAGTGGCGACAACTCCAGGCAGCAGAAGAAAATAAATCCTGGATGGCCGCACACCGCTGAAGGCATCTTTATTGTTGCAATAAAATCCAATACAGTAACCTCATATACAAAAGGGCTAATGTGTTTCACACCAGACCATGGTGCAGCTCCGGCTCTTCCAAGCCATATTGTGGCTGCGTGGCGCGGGAATGTCTGTACTCGTGAGACACTTTATGTACGTACTCACAAGTGTACGTAAAGTGAGTGTACCTAAAGTGGGGTATGCCTGTATACACAGGCAAAAAAAAAAAATATGTGTGAGCTGTTGTACATGCTAGACAGCGGCTCACATGATTTAAGATGGTCATCAATTCAATTTGGTTTATGGTGTTTGAGTCTTTAAAAGAGAAATATGGGAAGGTTTTTTTTCCAAGAATCATACTTCCCTAGGTGGATGCAGCATCAGTCTGATGCTGTATCTGTCACCCGCTGGCTCTAAGATTCAAAACCGTGTGATCAAAGACTGCCAAACACTCGGTTCTCAGAGCTCCGTGAGCAGAGAGCTGGTGACTGCCAGTCACTGGCTCTCTGCTATGCCCCCCCCCCCCGCACTCACTAGAGCACTGGGCTGTGGAGGGGGCGGAAGCACTCTAGCTCAGAGGCTGAGTCGGGTGACGGTCCAGACATGTGGGTGGATCCCGACCATATGGTCGCAATCTTTCTCAAGCCTGGACCGGCTATGTGATGTTAGCCCGCAGTCTGCCGAAAACAGGTCACAGGAGTGCAAACCTGCACTCCTGTCATCCACAGGAGAAGTACAGCCAAATGAGATTTGGCTGTACTTCTCCTTTAAGACTAAGATGTCTGTATATATGCTATGTATATTGTTAAAGTTTATGAGTTAATGAAAGATCAAGGTAAAGTTAGATATAAACTCCAATAAAGGCCAAAGTATTTCCACTCTTCTATGTCTGGTGTTTTATTATTTATTTCTTGTTTATATTGTGCATTTTGGGGTGGGATGATAGTGGGCATGTACAATCCCATGGTGATGTTATGTCATGATGGTATGTTATCTAAACTAGATATTAGGGATAGGAAAATACAGTAGGTCCAGGTCTGATTTATGTGGAGTTCTTTGATTTCTTGATACTTTGATTTCTTGATACTTATTTACTGGGCACTTAAACCCTCCTCCTGCCCAGACCAATTTCCAGCTATCGGCGCTGACGCACTTTGAATGACAATTGCGCAGTCATACAACACTGCACCCAAATGACATTCTTTTTCATTTTTTTCACACAAATAGAGCTTTCTTTTGGTGGTATTTAATCACAGCTGGTGTTTTGCTAAACAAACAAAAAAAGATGGAAAATTTTGAAAAAAAAATCATGTTTAATAGTTTGTTATTAAATTTTGCAAACAGGTAATTTTTCTCATTCATTGATATGCGCTGATGAGGCGGCACTGGTGGGCACTGATAGGCACAGTTAAGGCGGCATCGATAGGCGGCACTGATGGGGATAGATAAGGCGGTACTGATAGGCACAGATAAGGCGGCACTGATGGCCACTGATAAGATGGCACTGATGGGCCCTGATGGGTGGCACTGCACTAATGGGCACTGATAGGTTTTACTGATAGGTACCACTGATAGATGGGCACTGATAGGTGGCACTGATAAGTGGCACTGATGGGCACTGGTAGGTGACACTGATGGGCACTGGTAGGTGGCACTGATGGGCAGCACTTTTAATGAGGCACTGATTGTGGGCACTGATAGGTGGCACTGTGGACACTGGTAGGTGGCACTGTTGTGTACTGCTAGGTGGCACAGGTGGACACATATGAGCTGGCGGCAGCTCTCCTTGATCAGGACCGATGTCCCTCTCACAGCTTGCCGGTGATTGGCTTTTTTTTTCTCCTCACACTGTCAGCGCGAGCAGAAAAAATTGCCGATTACCGGCTCTGTTTACATCACTAGATCAGCTGTCCGGAAGAGGTTCAAATTCGTGACACCCAAAACTAACAGTGAATCCCACTAAAGTCTATGGGGGGGGGGCAAACTTCATACTTCATTCTGTCTATTTTCAAGACTAATGGGCAAGTTATTGTTAACCTCCTGGTGCCGAGAGTATGCAAATATGTGGCCTCTCTGCGAATGGGCCTTGATGCGTTCCTAAATATAGGGCGCATGCTCTCGGCACAGTTAAGCCCCATACACACGGTTGGATTTTTGCATGGATTCTGTCCGATCGGACAATGTTGTTGAAAAATCAGACCGTGTGTATGCACCATCGGACAGTGTACGTCCGATTGTCCGACGGACAAAGTCCTATCTCCTGCTGGATAGATTTGCCGACAACACGGTCTGATCACACCAAATCCGATCGTGTGTACGGTTGTCCGACCGGACAAAGTGCTACGCATGCTCAGATCACATTACAAGACCAAAGCTATTGGCTACTAGCCTCTACGTAGTCCCGTCGTAGGCAACAAACGTCACCACGTTCAGAATGATCGGATTTTCCGACAACTTTGTCCGACCGTGTGTACGCAAAACCAACATCAGACAAAGTATGACGGACATGGTCCGACGGACCTGGTCCACGGATAATCCGCGCGTGTGTATGGGGCTTTACTGGTGCCTAACGGAAAGCTTTCCGATCTTTAGGGCTTAAATAAAATGGGCATCCAAGTCTGGGCACTGCAACAAGGAACGTTTAATAAAGCAGAAAAACTATTTTATTTTAAATACTGTATGGCAGGGAAAAGGTCCTTTTAATGTGACTTTGAGGGTGACATGGGACACAAGTCTCTAAAATTACTTGCTTGAGAGATGCCCTTAAGTTGTATATGGTGTTACAAAACACACCTATTTTGGATGTATAATTTTTTAATTTATCTGGGCTTAAATACAGCAGCAGTACCCCAATCTGATTTATTTCAACCAAAAAATTAAGTTGTTTTAGGTAGTTTGGCTGCTACACCTATTTTTTTTTATCAAGTGCTAATAGGTCTGAATTAATCCAAGGAAGTAGCATAACAGATCTTAAAGCTAAATAAAAGTTTACTCTAAAAAATCAAAGCTAAAGCCGTCAACTTTGTACATATTGGCTAGTGGCAAAGCAATTTGTAAGTATAGTGTGTGAGCTTCTTTTATGACAATACCATATTGTACATTGTATTGCTTTAGAAGCTTAATAAAATGTCAAACCAATGCTAAAAACACTTCAAAAACCCACAACACACATTCCCTGCCCCCCCCCCCCCGTATACTATTATCCAGAATCATTCCCCAAATATTCTAAATATAGTCTTCAGGTGTGTTTTTGGTAGAAATGGCAGTAAAAGGAAAGAGACAAGGCAGGTTTTATCTTGTAATGAACTTTAGAGTGTATTATCTGAGTGACATAGCCACACATTTTTGGCTGGACGGTATCTTGGACAGGCTGCAATTTATGATGGAGAGGGAAGCAAAATGTATCTTGAAATAAAAATTTGAGTGTACGATTTGAGAGACAATAGCTCCAAATTGTGTACAGTGACTGGACAGTATGTAAGTTGCTAGGTAAAACACAAAATACGATGGAAAGATAATAGACATTTTATCCTGAGATAGGAATTAGAGTGTTATTTGAGAGACAATAGCCACAAATTTATTACAGTGGCTGTACAGTGAAGCTCCAGGTAGCAGTAGGCATTGTCTGCCATCTGGAGCTTCAAAAGAAATCTACACTATAACCACCCCCAAGTCCAGGAGTTTGAGCCCCTTTGTCCAACCTCTTTGCACTGAAACCCATTCCAGATAATTTAGTGAACATTTCCTGACCTGCATTACCCCAGAGAGGCAGATTCACAGATGCAATAGCTTTTTTGTTTGTTTTTACTTATTTTTTCTATATTTTTATTATTATTGTCATATATATATATATATTTTTTTTTTTTTCTATTATTTTTGGTATTGAATTGGTGGTTTGGCTGGACACAGCAAAAGCCAGCTGACCTGGTTTCAAAGTCCAAGCAATGCACTGTGGTTACAAAAAAATCAGTCTGATGGATTTCCACTTTAATTCACTGGGATTGTGATTTTTGAATCTGGTAGTTCTGGTGCAAACACATGCCAGTGGTGAATATTTGTATTATCTGTCTGGAGTTTGGATTTAAGGATCAACCCCATCCAAACCTTCTGTCTCTCAGTGACCCCAGTATTGGCTTGAGAAAGTACTGATACCAAAGAAAGGCCAGGCAAATAGTATACCTATAAGAAGGAGCGCATTTGGCGCAATACAAATACAATATCAAATCAAATCAAGGTAAATGTTTTTCCTTTATTCAGTAAGTGCAAGTGTGGGATTTTCACTTGCACACCATCTCCTGGAAAGGCAGCTAAATGGGGAAGAGGAAGATGCCTCAAGGAAATATGGTGTCTGTGTCTATGTGAAAGTAAGAAAATCAGGAAAGCGTTTTGCTGGAGTTGGAGCTCCTTGGGGATTGTGTTTATTTTTCAGCTAGTCATTTTTGGAAATCACCACAGTTTGGCTGAAACTTACAGTTTATCTAAAGCCAATACTTTTTTTTAGCATTCAAACCACTTTAATTTTTTTGCCTACTGTTTCTACGTTCCCCATCACTTTGTGTGACGTTGACAATGGTCACCAAGATAAATAGAGGGGGTAGTCTCAACAGACAGCAAGAAACACTGTACAGTGGTTGAAACCCTTTCCTGCTCTAGCCAGCACATAAAAAGAAACTTTGCCCTTATATATTTTCTTAGAAGAATTGTTTTGTAAGGTAATCATTGTCGCTGGTGGTGTTGACGGGAGCGAGGGTTTGTCCATATATCAGTAAAAGTATTAACATGAATGATGGCTTAGACATTTAATTAGAGAGAAGTTAATATCTTCCTTTGCAGGAAGGCAAGAAAAAGTGAAACTCCACATAAACATTTTTTTTAATTAGAGTTGGAAAAAAGTAAGAATTTCTGACAGGGTTGTATTCTTAGGCAAAAAATGGCCAGCACACCAAAAAGAGAATCTTACATATTTACTGGGCTACACTGCATAGTTTTTTTTTTTAATTCAATTTGTATGGTATAAAGTACAAAACAGAGCCAATTTGGCATACCCCAGATCATGTTCACACACTACAAAATGTAAAGAAACACAGTACACAAGCAGTATAGGGAATGTCCCTATCGAGGTACTACTACTGCACTTACCTTGAAGACTTCCATGAAGACCATTCTTAAAGTGTGGACAGCTCACAGATAATGCGCATTGAAAAAACTGTATCCACCAAAACATCTTCTGAGACTTCTGTCTAATACCTACCCTGACCCCCACCCGATGAGAGCCAGGCAAGGGAATATGTTGAGATAACTACTGTTATATTATAGATCAGTGTTTCTCAACCTCTTTTCAGTGAAGGCCCCCTTTAAAATTAAAGACAATCTTGAGGCACCCTCCAAAATTATGGACAGTCTTGAGGTGCCCCATTCTAAAATGTAAAACACATTTGATAGTTTTACATAATGCAGCAACATCAACACACGTGGGACACTCAACAATGAAGGTGATTTATTCTTCCAAAGCAAATATGTATCAAAAGGTCTAGAAAATTCCAACACACAATGGGCTGCGGAAATTTATAGTAAATCAGTGCCACGTTTCTAAATAATAGTTAAAGATAAAGAGCAACAAGAATGGGCTTTGTAGGCACCAATTATAAAAAAATATATATATAAATGTATTTATTATACACATAATACAACAATACATGTTAAAAACATTATGCAAATAAAGCGCAAATAAGTATTAGCTAAATCTCTCTATTTAATGAGTACAATGCAGGGACAGAATCCTGTACTCATAGTAATTAATGCATGAAAAGCTCAAAGCTTGAGCTTTTCGTGCATTAGTTACTATGTGTACAGGATTCTGTCCCTGCATTGTACTCATTAAATAGAGAGATTTAGCTAATAATTTAGCTAATAATTCTTTGTGCTTTATTTGCATAATGTTTTTAACATGTATTGTTGTATTATGTGTGTAGCGCCATAACCCCTGGGGACGGCAATGTATTTTCTGGGCTTACCAATTACCTCCTCCTTGTAGCTCGTCGTTCGTTGTCTAGGGGTTCCCAGGGTTAGTACCCAGTAATTTCAGAAGCTGACACTCGAATGTCCTTTTGAGGATTTTTATTTGCAAAGGGTAACGTTCAAATATAACACAGTCTCTCAGTTGGGAATAGAGGGTACAGGTGATAAAGCTCAGGCACTTCAGAACTGCTGACATCAATTGAATGTCTCTTTAGGTAACCCAGAGTGTAGCCACTCGCAACTGGGTGCATCACTGCTGGATAAACCTCTAACTGTAGGTTTGGCAGCCAACAAGTGATTCAAAGATTTGCAAAGTCTCTGCCACAGACTAGATTTTAACTGAAGATGAGTTAGGAACTTTCCCTACGGTACCTGGATCTTTCAGCCGCTTCGGCGATACCATAAGAAATGCGGATTCACTAGTGTCCATACAACTTCAGCTCCCAGGTTCTTACCGAGCAGCCAGCTTCTTGGCCCTCCTCCGAAGAGTCCTCCCCTGGTTGCTTGTACGAGTTTCTGTTCCTCTCCAATCCTGAGAGAACACTGGGACACCTCAGAATCCTCCTTCACTTACTGGGCCTCGAACTAGCCAGATCCCCACGGATCCCCACCCCAGACCATGAGGGCCTCTGAGGCTGGTCAGGGTGACCATGCTTACGGGGGGCAGCAGACACTCCTAGGTCCGGGACCCCTCACGGGGCGGTCCGGACCGGAACCGGGAATCAAAGAGCAAGCCGAACCCTGAACACGTGACTTCAGCATCTTAAATACCCCTTCCCAGACTACACAGCAGGGCCAAGCACGCCCACTGATTGGCTCCGAGAAAGATCGGTACTTAACACGTCCAACCAGGCTGTGTTCTCAGCCTGTCACAGGCGCTTCACTGCACCTATGACCAAGCAGAACTCCAGTACAGCCCAGTCAAGCTGATGCCAAAGTAAATGACCTAAACAATTAACCCCCAGAACTCCGTTACAGTTCTGGAAAACTAAATTTACACTATAGCGCACACTTTAGAAAAGTGTCGGTGCTACATGTGTATAATAAATAAATTTATATATATTTTTTTATAATTGGTGCCTACAAAGTCCATTCTTGTTGCTCTTTTTCTTTTCCAAAGCAAATACACTTTTGCAAACTGGTACTGACTAAGTAGTCCAATGTTTCTCTTCTCCCTCAGTTTTTCTCCATCACTTAGCTAATGAGACCCCAAAGCTGATGAAGAGAGGCAAGAGAGGGTCGAACAAGGATGATATGCAGACGACTGTCATCCTCCTTATCAACTTATGATGTCATTTGTCATTAGGAGGTTGGCAGCTAGAAGGTTGTAATGGTGTAGAATGAAAACATGTGGCTTTGTGTAACTAAAGGGTAGGTTTTATCCACCCACTGACTTATATACAATTTTGGGGCACTGTTTAGGCATTAGGCATTTTGCCAAGGCACCCCAGGATGCCTAGGCACCCTGGTTGAAAAAGGCTGTTATAGATGGTCTTCCCAGGGCTGAGTGTATATTAAAAAGGTACTTCCTGGGCCTTTTTACTCATTGGATGAGAATCCACTGCTATGCTTTTCTTGATTTATCTCTTTATTTCTCCTATTTTGGTGGTCCGGGGTATATCCACGTTACTGGTTGTGACATGTTAAAATCTTGTGTACTGTGTTTCTTTACATTTTGTAGTGTGTGAACATGATCCGGGGTATGCCAAATTGTCTCTGTTTTGTACTTTATACCATAGAAATTGAAAAAGTGAATAAAAAAGAAACTATGCAGTGTAGCACCATGTTTCTGAGTCCTACAGGTGCCTGTGAGTCCCCAAAACATGGGGCTTCACTGCATCTAATGCCGCGTACACACGAAGGGACTTTTGCCGGCGGACCTAAGTCCAGCGGATAATCCGCTGGACTTTCCAGCTGGGTCCGCTGGACTAAAAAGCGAACGGACTTGACCACACACGATCACGCAAAAAGTCCGGCGGTTCACGCGATGACGTACAGCACGTACGACGGGACTAGAAAAAGGAAGCTCGAGATCCCAAACGACACCCTTTGGGCACCGTCAGCTAATCTCGTGTGTATCGCGTGTTAGTTGACGTTTGGTTAGAGACGATTCGCGCTTCTCAGACTTCTGCTTAATTCGCTCGCTTCTGCCGTTCAGTTTGTGCTTGTGAGGTTTGTATCTGTCTTTCAGTGCGTGTGGATCAGTTCCTACCTGTTCTCAGGCCGTTCTGGTCCGCTCGTTCCTGTTTTTCAGGTCGTTCTTCATAGGCCTTGCTGTTCTTCAGTGCGTTCGGTTAAGTTGTTTGTTTGATCAGCCGACCGTTTTGAAGCCATGGAGTGTGGACGTACTCGGGAACGAGTTCTTGCTGTGCAGGGGCTCGGTGTTGCGGTTAACACCTTGGCCCGAGCCCAGTCCATGAACAGGGTGAGGAGGAGTTCATGGACCAAGAATTGGTTGCGCCAGCGTGACCAATTCTCGCATATGCCTTTGCTCCGTGAGATCCGTGAGAATAATCCTGATGATTTCAGGAATTATCTCAGGATGACGGACCCCATTTTTCACCGTCTGTTGGCTTCGCTGTCCCCTTATATTACCAGGCAGAATACCTGCATGCGGCAAGCCATCAGTGCGGAGCAGAGGCTAGTCGCCACGTTGCGTTACTTGGCGACGGGGAGAAGCTTGCAGGACCTCAAGTTCACGACAGGCATCTCCCCCCAGGCTCTGGGGCTCATTATTCCAGAGACCTGTTCTGCCATTATCCACGTCCTGCAGGAGGAATACATTAAGGTAAGTCTTCTCTTTTCAAATTACCTATGTCTTGTATGTTTGCTAATGTAGTGCATCAATGTCATCATTAGCTAATTACCATGATAGGACTATTCTATGAATGTCCCCTATTCCAGTATATTTTTTTATTTTAGTGTTTTGTATAGTATTTTATGGTTGACCTATCGAAATTGCTTTAAGAATGTATTATTTAGTGGGTCACATGCATATTTCCTTGCACCAACCTCCTCAGCATGGAATCTTGGCCCCCTAAACACCCCTAGCCTAGTCACTTTCTTTGTTAAAAAATGTATATTACCAGCTCCATTGTACTGCTTTACTCACCCCCCCCTTTCACCCCCCTTGCCCCTCACCCCTTTCACCCCCTTGCCCCTCATTTTTAAATTGATTGCATGTGGTTTGGGTCAGCTTGTAATTAACCCCCCCCCCCCACACTCACCCTCTTTAATTAATTGCATGTGGTTTGGGTCAGCTTGTAATTAACCCCCCACCCCCACACTCACCCTCTTTAATTAATTGCATGTGGTTTGGGTCAGCTTGTAATTAACCCCCCCACCCCCACACTCACCCTCTTTAATTAATTGCATGTGGTTTGGGTCAGCTTGTAATTAACCCCCCCCCCCACCCCCACACTCACCCTCTTTAATTAATTGCATGTGGTTTGGGTCAGCTTGTAATTAACCCCCCCCACCCCCACACTCACCCTCTTTAATTAATTGCATGTGGTTTGGGTCAGCTTGTAATTAACCCTCCCCCACCCCCACACTCACCCCTTTAATTAATTGCATGTGGTTTGGGTCAGCTTGTAATTAACCCTCCCACCCCCCACACACCCTCACCCTCCCCCCACCCCCACACTTTAATTAATTGCATGTGGTTTGGGTCAGCTTGTAATTAACCCTCCCACCCCCACACTCACGCTCTTTAATTAATTGCATGTGGTTTGGGTCAGCTTGTAATTAACCCCCCACCCCCACACTCACCCTCTTTAATTAATTGCATGTGGTTTGGGTGACCTTACAATTAATTACTCCCCACCCACATCCCCATTATTATCTTCTCTGGGCCATCAGAGGGGTCATCAATCAGAGATTTGTCCCTTATCCTTAATCTTTTGGCTTTATTTCAAGGACTAACAAAATAAATACATATGTTGTTCCAAATTGTTTGTAAATGTGTTGGATTTAGTTTGGTGTTTTGCCTGGTTTTTAATTAGAATTGTATCTTTCTGTTTGACTTCACAGTGTCCTTCCACGCCACAGGAATGGCAGACTGTGGCTTCCCAGTTTGCTGCCCGTTGGGACTTTCCCAACTGCGGAGGGGCGATTGACGGCAAACATGTGCGAATTGTGCCCCCACCCCATTCGGGGTCTTACTATTGGAATTATAAGGGGTTCCATAGTATAGTGTTGATGGCGGTGGTGTCGGCACAATATGACTTTCTTTATGTGGATGTGGGGAAAAACGTCCGGATGTCGGATGGAGGAGTCTTCAACCACACGGAGTTCGGCCATCGTCTCCAGACTGGTGGCCTGGAGCTGCCACCAGATGAAGATAATGTGGAGGGACTCCCGTTCGTTTTCATTGCCGACGAGGCGTTCGGTCTGGGTGACAACTTGATGAGGCCATTTCCCCAAAGATCCCTCACCCCTGAGAGGAGGATTTTTAATTTTCGGTTGGCCAGAGCAAGAAGGGTTGTGGAAAATGCCTTTGGTATTATGGCCAACCGTTTCAGATTGCTGCTTACATCCATACATCTGGCAGAGTACAAACTGAATACTATTATTCTTGCATGCTGTGTAATGCACAATTATCTACGGAAACATTCTGGAACCTACACATTACCTATCGGGCCTGAGGCCGGAGTGGAAGGCGACATGACAGGGCTGGATAATCGCCGTCTTGGTTTGGCCCCACAATCAGCACAGCAAGTGCGGGACCGTTATTTAAATTATTTTAATGGTAGGGGGGCAATTGCAATGGCAGCAGACCCTTAAAACATCTTTTTTTTTGAAAGAATAAATACAGTTATTAATGTATGAAAGATTGGTTTTTTCGTATTGTTTTGCTTTTAATTTTGCCTGTTTTATATGTTGTCCTAGTGCACTTATTAATAGTGGCAAACTTGGTTTGCGTTTAGTAAATAAGCCCCTTTGTCAATGAACCACAACATGTTTTGGTCAAACTGGTAGTATTTAAAAAGAAGAAGCCACACATTGTTTAATTTGTGCAAACATTTTTTTTTTTATTCTAGTGCACATCCAAACCTTTTTTTTTTTTGCTTTTTTTTTTTTTTTATTTTCTCTTTTTTTTCGGTCATTTTTGGTAATATGTTTTTTTTTTTTTTTCTTTTTTAACAACATTTTTTATTTTTTTTTTTGTGATTTTTCTAATATTTTTTTCTTTTTTTTCTCACAACATTTTTTTTTTTTTTTGGTGATTTATTTTTTTAAACAAACATAAAAACATGTTTTAAAATTGTAAAAATTTTTGGTTTTGCATTTGAAAATATTTACACAATGTAAAAGTAGGGAACT
Source organism: Lithobates sylvaticus (assembly GCA_028564925.1). Taxonomy (NCBI): domain Eukaryota; kingdom Metazoa; phylum Chordata; class Amphibia; order Anura; family Ranidae; genus Lithobates; species Lithobates sylvaticus. The sequence goes on from CM053027.1 coordinate 572,551,704, forward strand.
TACAAAGTTCAACAGGTAACCCATGAACAGTAGAAGCCAAATTTAGAATATGCACACTAATTGAACATGAAAATGGGTAATGTCAACATGTGCTATGTTCCATCATGGGGAATCAATGGACGTGTTTTGTGTGTGAAACCCCTTCCCTCTCACCTACTAGCATTAGGGGTTGCAAACACCAAATGCGTCCATTGAGATCCCCTGATGGCACATAGCACATGTTGACACACCATGTGCATATTAAAAATTTGGCCTCTAAAATTTAAAAACAATAGCGCATCAAAAGGTGAATGAAGGACATGATTGATGTTAGGAAATGGAAAAGGGGTCTTTAGATTCTCCCCAAAACATCAATCATGTCCTTCATTCCCTGCTGCATGGTGGCCATCTCCTTCTGCATGTTTTCCAGCTGCAGATTCCAGGCCATGATCTGGCCAATAAGCCTGTGGGCACTGTCTGTGGAAAATGGCTCCGCAGCTTGTCCTTCCACAAACAGATCAGCATCACCTAAAAGTTGGGTAGATAAAACACAGAAAAAAAGTGTCAAAAACATGCAGCCCTTAATTTATTAGCTCAATCTGTGTTCTGAGACACTCACTTGGTGGGGTGCAGATTTGATCCACTTCAACCACCTCTTCCTCCACATCCACGCGTGGGCTTGGGCTAACTGCCCAATTAGTCTGGTGATGCCGGGAGGTCCTCGTAGGTTCTGATTGACGTCTGAGTCTTTTGCCCCCTATGGTAATGGAAAACAAAAAGGTACACTTTTAATCACACTGATATTTGAGTGCCAAAATATGATTATTAAACATTGTTTAAAAGTGTTGTCCAATTATTAGCAGTTTGTTAGAAGATCCTACTTGAAGACAGAATTGAAATGTCTATCTAATGAAACTCCAATACTTAAACCGCCCTTCAACCCTAAAGTTGAACTTCCGCTCATTGTATCCCTGCACCCCTGTGGTGTCTTATTTGGAACCTTTTAGGGGGGAGGGGTTGCAGATACCTGTGTAAGGCAGGTATTTGCACACACATCGGGCCCTAGACTCCCACAGAAGTATACGCCACATCCCGTCCCACCGTGCTGTCTGCTGGGACACACAGGGGTCCCAGAGCTCGCGCGGACCAGTGCTATTGCATTGCGCAACTGGCACATGCCCAATAGTGACCCGGGAAGTGAAGCCGCAAAGATTAATTTCATGATTCCAAGATCAAAGATTGTAGCTGCAGCATCCAAGGGACAGGTGAGTGTACTTCTTAGAAAAGTCACCACCTACAGTATTTGTAGATGATGAGCATTTTTAGGGAATTCGGAGCTCGACACCCTGCTTAAAAGATTTATCCCCCCCCCCCCCCAAAACAGCTTCTGGAGTCCCTGTGTAAGTTACCCATAAAACCCTTACTACAGCAGTAATAGTATAGATAGTGACAATAATAAAAAACCTTACAACTCCAACAACCCAAAGCCAGGTAAACAGAATAAACGTTATGAAGACAAACGAACTTTCATCAAGTCTGCGGAAGTTTCACGTACGAATGCTAAGAACATCTGCGCAAGTTTCACGTACGAATGCTAAGAACATCTGCGCAAGTTTCACGTACGAATGCTAAGAACATCTGCGCAAGTTTCACGTACGAATGCTAAGAACATCTGCGCAAGTTTTACGTACGAATGCTAAGAACATCTGCGCAAGTTTCACGTACGAATGCTAACAACATCTGCGCAAGTTTCACGTACGAATGCTAAGAACATCTGCGCAAGTTTTACGTACGAATGCTAAGAACATCTGCGCAAGTTTCACGTACGAATGCTAAAAACATCTGCGCAAGTTTCACGTACGAATGCTAAGAACATCTGCGCAAGTTTCACGTACGAATGCTAAGAACATCTGCGCAAGTTTCACGTACGAATGCTAAGAACATCTGCGCAAGTTTCACGTACGAATGCTAAGAACATCTGCGCAAGTTTTACGTACGAATGCTAACAACATCTGCGCAAGTTTCACGTACGAATGCTAAGAACATCTGCGCAAGTTTCACGTACGAATGCTAAGAACATCTGCGCAAGTTTCACGTACGAATGCTAAGAACATCTGCGCAAGTTTCACGTACGAATGCTAAGAACATCTGCGCAAGTTTCACGTACGAATGCTAACAACATCTGCGCAAGTTTCACGTACGAATGCTAACAACATCTGCGCAAGTTTCACGTACGAATGCTAAGAACATCTGCGCAAGATTAGACATATCAAGTATAACCATAGTAGCGCACGTGCTTGACTTACTTTTTTTGATGGCTTTTCGAATTCTCCTGTACTGATCGTGCTCCCTGGATTTGATGTCGGACCATCGCTTGCGCAGTTGATCCTTGCCCCTTCGTACGCCGAATTTATGCTCCAGGGTGCTGACGACTGTAGTGAGAATCTTGTCCTTGCGCAAGTTGGGGCGAGGGTACGGGCCATTTTCCCCATCGTAATCTTCCCTTTGGAGGATGTCCACCATCTCCACCATCTCTTCAAAGGCCATATTGGTGGCCTTATATCTGCTGCTGGATGCAGATGTGTTCGCTTCTGGGCTTTCCTCCGCGCTACTGGCTGAAAATGTGTCCGCCATCTTCCTGAATTTCTTCACCCACAATGCAACGAGGGGAAGCGGGCCGGGGAATACTCGTCAGGAGGAACGTCATGGGCGGGCGACGCGGAGGACGCAGGCGGACTTCGACGCGTGCGCAGTGTATATAAGGCTGTTTGAGGGCCCCACGTGTTCCCGAACGGAAGTAGCGAGCGCTCTGTACGAAGGTAAGTGTTTTCTAGGATGCATTACTGTGGTTTATTGGGTTTTGGGCCTGCATTTTTTAAGGATGTGTGTGTGTTGCTGCCTGTGTGTAGGGGTTGCTGCCTGTGTGTAGGGGTTGCTGCCTGTGTGTAGGGGTTGCTGCCTGTGTGTGTGTGTGTGGGGCTGCCTGTGTGTAGGGGTTGCTGCCTGTGTGTAGGGGTTGCTGCCTGTGTGGGTGTGTTGCTGCCTGTGTGTGGGTGTGTTGTGTAATGTTTTGTTTGAAAAACTGGATGTGCGTTTTTAGTAACATTTGTGTTTTTGGTCTTTTGTATTGCCATTACTAACAAAACAGAAACAAACATGTCAGCAGCCCAGTTAAATCCATTTAAGGACCAGCAGTTCATGTCGGAATTCATTGTGCTGTACCGTAAAAATGCCAACCTGTGGCAGCTCAAGAACCCTTTATATGGAAATAGGGATGTCCGGAAGGTTACACTGGGGCCACTTTTGGATTTTGTGAAGACTCAAGTCCCCAACGCAGACATCAAGTTTGTTGAAGCCAGAATTTCAAGTTTAAGGCACATGTACAAGCGGGAGCGCAAGAAGATTGAGGAATCAGTCAGATCAGGAGCAGCAGCAGAGAATGTTTATGTACCCAAGCTGTGGTACTACAACCAACTGGCTTTTCTAGGTGACCAGATGGAACCCAGGCAATCACTGTCCACTCTTCCCTCCACCCTTCCCTCCACTCTTCCCTCCACTCTTCCCTCCACCCCAGCTGAGGCTTCCACGGAAGGAGAAGACCCCTCCACCTTGGAGCAGGCTGATGCGCCCAGCTGGAGCCAGGTATATATTTTGTAGCCTAAATAGTGATTGGGTGAATATTAATGATGTCAACGTAAAAATGTGAAACAATTAACACCCTGAACTCAGAATTGGGAAAAAAACAGCCAAAAATTGTGCACACTTCTAAAAAGTGTTGGTGCTACATATCGATACATATATAGTGTATACATACATCCAGTAGTGGCAAAAAATGCCTTATACAACATTGGTGATCTGCTTGGAAAATGCAGGGGTCCAAATGATAGCCTTTTGTATCTTTTTTAAAATTTATCTGCTCGTTCATAAGTTTACAATTGGATGATTGAGGAGGCCATAAACCAAAAAACAGGTGTTTGATTTTTGTTTTTATTTCCACACAGGATGAGCTGACCCAGGATGATGCCGGGACAAGTGGTATGGAGGAGGAGGACATGACCAGCGAGAGCCAGGAGGTGGCTGGGCCCAGCACGAGCCAGACTGACAGCCAGACTGTAAGAAGTCTACCTCCACCCCTGCCCTTACCCCCAAGAAGGCCCAGGAGGATGACCATAGTTGAGGAGGAATCACTCAAACTTATTCGGCAGGCGAGTGAGATTCTCCAAAGACCCCCCATTCCAGAAGAGGCCTATGCCACCTACTTGGCCAGCAGGTTGCTGGAAATGGAGAAGGGCCAACGGCACCTGTGCGAGTGCCTAATTTTTGAAGCTATTAAGGGGGGTTTGAGGGGTCAATTAAGAGAATCCACCCGCCTGACACATGAAGGCCCGACAGCAACTTCTCCTCCTCCTCCTCCTCGTCTTCCTTCTCCTCCTCCTCCTCCTCCTCCTCCTCCTCCTCCTCCTCCTCCTACCACAAGTCAGCCTCCAAGGAAGCGTGCAGGGAAGACTGCAGGGAAGAGTGCAGGGCAGCGTGGTGGGAAGAGTCGGAAGTGATTGCCTGGCTTCAGTCTGGTCTCACAGAAGACACAGGCTGTTGTAGTGCCACAGCTTGGGGACATAGATGTCATCTGCTGCTGTTCCTGGTCTGTGTGATTCCTGGTCAATCTTCTTGTGCTCCCTATATTGGATCAAATATGCCCAAGCTTAATTTTTGGCTTCACAAACTTGATGTCTGCCGTTGGGGCAAAAAGTCTTCTCAAAATCTCAAAGTGGCTCCAGTGTTGCCTTCCTATTTTGTTTTGCCTTGTTTGTTTAAACCACAATAAATGGTAATTTGATTTCAAGAAAATAATGATATACGTGCTTGTTATTCAAAAACATAGTTTATTTAGGAGTAGGCAGGTACATGTCTAAATTATATGGAGGGCATTTCCAAAACGCACATTCATTTGACAATACAAGTGTAAAGTGCAACTTCAATGGAACTGCAAGTGCAGTCGCTGGAAAGGTGAGGGTTAAGATCTGAATTAAGGGCAAGCTCTGCTGACTCCACAATTGTAGCATGTGTAATAACAAATCCTTTTGATAACCAACAAATAATAAAATATATCTAAATAGAGATATATTTACATATATATATATATATATATATATATATATATATATATATATATATATATATATATATATATATATATATATATATATATATATATAATATATATATATATGTATATATAGATATATATATTTTGTTTACTATTGAGATATATAGATATATTTTTAATTTGGTGATTTGGATATATATCTATATCTATATATATATATATATATATATATATATATATATATATATATATAGAGAGAGAGAGAGAGAGAGAGAGATATAGATATATATATATACAAATATATAACTTCACTAAAGAATGCTGTAGAAAAAACGTTCGGGAGTACTCTGCGTGAATATACAAGCAGCAAGGCAAAATCATTCTTCAAGTACGATAACATACAAATTCCGCTGTCAGAAAATACCAAAAAAAGATCAGCAGCATGACGATTGTGCTAGCTTCAAAACGAAGGTTAGTTTTACCAGACCGAGCGAGTCCGTGACATGCTTGCTACTGAGCATGCGTCCTTTTTGGTACGCCGGACCATACTACACACGGCGGGATTGTCCGCTGGACTGCCAAGTCCAGCGGATAATTTTAAAACACAAAACTTAAAACTTTAGTCCGCCGTACTTTGGCCAAAAAAAGTCCGCCGGCGCCCACACACGAGGGGATTATCCGCTCGACTTCGGTCCAGCGGATATCCCGCGGGATAGTCCCTTCGTGTATACGCGGCATTAGAAGGACCTGCAGTCATTGACACATGGTATGTATTACATGTTCACTGCTCACCTCTGCAAAAACAGCATTTAATCTTAAAGCAAAACGCCAGGTTTGCCAACTTCCCCTGTCCAAAGGGGAACCCCCATCCCTAGTAAAAAAAGAATCTGTATACCTAAAACAATTTTTTTAGAGCTGCTGGAGGATCCATTGTTCTGTTATTCACCCAAACTGAAATTGGGGTTTAAAAGAAACCCCCATGCCCAATCAATAAATCACCATGGCACACTTTGCACCAGGGGCGGCCCGTCCATTAAGGGTGCAGGGCACCGCTTTCCCTTTTCACTGCCACTGCCACCCCCTATTCATGCGCCTGGCCCCTTTCAGGACACCGGGCGCATGAATTACAGCGACGGGGGTGTTTTTTTGAAGCACTTGATTAGCACCTGAATAGATTTCAAAATAGGGTGGGCTTGTGGCACAGATCATTTGAATCAATTTTAGCTTTTCTAACACTGAATGAATATTTGCTTTTCTAACACTGAATCGCCTCTCCGCCAAACAGGAAGCGCGGGTCTGATACCCGTTTCCCAATTGGCTGAAGGACAGGCGAACCTATTGGATGTCTAGGAGGAGGGGGAGGAGGAGGGAGATGCACGGCGGAAGCCGCCGTTATCCACAGGAGGAGGAAGAAAGAAAGCTGGCACTCGCCGGACATGTAGCCCACCCGCTTTCTAGATAGGTTAAGTGTGGGGCTTTGATGTCCCGACTGACCAGAGGTAGCTGTTTGCCGCCATGGGCGTCCGCAGGTAGGGTCAAGGGGGGTCAAGTTCCCCCCCTGCAATCAGGGATCAGATGTTAAATTTAGCACAGTTGCTTTGCCATCGGGGTGTGGGCAGCCCGCGCCTGGGTGCCACCTGCAAGTGGGGTGACATCATTGAGGTGCTGTCAAGCCCCCCATCAGTGTAGTGTGACTTTGGGCTCCTCTCCCTGCTCAGTCCAGCAGAGAACTCGGTGGTGCTGTGACAGGAAAAAAAAAGGCGAGCTGCGGACTATCAGAGGTTTCCCCCGCTCGCCCCCCCCCCCCTTTCTCCTGTCATGGAGAAGAGACGGCTGCTCTCACTAGGTTCCCCACCCAGCTTCCTGTCCGCTCTGTTCCCTCTCTATTGGCCATAACTGAGGGGCAATCAAAGGACACTAGGAGAGGAGAGCATCATTGGACATGTAGTCCCAAAGATTGCCGGCCCCATTTTCCACAGGGAGGAGGCTACAGCTCGACCAAGAGAGAGATTAAGAGACTGCAGCCTGGAAAAAAGCCGAGGGAGAGAGTGCTACAGGACAAAAAATGAGGAGTGTGGTGGGCAGAATCCAGAGAGAGAGAGACACGCTGCCCAGTGCCACCAGAGAGAGAGAGCCACGCTACCTAGCACCACCAGAGAGAGCCACGCTACCCAGCACCACCAGAGAGGACCATACTGCCCAGCACCACCAGAGAGGACCACACTGCCCAGCGCCACCAGAGAGAGCCCCGCTGCCCAGCGCTATGAGAGAGAGAAAGACTGAGCCACTACCAGGGTACAGACATGCTACACTACTGACCAGAGTCACCCCCGGGGAACCCAGAGTGAGCGATCTTCCAGCCGGAGGGATCACTGCAGTAGTTTTGCTGGGTCTGGTAAAAGGGCCTGTTGGCCATTATCCATTACTTATCCTAGGGACTGTATTACCCAACATCATCTATAAAAGAAGCTTCCCTACGGTGAGGGATCTGGTTGTGAAGTCAGTTGTCGAACCTCCAACAAAAAAGGGTTTTACTTTTTTTAATGGCAAAGGGGGTTCTATCCCTGCAAAAACTGCTATGCCTGCCGGAAAGCACGCAAATTCCAGTCTAAAAGGGCAGATTTCACAGCCACTACCACAGGGCAGACCTATGCTATAAAGGACTTTATTAGCTGCCACACAGAGGGCGTGGTTTATGTGCTGCAATGTAGCTGCAATCTGCAATATGTTGGGAGAACCAAAAGACAATTGAAGATCAGGATAGAAGAACATGTCCGCAACATCCTTAAGGGGTCCCCTAAGCATAATGTATCTAGACATTTTGATAGAAAACACAATAGGGATCCCACACAATTACAGTTTTGGGGTATAGAGAGATACAACCCCTCATGGAGAGGTAGCCACCTAACCAGAACTATTAGTCAAAAGGAATCTTTCTGGATACACAAGATGCGTACACTAACACCTGAGGGGTTGAATGTTGATTTTGATTTGAACTGTTTTTTAAGCAACTTTTAATAATTTTTATGTGGAGATTTTGATATAGCCGAATAACTGTATTTCCGGGATGCTTGGTTATATTAATTTATTTTATTGATTTTATAATTCGTTTTATTATCTGTTTGTAAGGCATCCTGTATGGATTTTATATGGAATTCTATAATTCATCAATTAGATTAACATTATTTTAAACTTATCTATTTTATGTACAATATAGGTAACATAGAGTTGGATTTTAGCTAGGTTAGCCAATCCATTTACCTAACCGTTAATTATTGGTATTGGCTGACATTCTATTCAGGTTAGATATTTCCCAACGTCTTATGCTGTTTTTGTTAATGAGTCTTATAATTGGCTAATTGGGACTAAATACTAGTGCAGTACCAATTCACTACACCCCAAATGCCATTTAATACTGAGTGTCTCCTGTAAACTGAGTCTCTGGCAGTCCCGGTCCACGGACCAGAGTCTATCAACTCTAACCAATGAGTTGGTTGTGACTGTCAGCAGAGTAGGTCTTTGCAATAGACATGCGCAGTTAGAGCCAATAAATGTGAATGGTGGGGCACTATATCTAGAATGATGCCACCAGAAAATGGCACACAGTCTATGCAGTAATGAACCTAGCTCGCATACTATTTTGTTACTGTTACATTCATAACAGTAGGCATATGGCTGATTTTGACAGTCAATGGTAGTTTTAAAGGTGTAGAAGGTTGAGACCATCTGAACAGTAGAGTCATGCACTTACTGACTCCCATTATTCTAACTAGTCCATATTAGCAACCGGATGTGGAAATTAAACTAGAATGGCCGTACACCAACTTCCGGGGATCTAACCCGGAAGTTGAAAAGAAAAATATTTCTTTTAAAATGGCCACTGCTGTTTGGCACGTTGAAAACATTCGAAAATGGCCGCCAATGTTTACATGTGTATCAAAATGGCCACAGATCAACTTCCGCTTTGAACCCTATTTAAACGTCCACACTACGACCAATCATGTTCCCCTGAAGAAGTCACGTGTGACGTAACGCGTAGGGAGTGGTTTGGACGTCATTACGCAACCGGAAGTGCAGTGAGAGTGGCGTATAACAGCGCTTTTTTTGATTCCTTGCTTGTTTATGTTATTTCTTTGTAAGGGCGCAATTTTTATCTTTAATAAACACCATATCTTATTTAAACTACTACACTATGGGAGTTCTCTTTGCCCTCCATCCCCTTTGTTTCCCTGTTTGATGAGGTTATATAGCAGACTGGACCAATAGACCGGGGCATTCGAGGGACGTAGCCCATCGCGTGGAGGAGGTTAACCAGCATCAAAAGAAAGTGGTTACTTGCAGTATCAAAGAAATCTGGAGGTGAGAGTCCTGTGAGCCTAACTTTGGATTGTTTTGGCAGCTTTCCACTCGGTCCTGTGTTATACCAATAGAGACTAGAAGACAGGCACCTGAGCCTTACCCAATATATAAACACCGGCATTCCTGGCACGGACTTTGATATTATATATTTGGACATTTTTTTGTTTTTTTTTGGTTCATTCTGTCTTTTGTTTCTTTAACCTTAGTCCATCCCAACACTTTATTTATGATATATTCACCATGAACACTTTTGATGTTATATTTATACTATGCGCAAAGTCACTTTCCTTTTTATGCTTTTTTGGTTTGAATCTTGTTCATCTAACATTTTTTATTTCTTCGTGTTTAAAAACAAATCCCTTTTAAGGCGATCTATTAGTGAGCCAGACTGAGATCCTGTGTTTTCCCCCACTACGGTAAAAACACCATGTCATTTTATCAGTGTTTACAGTAGACTTCATCACCACTAGTAACATTTTATTTTACCATTACGAGCTACAGCTCTGTGCGATTCATGCAGAAGAAGTATCATCAAACATTATGCATGCTCATGAACTGAAAATAGGAAACGTGCTTGCATTCAGTGCACCTGTTATGTAACACCCAGTTGGTATTAATGAAAATAAATGTGTTAAAGTATATGGGAACAATAGGGTAATTTACCCTGGTGACCAATCAGGTTTTATATTTTAGTCACTATGTCAATGAGACTAGTTGTGATTGCCCGATTGTTCCTTGCAGGAATTAAAATCTTTGGTCATATTATCTTTTTGCTGTCTGTGCTCCTTTGGGGAGGTTTTCCTTAACTTCCAATCTCAGAAATGCAACTGGAAGACCTGCCAAGTCTCTGGGGATACAGTACTTGGAAGTCACCTGATATTTCAGGGTTTTCCCTGGGGACTTCACGCAAAGTTCCTTCTTTTGGAGCATGCATCTGTGAACACATACCCCCTAAAGTGGATGTAAACCCTCTCGTATGCCCAATGAAGTGAACAGCCTCAGATGATACACAGAGATGAAACAAATCTCCCTGTATAAGTTTTACATGTATATCTGCTGTCTTCAGCTTTCTATATTCTTTAGAAAGTGCACATTGTGTTAAAAATCTTTCTTCTGGGCATACACTGTGTGAGAGCTGATTGGAGCAAAAGCACACAACCCGCCTACACATAGGCAGAGGAACAAAGAAACGTGCAGAGCTGTACTGTGAATAGACCAGCTCCCTGCTAATCTATCTATAAGTTCTAGACATGTGCACACTGAAATATTTTGTTTCGGAATTTCGTATTCGTCCGAAAAATACATTTATTTCGTTATTTATTTAGTTATTTATTACTAGTCAACCAACATTAGAATTATTTTATAGCCAATGGGCGGAGCATTTGACCATAAATGGTGAGATAAATTTATTTAGTTGCTCCCGAAATTTGTTTTTATTTATTTAGTTTTTATTTATTTTGTTTTGAGCATTTGACCATAAATGGTGAGATAATCTTATTTATAGCCAATGGGCGGAGCATTTGACCATAAATGGTGAGATACATTTATTTAGTTACTCCCGAAATTCGTTTTTATTTATTTTGTTTAGTTAAAAAATGCATTCGTCCGAAAATCTGAAATAATTAAGGTCAAATCTGTCATTGAAGGCTTATGGTGTCTTATGAAGGCTTATTGGCGGAGCATTTGACCATAAATGGTGAGATAAATTTATTTATAGCCAATGGGCGGAGCATTTGACCATAAATGGTGAGATAAATTTATTTAGTTACTCCCGAAATTCGTTTTTATTTATTTTGTTTTTATTTATTTTGTTTTGCGCATTTGACCATAAATGGTGAGATAATCTTATTTATAGCCAATGGGCAGAGCATTTGACCATAAATGGTGAGATAAATTCGTTTTTAATTATTTTGTTTCGTTAAAAAATGCATTCGTCCGAAAATCCGAAATAATTAAGGTCAAATCTGTCATTGAAGGCTTATGGTGTCTGTCAAATGTTCTAAGAAGATTCGACAGAGCAGCTAAACTGCACGACGCCGCAATCGTACATTTCCGGTCGAATGTTCCGCCTACAAGCTATAGTAGAATTCTAATGTTGTATGACACTAGTAATAATTATATTTATTAATTATTATTACTAGTCAACCAACATTAGAATTATTTTATAGCCAATGGGCGGAGCATTTGACCATAAATGTCCGCTCGCGGCGACTGCTTCGTCGAATCTTCATGTCAAATCTTTTCTCTCTATGTCGAATAATCTTGGACTAATAAAGTTAGGTTAGGCACATTCAAACTTTTTTGCTATTGTCTCTATAATGTCGAATCTTTTCTCTCTATGTAGAGTAATCTTGGACTAATAGAGATAAGGTTAGGCACATTTGACCACAGGTTCGATGGACACAGATTGCTATTGTCAGCGTCATGTCGAATCTCCTATCTATATCGAACTGTTGCAACGAAATGAAAATAAAGCATTTGTTTATGTCAGATCTTTCGTTTTTGGATTCTGCACGTTCTGCAAACGATAATGAAAATACCCGAAATTCGGACGAAAACTAATGCACAGGTCTACTAAGTTCCACCCCGACACAAATTTCCAGCTGCTTTTATCTCCTGTGTCGAGGGAACTTGCCAGAAATGAGCAGCAGAAAGACACGGGACTTTGGAGAGAGATAAGTAAACACTACAGATATACAGTATCTCACAAAAGTGAGTACACCCCTCACATTTTTGTAAATATTATATCTTTTCATGTGACAACACTGAAGAAATTACACTTTGCTACAATGTAAAGTAGTGAGTGTACAGCTTGTATAACAGTGTAAATTTGCTGTCCCCTCAAAATAACTCAACACACAACCATTAATGTCTAAACCACTGACAACAAAAGTGAGTACACCCCTAAGTGAAAATGTCCAAATTGGGCCCAAAGTGTCAATATTTTGCGTGGCCACCTTTGTTTTCCAACACTGCCTTAATCCTCTTGGGCATGGAGTTCACCAGAACTTCACAGGTTGTCACTGGAGTCCTCTTCCACTCCTCCATGACGACATCACAGAGCTGGTAGATGTTAGAGACCTTGCGCTCCTCCACCTTTCATTTGAGGATGCCCCACAGATGCTCAATAGGGTTTATGTCTGGAGACATGCTTGGCCAGTCCATCACCTTTACCCTCAGCTTCTTTAGCAAGGCAGTGGTCATCTTGGAGGTGTGTTTGGGGTTGTTATGTTGAAATACTGCCCTGCGGCCCAGTCCCCAAAGGGAGGGGATCATGCTCTGCTTCAGTATGTCACAGTACATGTTGGCAGTCATGGTTCCCTCAATGAACTGTAGTTCCCCAGTGCTGGCAGCACTCATGCTGCCCCAGACCATGACACTACCACCACCATGCTTGGCTGTAGGCAAGACACACTTGTCTTTGTACTCCTCACCTGGTTGCCACCACACCCGCATGACACCATCTGAACCAAATAAGTTTATCTTGGTCTCATCAGACCACAGGACGTGGTTCCAGTAATGTCCTTAGTCTGCTTGTCTTCAGCAAACTGTTTGCAGGTTTTCTTGTGCATCATCTTTAGAAGAGGCTTCCTTCTGGGACGACAGCCATGCAGAACAACTTGATGTAGTGTGTGGCGTATGGTCTGAGCACTGACAGGCTGCCCCCCCACCCCTTCAACCTCTGCAGCAATGCTGGCAGCACTCATAAGTCTATTTCCCAAAGACAACCTCTGGATATGACGCTGAGCACGTGCACTCAACTTCTTTGGTTGACTATGGCGAGGCCTGTTCTGAGTGGAATCTGTCCTGTTAAACCACTGTATGGTCTTGGCCCCCGTGCTGCAGCTCAATTTCAGGGTCTTGGCAATCTTCTTATAGCCTAGGCTATCTTCATGTAGAGCAACAATTATTTTTTTCAGATCCTCTGAGAGTTCTTTGCCATGAGATGCCATGTTGAACTTCCAGTGCGAGAGAGAGCGATAACACCAAATTTAACACACCTGCTCCCCAGTCACATGTGAGACCTTGTAACACTAACGAGTCACATGATACCGGGGAGGGAAAATGGCTAATTGGGCCCAATTTGGACATTTTCACTTAGGGGTGTACTCACTTTTGTTGTCAGCGGTTTAGACATTATTAGCTGTGTGCTGAGTTATTTTGAGGGTACAGCAAATTTACACTGTTATACAAGCTGTACACTCACTACTTTACTTTGTAGCAAAGTGTAATTTCTTCAGTGTTGTCACATGAAAAGATATAATAAAATATTTACTAAAATGTGAGGGGTGTACTCACTTTTGTGAGCTACTGTATGTGCCCAGGTCAGATTTCATAAATGGGGTTTATAACCACTTTAATGCAAGTATTGCTCAGTACAGCATCCAGCCATTCCATATTTTAGCTTGTCATAGATTTTGACAAACTGCTAGCTTGGATTTCATGTTGATGGACCAAGCCGTCCGCGTCAATGAGGCCTAGAAGCATGAAGTATTTTTTATGAAATACAGTGCATCTGCATAGTGTATGGGGGAAAAAACTCAACTGGTATTGGCAACTGTATTCCCCACATGAGCCCAGGACACCCAGGAACAGTCCCAGTGTGACATGGACTTTTGTTCAGCAAAGCAGTAACAAACATAGCATCAATGCAGGAGGGCTTTGTTCAGCAAGTCTTTAGCATGAAACAAGCGACATATGTGCTAGTCTGAGAAATTAACTAAATTACTGTCAGTCTTTAATAAACAGGGTGCCTCCTAATGGGTTCCCAAAAACTAGGGTTGCACCAATACTAGTATTGGATTGGTATCGGTGCCGAGCATTTGCCCAAGTTAATCCGATACCTGGACAGGCAGGGGTGATTGGTGCGGCGCTGGGGAGTTACAATCACCGATCTCCCCGTATACATTTCACTAAAGCAGCTGACAGCCACTTCTCCTCCTCTCTGTCTTGTGGCTTTCAGCTGCTTTATTGAAATCTATACAGGGAGACCGGTGATTGTAACTCCTCCCAAGCGCCGCACTGATCACCCCTTACTGTCCCCTATATCCTTCTTCAGTTCCCCTTTGTGCTCCTCTGTTCCCCCTCCGTGCTCCAGTCCCCCTCCGTGCTCCTCGGTCCCCCTCTGTGTTTCTCTGTCACCCTCCGTGCCCCGGTCCCCTCTGTGCTGTTCCGCCCCCTCTGTCCTCGATCTGTCAGGATGGAGAGCGGAGGAAGGATCCAATAAATATGTAATTTATCAGCTCCTTCCTGTTTATGAATGGACAGTGTCAGTGATCACGGACTTTGTCCATTCATAACTGTCACTGAGCATCATAAACTGTTTATGATGCTTCAGTTTATGAATGGACAAGAGCCTCTGACTCCTGTCCATTCCTCTTCAGTGCAGCTGAAGCTGCATAGAAAGGGACTGGGGAATCAAAAGGGAGATGTCAGGGGTCTGTTAAGCGCAATTTTAGGGAAAGTCTGTCATAATGTGCTAGCATGAGGTGCATACTAGCACATAATGACCTTATTGTGCAGGGGTCCAATTTCTTTTTTTTTAGGGGTTTACTGCTGCATTAAGGCAAGGTCATACACTACGCATATGCAGTTCATAGTGTAAATGGGGCCCCACTATTGCCTACATTTTGCAGAAGTGCTTTCAGAAGCAGGACTGTGTATGACTGACCAGTCCACGGTGTGCAGTCTCCTTTTGTGTTGTCATTCTTCAGCTAGTATTTGCTTCTTTCTCTTTTTAAAGGAATACTTTTACAGTGCCTTGAAAAAGTATTCATACCCCTTGAAATGTTGCACATTTTGTCATGTTACAACCCCAAAAAATGTTTTACAGAATAAATATCTGAAAAGTGTGACATGCATTTGTATTCAGCCCCCCTGAGTCAATACATTGTGGTACCACTTTTCGCTGCAATTACAGCTGCAAATCCTTTTGAGGATGTCTCTACCAGCTTTGCACATCTAGAGAACAACATTTTTGCCCATTCTTCTTTGAAAAATAGCTCAAGCTCTGTCAGATTGGATGGAGAGCGTCTGTGAACAGCAATTTTCAAGTCTTGCAACAGATTCTCAATTGGATTTAGGTCTGGACTTTGACTGGGCCATTCTAAAACATGAATATGCCTTGATCTAAACCATTCCATTGTAGCTCTGGCTGTATGTTTAGGGTCGTTGTCCTGCTGGAAGGTGAACCTCTGCCCCAGTCTCAAGTCTCTTGTAGACTCTAACAGGTTTTCTTCTAAGGTTGCCCTGTATTTGGCTCTATCCATCTTCCCATCAACTCTGACCAGCTTCCCTGTCCCTGCTGAAGATAAGCATCCCCATAATATGATGCTGCCACCACCATGTCTCACGGTGGGGATGGTGTGGTCAGGGTGATGTGTAGTGTTAGTTTTCCACCACACATAGCGTTTTGCTTTTAGGCCAAAAAAGTAAAATTTTGGTCTCATCTGACCAGAGCACCTTCTTCCACATGTTTGCTGTGTCCCCCACATGGCTTCTAGCAAACAGCAAATGGAACTCCTTATGGCTTTCTTTCAACAATTCTTCTTGCCACTCTTCCATAAAGGCCAGATTTGTGGAGTGCACAAATAATAGTTGTCCTGTGGATAGATTTTCCCATCTAATGCGGCGTACACATGGTCGGAATTTCTGATGAAAACAGTCCTATGGGAGCTTTTCATCGGATTTTCCGACCGTGTGTATGCCCAACGGTCTTTTTCTGTCGGAATTTCCGACGGACTTTGGATTGAGAACCTGTTCTCAATTTTTCAGACGGATAACCTTTCTATCGGATTTTCCGATCGTGTGTAGGCAATTCCGACACGCAAAATTCCGACGCATGCTCGGAAACAATTCGACGCATGCTCGGAAGCATTAAACTTCCCTTTTATAGTGCTGTCGAACGTGTTTTATGCCGCCTTGTTATTGACCGTCGGAATTTGGTGTGACCGTGTGTAGGCAAGACAGTTTGAGTGAAATTCCGTCGGAATTCCGACGGGAAAACCATCAGAGCTTTTTCCGACGAGAATTGCGACCGTGTGTACGCGGCATTAGCCTCAGACCTCTGCAGCTCCTCCAGACTTACCATGGGCCTCTTGGCTGCTTCTCCAATTAATGCTCTCCTTGCCCGACCACCCAGTTTAGGTGGACATCTGTGTCTTGGTAGGCTTGCAGTTATGCCATACTCTTTCCCTTTTCGGATGATGGATTGAACAGTGCTCCGTAAAATGTTCAAACTTGGGATATTTTTTTATAACCTAACCCTGCTTTAAACTTCTCCACAACTTCATCCCTGACCTGTCTGGTGTGTTCCTTGGCCTTCATGATGCTGTTTGTTCACTAATGGCCCGTACACAATCGGAAATTCCGCCAGCAAAAGTCTGATGTGAGGTTTTGGTCGGAAATTGCGACTATGTGTATGCTCCATCGGACCTTTGCTGGCGGAATTCCCTCCAGCAAAGTTTGAGAGCAGGTTCTTTATTATTCCGACGGAAAAAGTTCCAATTGGAAATCCTGATCATCTGTACCAATTCCGATGTGCAAAATTCCTACGCATGCTCGGAAGAATTGAACTTAATTTTCTCGGCTTGTTGTAGTGTTGTACGTCACTGCGTTCTTGACGGTCAAAAGTTCAGAGAACTTGTGTGTGACCATGTGTATGCAAGCCAAGCTTGAGCAGAATTCCATCTGAAAAACCATCCAAGATTTTTCCGATGAAAACTCTAATCGTGTGTACACGGCATAAGGTTCTCTAACAAAACTCTGAGGGCTTCACAGAACAGCTGTATTCATACTGAAATTAAATTACACACAGGTGGACTCCATTTACTAATTAGGTGACTTCCACTAGATTTTATTTAGGGGTGTCAGAGGAGGCTGAATACATATTCACGCAACACTTTTCAGATATTTTTTTTTTTTTAAAGTTGAAAACCATTTGTCATTTTCCTTCCACTTTGTGTTGGTCTATCACATAAAATCACAATTAAATACATTTACGTTTTTGGTTGTAATATGACAAAATTAATACTTTTTCAAGGCACTGTATCTTCCATACAATCCTACATGAGGCTTCATGTACACGGGCATATTAAGATACTCCTAACTAGGTTGAATCTTTCTGCCAGGAGCTGGCAGAAAAATCAAGCTTAAAAAAAAATGCTAATTTTGGCCCATAATTATGCATGTTTATGCATAAAAACAGGCATTTAGAAGTATGTGAGCGTAAACTCATTCTACTGGCCAGAATATTCATTTATTCTAGCCACTGGAATAAAGTTATGTGCATAAGTGCAGGTTTAGGCTCCTATGTGCATAAATTATGCCAGAAAGCTCCTCTCTGAATGCAGGTTTGGGGCATTTTAGTTATGCCCCTGAATGATGCTCTAAAATATGAATCTAAACACCACAATGTGCATGGACACATTGGCTGATATAAGGCTGAATTCAGAGGCATAAAAAGTAAAAATTGCCTTCTGGTACCCATTTTGTCTCTGCATACACATACCTGATTGTGTCTCTGCAGATTAGGGTTGCCACCTGTCCTGGATTCACCTGGACAGTCCAGGTTTTGAATCATGCATCCAGTTTTCAGTTCGCCTGAAAACCTGACACATTATTAACACCAGACTGTGGCTCATAGCTGGAGAAAGTATTAAGTGTTCTCCTCCCTCCAGCCTGCAGGGGACAATAGAGTGCTGACACAGAGAACTCAGTCTCAGCAGCACTGCAGAGGAATGAAGACAGACTGTGTGAAAACTGTACAGAGAAATAAGAAGCTTCTTTATAATTAGTGATCTGTGAGTACAGGGGGAAAGGGGCAACTCTGGTGTGTAGAGGCACACCTGATGTAAGTAAGCAATCTACTAGGAACACCTGGTATAAGGGGGGACACCTGATGTAAGGGGGGCTCTGGTGGGGAGACCTGATGTAAGGGGGGCACGGGTGGGGACACCAGATATAAGGAGGACATCTGATGTAAGGGGGCTCTAGTGCGGGCACCTGATGTAAGGGGGGTCACCCAATGATGTAAGGGGACACCTGGATGTAAGGAGGATCTCTGGTGGGGCACCTGATGTAAGGGAGGCACTGGTGGTAAGGGGGACACCTGATCTAAGGGGGGGCTCTGGTGAGGACCCCTGATGTAAGGGGAGCTCTGGTGGGGAAACCTGATGTAAGGGGGGCATTGGTGGGTTCACCTGATGTAGGGGGGGGCACTGGTGGGGTCACCTGATGTAAGGGGGGCTGTGGTGGGGGCAACTGATGTACGGGGGCTCTGGTGGGGTCACCTGATGTAAGGGGGAGCTCTGGTGGGGGCACCAGGTGTAATGAGGGCTCTAGTGGGGGCACCAGATGTAAAAGGGAGCTCTGGTGGGTCACCTGATGTAGGGGGGGCACTGGTGGGGTCACTTGATGTAAGAGGGGCTCTGGTGGGGGCAACTAATGTAAGGGTGGCTCTGGTGGGGACACCTGATGTAGGGGGGGGGGCTCTGGTGGGGACACTTAATGCAAAGGGGCTCTAGTGGGGACACCTGATGCAAGGAGGGACACCAGATATAAGGGGGAACTCTGATGGGGACACCAGATGTACGGGGATTCTGATAGGGACACCAGATGTAAGGGGGCACTCTGATGGGGACACCAGACATAAGGGGGGCACTCTGATGGGGACACCAGACGTAAGGGGGGCACTCTGATGGGGACACCAGACATAAGGGGGGGCACTCTGATGGGGACACCAAACGTAAGGGGGGGCACTCTGATGAGGACACCAGACGTAAGGGGGGGCACTCTGATGAGGACACCAGACGTAAGGGGGGGCACTCTGATGAGGACACCAGATGTAAGGCGGTTCTATTTTCTTGTGCAGCACCCTCTACTTTAGGTAGGTGCTAGTAGTAGGATTTTTGTCAGTACAGGTAAATTTAATCAGGCCTAGCTGTAAGCTAGGTCTGTTTGTTTTGATCTGTGTTTGCTGGGAGTGGTTTAGAGTAGGTCGGTGACTCACAGATAGCATCATCTTTTGGTTACCTCCCTTCTGCTTCTAGAGGCTGCTAGAAGTAAGGAGGGGGAGAGAGAGGGGCTGTCTGGGTGTCCCAGGGGGCCCTGACCAATCCCCAACTATGATTGGCAGGGGGCGGTCTCTTTTGAAATGCCCAGAGTCAGCCCAGCTGGGGAGGAGCTGTCGGGTGGAAGAACTGGGAGCAGAGTACTAGCTGTCGTGGCCTATGAGTAAGCTCCCCAGTCTGGGGGGGTAACCTTGGGCCTGGAGCCAGGGAGTGGAAGGGACCCTCGAACAAACCACGGAGGTGTCCTGACCAGGAGCAGGAGAGGACAGTGGAGAGTACTGCTGGGCAAGTCTTTAGGAGGGATTCACTGGATGTCGGTGAGTGACACACAGCCAGGAAAGCTGGGGAGGCATGCTGGAGCAGATTGGGAGGATGCAATCTGAGATGGATGTAGAGCCAGTGAGGACTATAGTGTCATGGGCAGTGGAGATAGACAGCTGCAGCCAGGAGGGCTGGCAGGGCCTGAAGAGGGCTGACTGGGATCAGTAGTCCACCTAGGACAGCTAGCACCAGAACTTTCCATTCTTTTTGCTTCACCAAATTTTTCCCTGCCTGTAAAGGGCTGTTAATAGGGCCTGGCTGAAGCCAGTGTCAGGCCTAACCAATTGCTAGCTGTGCCTGAAAAGTTGTGCAGGAAGAAGAGGAAGAATTACTTTGCAGCAAGGAGTTGTGCTGGAGAAAGAGGAGAGTTTATAATTTGTCACAAGCTATGCAAAATAATCTTTCTGAATTCCTAAACCCCATCAAAGTTATTATACCTCAATAAAAACACAAAACAAAGCTAACGAACTGTTCATTAGACATGTGCAATTTGTTTAGTTTTTTTTTTCGTTAAAATTCGTTATCGTACGAATGAACGAACGATTGGCTAAAAATTTTAACGAATAACGAATGTTCGAATCGAACGAATCCGAAAAACAACGAAAATCCGAAATAACCAAAATTAGAAACAACGAAACGACGAAAGAAGAAAGAAGAAAAACGAAAACAGGAACAACGAAAATCAAAATGAACGAAAAAATTCGTACATTCGTAACTTTTTATTTTTTAGTTGAATTGGTCCCTTACAATGGCGCTGCTTAACGTGCTTCGAATGGATTGAACGAAAAAATTCGTAACTTTTTTTTTTTTAGATTCTTAATTTTTCGTGTCTCTTACAATGGCGCTGCTTAACGTGCTTCGAATGGATTGAATGAAAAAATTCGTACATTCGTAACTTTTTTTTTAGATTCGTAATTTTCCGTGTCTCTTAAAATGTAATAATAGCATACACATTACATAAAATTATGAATTATGCTCCGATTACGAATCTACGAAAACAATGTTACGAAAGTACGAATAAATCAATCTAACGAAAGTACGAATGTAACTAAATCTACGAAAATACGAATGCGTACGAATTTTGAATAAACGAAAATTAAACGGAAAAATGAATCAACGAAAAAATAACTCTTACGAAAATACGAATCGTTACGAATACGAACACCGACGACTTACGAATTTATGAATCGTTACGAATCAACGGAAACTAAAGAAACGAAACGAAAATAAACTAATTTTTCTATTGTGCACATGTCTACTGTTCATTGTCTTGGAGGGTCTGGGAAGTGAATGCTGGGCTGGGCAGGGTGACAAGTGGACCACAACTTTCAGCAGCCCCTACGGGGGTATCGCTACACTTGTACTTGAAATATGGATGTGATTGGCCTACTTTTATGTTATATTAGAGAGCAATTCGAACCTCAGCTGGAAGAAAATTTTAGCAACTGGACCTCCTTGAATTTAATTTTATTACCCCTGCTCTAGGTGGACATTTTTGCGTTGCAGAAATGTGCGCAAAATGTTGTGCATTTCCGCAATGCACAAACACACACACAGCCCTTTTGCAGGTGTGCAGTGGTGCCTTTAAATCTAAATTCCACAACCACACCCCTTGCTTTTGTGCTTCTTCACCATGCAAAATACCATGCATTTTGGTGCACTAGAGTTTTTAAAAAGGTTATACAGGTTTTACATCTATTTGTACTACATTTTGTGTAGTATGGTGTCAGTACAGCATTGTTTGTATCTCTGTGGACATGTTTCTGGTGGTGACAGTACAGTATTGTTTTGTAGCGCCCTCTGACCCCGGCATTAGGGAGGGCTGACATTTTATCTCAGGGGGCTGGTTCTTCGGCATTGTGGGTGTGGTCAGTTTGCAGAAAAGATGGACACCAGTCACTTTTAGAATGAACAAAAGTGAGTTTATTGCTCACAACAGAAAAATGCGGGAGTGAGGGTTAGGACACAGGACACCCTAGAACCATAGACAAACACATCAGCAGACATTGAAAAAACAAAACAGCCAGGTAGACAGCAATACAGAACAAGGACCTTAGGCCTGCACCCAATGTTCTGTATCTACACATCAACAGCTGTCTCCTATAGCAACCAAAAAACTTACAGCACCTTGCAGAGTTGCATTGGATGAGTCCCTCTTGACGCTTTTCCAGCCTCTCCACAGTCCCCGGCTCATGAAGAGTAACCTCTGGTACTTCATCTCAGAACTCAATCCCCTTCCTTATGCCCCCAGGCAACAAGAGGTTCTCTCTCTCTGGCAGAGCCTTTCCGATGACCCCAGGCATTTTTTTTCGTTATTTTCGTTCGTCCGTTTTCGTACGAATGAACGAATCGTTCGAATCCGAATAACGAATCGTACGAATCCGATTAACGAATCATTCGAATCGAACGAATCCGAAAAACAACGAAAATCCGAAAAAACAAATTAGAAACAACGAATGTACGAATGAAGAAAATCCGAAAAATGAAAACAGGAACAACGAAAATGAACGAAAAAATTCATACATTCGTAGCTTTTTTTTTTGTTGAATTGGTAATTTTCCATGTCCCTTACAATGGTGCTGCTTAACGTGCTTCGAATAGATTGAACGAAAAAATTCGTACATTCGTAACTTTTTTTTTTTCGATTCGTAACTTTTTTTTTCGATTCGTAATTTTCCGTGTCTCTTAAAATGTAATAATAGCATACACATTACATAAAATTATGAATTATGCTCCAATTACGAATCTACGAATGTTACGAATGTACGAATAAATACGAATGCGTCCGAATTTCGAATAAACGAAAATTAAACTAACGAAAAAAACGAATCAACGAAAAAATAACTCTTACGAATGTACGAATCGTTACGAATACGAACACAGACGACAGATGATGTACGAATTTACGAATCGTTACGAATCAACGGAAACGAAAAAAAAGAAACGAAAATAAACACATTTTTTTGTTGTGCACATGTCTAGCAGAGCCCCGAGCACATGGCCAGGCCCTAGACTCCAGGCCTCACCCAAAGCAGCTGTTTATCCCACACATCCACTCCAGACTAAGACCTTGGTGGGACGACCCGATTACCTGACTTGCTCCATGCCCAGTGGCCTGAAACGCCTACCGATTGGCTGAAGGACATATGCATATTCATAACTCCGTCTCACTGCAGCTCATCATACTAATGCCAAAGGCAACAGTGTCACCTATTGACAGAAGGGAGGAACCACAATTAAACCAGGCTTAATAGAAAAACCAAATGATCATAAAGACTATAAATCAGCCAGGTTAGTTACCACCTAGCACAGCTAAATTTATCTTTAGCCCGTTTAAGACAAGGGTGCTACAGTTTGTATCTCTGTGGATATGTGTCTGGGGGTGTCATCACTGTACTGTTTGTGATTCTGTGGTAATGTTTCTGGTGGTGTCAGTAAGATGTTGTTTGTGTCTCAATGGACATGTTTATGGTGATATAATATTCCCCGTTCCCCAGAAGACGTCATTGGACAAAACGGACGTAGGGAGGCTGACGCACTGACGTCATCACGTTTCGCGCTGTGAGCGGGTGTACGAGTTGCCGGCCGGCACACACACTTTTACCTTTGTTTTCCTGCTGATTTTTTTACATCTACATGTAAGTATGATTGGTTTTATTTAATAAAATTTTTTATTGTGGTATCACACCATGGGAGCATCCCTTTCTTTTATATTTTTTCGTACTGGGTGCTAAGAGATCTTGGATCCGGTGCTATTGGATACTGTTTATACCACCATTGGCCCCAAGGAGGAACAGGAATCTATTCGTCCCTGGCTGACCCTATACGAGGAGATCTGAGTTGGCGCCAGTTCTGATGGTTTAAAGTTATCCCGATTACATCATATGGGCTTATTTGAGCTTGCCCTCTGGTAAGCGCACTTTATTTACGGTGGCGGATCACGGTGTTCCTGGTTTCTCACAGTCACTGGATTTTTGAGTTTCACCTTGTCACTTATATGAACACTGGTTTATTTCATATTACCGGACTTTTGTGCATATTTTTTTTGGTTAAACCCCCCCTGTTTTTGGGGATTTGTATCAATTTCAAACCACATAATATTTTTATTTTGAGTCACTAGCGCGTTTTTTTGTTATATTCTGTCTGTTTATTGTGTATATCACGCAATTTTTTTAGCTGCTGCTTATTTTCATTTTCATTTTTTTCACTTAATTTCACTGTTATTCAATTGTTTCATATCATCAATCACTAGGATTCTTTTAGCTATTAATTAGCGCGGTGTTTACTTCCTTTTTTTTACATGTTTATGGTGATGTCAGCTGTGGCAGGGCGGTTTAAAATGGCAGTCTAGGCCAGATTTTGCAGGAAACAGGCACACTAATGGCGCAAGTGTGTGCTGGGTTCATATTAGAGCCAGAATTAGAGCTCAGGGCCCCACCCTCCAAAGGGGGTCAGTGTGTGAAGGGAGCAGTGAGAGGTGTATGTCTGCACCGTACTGTCCAGGTCAAGACAGCCAACGGCCCGAGCCTGTAAACGCAAGGGTCTCAAACTGGCGGCCCTCCAGCTGTTGCAGAACTACAATTCCCATGAGGCTTTGCCAGGCTGACAGTTACAAGCATGACTCCCATAGGCAGAGGCATGAAGGGAATTGTAGTTCTGCAACAGCTGGAGGGCCGTCAGTTTGAGACCCCTGAAGGATGTAGCAGCTGGGAGCTGCAGGATAAGGAGCCAAGCTGACAGAGGTGCAGCGTTTTGTGCACGAGCACTGGGGCTGTGTGTTTGATATACAGGAGGACCGAGGCATTAGGCCTGAGCCACAGGTCCAATAAAGAGCCAGGAGAATGAATTCTATGTTTTGCTACATTCATGGTGAGAACCCTCTGTGTAGGAAGATATTCAGGTGTAATCTTTTGCTTTGTTTAACCACTTGCCGACCAGCCGCCGTCATTATACTGCGACAGGTTGGCGCGATCCCGCGAACCGTCATAGCTGTACGTCGGCTCCTTTAAGCAGGATAGCAGGCACGCCTGCTGCACTGCGAGGGTGCGGATGCTCGTGACCGGCGGTCGCGATGACCGCCAGCCGCGCGCGATCACAGACATGAGAGGCAGAACAGGGACGTGTGTGTAAATACACAAATCCCTGTTCTGTGAGGAGAGGAGATGCAGATCATGAGTTCCTAATAGCTAGGGACCACGATCTGTCATCTACTATAGTCAGTCCCCTCCCCCCCACAGTTAGAACACACATTAGGGAACACATTTAACATCTTGATCGCCCCCAAAATGTGTTTGAAGTGTCCGCCATAATGTCGCATTCTTTATAAAAGTCGCAGATCCCCGCCATTACTAGTAAAAAAAATAATAATAAAAATGCCATAAATCTATCCCCTATTTTGTAGTCGCTATAACTTTTGCGCAAACCAATCAATATATGCTTATTGCGATTTTTTTACCAAAAATATGTAGAAAAATACATATCGACCTAAACTGAGAAAAAAAATAGCTTTTTTTTAAAAAAAAATTGGGGATATTTATTATAGCAAAAAGTACAAAATATGCTCTTTTTTTGTTTATAGCGCAAAAAAAATAAAAAACGCAGAGATGATCAAATAGATGATCAAATACCACCAAAAAAAGCTCTATTAGTGGGGAAAAAAAGAACGTAAATTGTGTTTGGGTACAGCGTCACACGACTGCACAATTGTCAGTTAAAGCGATGCAGTGCTGTATCGCAAAAAAATGGCCTGTCATTGAGCAGCCAAATCTTCCGGGGCTGAAGTGGTTAAATAAAAGTGGGCAGAAAAAGCCCTGAAACGTGCTTCTGGCATGGAATAAACTCACTGTTCTGCACTACCAATAAGCTAAAAAAAAAATTGCCAGTACTGTACTGTTTTCTCTGTGGATTTTTTGCACACTTTATTTTATGTCATACTGTTTGTGCCGACCTCCACTTTTGTCAGCTATAGCACCCCATAGAGAATAAATAGTGGTAAGGGACCCTCACAATAAAGAATTATTCAGCTGCTTTTGTCCTCTTTAAATGGGAAATAATATCTCATGAACCAACCGTCTAAAAAAAAATCAAAACCAAAGGGCATCTGTCACAATCGCCAGCTTGTACAATATATTTCCATAGCTTTTCAATTACATTAAATGTCTTTTGATTGGGATCCAGCTGAGGGTAGTCATATTTCATGGCATAGCTATTAAACTTTAATAGATACATACAGTGATATATGCTCACAGAGCAACAACGATACAGGTGTTTTGACATAATTCATCCATTAGATCAATTCCATTAATTTTTATAGCCAGGATGTGTATGTAAATATGTGTTCAGCTGTTTGGAATATCAATGATCCTCTGCAGTGGGGTTGTTCATGGTGATGCTAACCAATGCGCTAGATTCAGTATATGTTAAACACAACTCTGGACTTGGGTTCCAAGGAAGACTATCAGGATGGAAAATATCCATATATCCATATTATCGGTGTGCAGTGTTGGTCATCTTACTTTAAAAAAAGTAATTAGTTAAGTTACAAATTACTTCTCCCAAAAAGTAATTGCGTTAGTAACTCAGTTACTACGTTGGAAAAGTAATTAGTTACGCAGCAAAGTAACTGACTTTTTTTTTAAATATTCTATATGTGTAACTAAGGGGCGGGTCTAGTATCACTGTAACCAAGGGGCGCATGTATTATTATTGTTATATATCGTGTAACCAAGGGGCTGCTCTATTATTACTCTAACCAAGGGGCAGATCTGTTATAGCGTATAAGCAAGAGGCGGGTCTATTATTATTATATCGTGTAAGGGGCGGATGGCTACAGAAGAGGGCGAATGTTAAATTAATGGGCAGAGCTCGATATATAACAATAATAATAAATGCGCCCCTTGGTTACAGTAATACTAGACCCGCCCCTTACTTACACGATAGACGCCCCTTGCAGAGTAGCACGAGCATCAGGAGCGTGCGGCATCGCCTCGTACAATTACATGTTAACTGCACCTGCACGGTGTAGAGTTCACTCAGAGCTGTTTAGGTTCAGCAATTTTCGGAAGCTCCGTAGTCCTTCGTAC
The DNA here is from genome assembly GCA_028564925.1 of Lithobates sylvaticus. NCBI lineage: Eukaryota > Metazoa > Chordata > Amphibia > Anura > Ranidae > Lithobates > Lithobates sylvaticus. The sequence continues at coordinate 572,578,622 of CM053027.1, forward strand.
TGCGCAAGCCCTGCGCCTGCGCAGTACAGGGGGTCCTTATCCTGCGGGGGAACTTTTTCGGCAGGACATCGGAATTACACTACTGCCATCTAGTGGCGGTAGATGTAATTGGGGTAACTAAGCCAAAGTAATGGGAACTGAAAAGTAATCAGTTAGATTACTCGTTACCCTCTAAAGTAACTGAGTTGGGTAACTCAGTTTATTTTAACTCAGTTACTTACATCACTGTCGGTGTGTGTGGGACTGAGCTTGTCTGACTGTCAGCCTCTGTATTATTGTGGGAGACCTTGGTAGATTCTCAGCGGCCCCTCCAAGTGTAAGCGTTGGATCGAAAATCCCTAGGCACTACTGCGCCTGCACAAGTCTGCTTAAACACCATTTTACTTGGGCATGCTCAGACCATTGGACTCCCCACATGTACCTGTGCACCACCTACCTGATCACTGGGCACCGTGCTGCCTCCAGTGACAGAGTCACAGACCAGCATTAACATGTGCTACTTCAGCAGTGGTTTGTGAGCACCCTTTTGGGCTATTCCTCACTTGCATAGTTTATTATGGCAAATCACAAGAGCAGCAGTCCTGTGGGCCTTGTCAGCTTGCAATCCCCTAGCAGTGTCAGGGGAACTTCTAGCATTCACCCTAAGGGACCGTCAGGGGCGGACTGACCATTCGGCCACTCGGGCACTTCCCGAGGGCCCCGGGCCACTAGGGGGCCCCATCAGGGTTGCCAGCCTCAGTAAAACCAGGGACAGTATGTAAAAATCTGTGTTTTTTTTACATCTGTCGCTGAAATGTCCCCTACCGACATCCTTTTGGTCTAAAAATCCAGAGATTATAGCTGCCCCACCTCTTAAGTACCTTCTCAGCCAATAGAAACATGTCTGTGTATATTGTGTGTACATGTATGTGTATACTGTGTGATTGTATACTGTGTGTGTGTGTGTGTGTGTGTATACTGTTTGGCCCCATAATCTCTGATTGCCTGGGGGCCCCATAATCTCCTATTGCCCGGGGGCCCCATGAATTGTCAGTCCGCCCCTGGGAAACATACACTGATAGCCTGGATAACAGTCCCCTGCCTGCATTACAGCACTCCTTTGAGCCTTACTTTATCACTTTGGGGGTTAACCCCTCTTTGGTATTGTCTAGGGAAGGAAAACTAAAGGATATTATCTTTTCCCTTATTGATGCAGACCTGTATCACCTACACTTAAGAAACTAGCCAGGGTTCTCTGACGAGCCCTCAATCTCTAATTCCCTGTACACATGGTCGGACATTCCGACGACAAAATCCGTCAGATTTTTTCCGACTGATTTTGGGCCAAACTTGTCTTGCATACACACGGTCGCACAAAGTTGTCGGAAAATCCGATCGTTCTGGACGAGGTGACGTAAAACACGTATGTCGGGACTATAAATGGGCCAGTAGCCAATAGCTTTCGTCTCTTAATTTATTCTGAGCATGCGTGGCGTGTCCGTCGGAATTGTCTACGCACGATCGGAATTTAAACTATTGGATTTTGTTGTCGGAAAATTTTATGTCCAGCTCTCAAACTTTGTCGGAAATTCTGACCGAAAAAGTCAGATGGAGCCCACACACGGATTTTCCGTCGACACCATCCGATCGCACATTTTCCGTCGGAAAGTCTGACCATGTGTACAGGGCATTAGAGTTTTTCAGTGCCTTTCCAATAGAAACTGGGCATATACAGTATCTCACAAAAGTGAATATACACCTCACATTTTTGTAAATATTTTATTATATCTTTTCATGTGACAACACTGAAGAAATTACACTTTGCTACAATGTAACATAGTGAGTGTACAGCTTGTATAACTGTGTAAATTTGCTGTCCCCTCAAAATAACTCAACACACAACCATTTATGTCTAAACCGCTGGCAACAAAAAGTGAGTACACCCCTAAGTGAAAATATTCAAATTGTGCACAAAGTGTGAATATTTTGTGTGGCCACCATTATTTTACAGCACTGCCTTAACCCTCTTGGGTATGGAGTTCACCAGAGCTTCACAGGTTGCCACTGGAGTCCTCTTCCACTCCTCCGTGATGACATCACGGAGATATAAAATATTTACAAAAATGTGAGGGGTGTACTCACTTTTGTGAGATACTGTATAGTAATTGGCCTAACCCAGAGAAGATCTTGTCACTCCCTGATGTATTTTGCCCAGCAATACTCTATGGAGGAGGGATTCCTATATAAGTGGTATGTCCACTTTGTGGACCCAGACATTTTAGCCATGTCTTAACAAGATTCTGACTGTTCTTTTTAAGGTCATCCCTGTGTTTAAAAACCTGGAGAATAAAAGGCTAGAAGCCTTTTCTAAGGCCTTCTAGATTCTCCCTTGCAGGTCCTGACCTGCTACTGTAACCATGTCCATCTATCAGACTTATGCCTCGTACACACGGTCGGACATTCCAACCACAAAATCCGTCAGATTTTTTCCGACGGATTTTGTCCGAAACTTGTGTTGCACACACGCGGTCGGACAAAGTTGTCGGAAAATCCAATCGTTCCGAACGAGGTGACTTATAAAACGTACAAAGGGGCTACATAGAGGCCAGTAGACAATAGCTTTTTCTTCTGAGCATGCGTGGCACTTTGTGCATCGGAATTCTCTACACAGGATCGGAAAAAGTCAGATCGGATTTTGTTGTCGAAAAATTTTAGATCCTGCTCACGACGGAAAGAGCCAACACACGATCTGACTTTTTCTATCGGAATATCCGACCGTGTGTACAGGGCATTAGGTTATCTGGTCCAAAGCTATGTTCCAGGAACCCAGATCTGTCTTAATGGCTCTTTCTGTCCTCCAGCAACTAGATATTCTTCCTACTTTATTAGTGTTGTTGGGCTAGCAGATATTATATGTCAAATATCTAGACTGAACTTTCTTTCTGTGCTTATGTGATGGACCCTTTGGCTCAAATGTTTGTCTATGTAGCATCAGTGCAATAAGTGGTTATTGTGCAGGCCCTTTAATGGGGAAAACCTCTTTGGCAAATCCCTGTACATCTTCGGTAAGGAAGTCAGCGGGGGTAAGAATGGTTCCTAAGGCCAAAAAGAGTTTGTTTTATTTCTCTCTGACATCCAGGTCGAAGGTAAAGCCTTGAACTCAATTCCGCTGTGAGTTCCAGACCCCTAATCCTCCAAGTCCACAAGCAAGTCTTCCACATGTAGCAAGTAAATAAATAAACCTCTCAGTAATGCTATTACTAGGCTCCAGCTAGCGGGAGCTCTAATAATTTCTATTGTGACTTCATGACTAGGGTATTTCAGATAACCTACTACCATACTCAAAATTGTGCCCTACCACCCCCCTTTATCTTTAATAATGACACCAAAGCTGTGTTGGAGTTAAATGGCAGGTTTTGCCTTTTATTAAACCAAAAAAAAAACCATAGTTAAAAATAAAACATTTGTAAATACTCCATCTCAAAGACGAATAACTGGTTGCAGATCCTTGACGACCTACCACAGCTTTGGAATCTGTGGTACTTCTAAGTTAGGTTCTGTCCCCAGCCTCCAAACACTGACTCGAGGATTGCCCTAACTGACCACAGACCCCTACCACCTTAACTACCCAGTCAGTCTAGACTGAACCAGACCAACCAGGAGGACTCAACAACTGAGACGGGTCCCACCGTTTCAACAATATACCTCAGGTTGTATACCCTCATCAAGGACTCCAACCGCCACAGCGGCACAAGTGTGACAACTTACACGTGTGCCTGCCACCACACAAGAACAGCCCTCTGGATACCATCCTGTAAGCCCAAGGAACACAGGTCCATACCCACTGCATTGAGATGCACACTATCCCCTCTGAGGTACAACCATGTGTCAATCTCCAACTCCGCATGCCTAATTACCACAGCACCATTCCTAGCAATAGACCTGTCCACCTCCTTGTTCACTTTTATCTGGGCCCTGTTTAATTTCTTAACCGACCTGGCCCCTCGCCATGTCATGTCTGACCACACAATGATTATGTCAGGAAAGGAGGACCGCAGCTACAGGAAATCGCACTGTATACCGTGGATAACTTGTCTCATGGGACGGAGTCCCAAATCATTTCCACCTACATGTAATACCAAAATGTCTGGATGCCTGTCCAGCGCCGAAAAGCGGTGAACCTCAGGAATGACTCTGTGCCACAGCATCCCCGGAACCCCGATCCACCTGACTCTGCCCTCCTCTCTCACAACACCCGACTGCCTGCCATCCGGCCTGACCTCTACCCTCTTTGCTCCCCAGAAAACATACGAATGTCCCAGTATCCAGATGAGACATCAGGGGGATCTGCAAAGAAAGAAGAACAACCATGCAAAAATGTACCGGAAGACAGCCTGCAACAAACTTAATGAAATATAAGAAACAGAGAGACAAGAAAGAAAACACACCCCTTTACTGCATGTAAAATTTACAGAAGGTGAGGCCTCATATATACTATATCTTTGCGACTCCCATCCACCAATACACTTTATCACTTCCTCATGCAGTACCCACGGGACGCTTTGGTAGCCACCCCTATGCAAAAAAAAATGGGCCAAATAATCCCCAGGAATCACCCCTGTCGTGACACACAGTCTCCGCTGTGGTGGGACGACATCCCCCTCAGGGCTCAGGCCTCCACTGCTCCGGCTCCCATCGCTGATGTCATCAGCCCATGCCGCCGATGCCACCACCGCTCTGGCACTGCTCTGGCCAGCCCTCCCAGGCCCCGTCCTGGACCTAGAGGTATGTCCTCCCGACCGACGATCTCCACAGGCCTTGGAGCCTCCTTGACGAAGGGCGCTGTCCCACGCATGCTGAGGGCCACCAGCTGCACCTGGAGACAGGCTTGTGCCCGCTGTAGCCACTCTGCCTCGCCATGCTGACCTGCCGACTGGACCCTCACCAGCAGTGCCAGCCACACGGACTTGTGACCGGATGACAGGGAAGGTTCGAAGTGCAAAAGTATGGTGAGTGTCCCCTCCCCGCAGGCTCCTTCATGGACGGGTATTCCTACCAGGTACCCCACATGCAGAAGCCGGCTGTTGCTTAGCAGGGGGGCCTGAAGGGTCCCAACTGGGGCTCCCAAGCTGGCGCTGAGACCTAGGGGTGTTATCCAGACTAAGGCTCTCCGGAGGCCTAGACCTCCGAGCCCGTGTGAAGACAAGCCTCAGTTAAGGGGGGTCCTGCCTCACCCCTTGAAGAGATACTGCATCCTGGGTCTGGACCCACTCAGGGCCATGTAGTTTAGCAGCAGCTCAGAGCTAACGTAGAAGCTGCTCCAGCTCTCTTTTTTTCCTAGACCAAACGCAGAAGACTGCCAGACAGCACGTTCCTCCTATGATTTCCAATCTGCAAGTTATGCCCCTTCGTTCCTCCCCTCCACTACTATTTATCCGGCTGCTCCCCATCACCCCGTAGCTCGTCCAATCAGGTAAGAGCATATTTAGACTTTTATAACCAGCCCAATAACTTTAACCTGTTATAACCTGGAAGTTACTTCCACCCTGTCATGTATGTCCTTTGCTTACATTTTATTCCAGCTCCGTACATGTCTGGAGAATGAAGGCAGCCAACAAGCTCACATTAAACTTGGAATGTAAGTGAGCAACACATAATTTACCTTTTATTTTTACACTGTTTCAAAAAAAAAAAAATAATGAGTCACTTTTATTCCGATTACAAGGAATGCAAACATCCCTTGTAATAGAAAAAAAGCATGTCAAAAAGACCTCAGATCTCATAGTTACACTAAAATGCAATATAAAAAAAAAATTAAATAAAAAAATGTTATCATTTAAATAAATGAAAAAAAAATGGCCTTTTAGGAGCTATGGGCAGAAGTGATGTTTTGGGCCCTGCAATGATATGGAGACGGGTGGGGGCCATCTTCCCCTCACTCGTCTCCATGTCAGGCCACAAGAAGGATCCGATCTACTTTGCCGCTTGGTCCCGGTACGACCCCTCTCCCAAATCCGCCACAGAGACCACTTTTATCTGAAATCAGACCGCTCACTGAAGAAGAGGATACCGGGGTTATGGCAGCTAGCTGCCGCCATAACAACGATACTCCTCTTCAAAGTACCAACGTATAACGACAGTGGTGGTCCAGAAGTGGTTTTAATATAGGCTTACCTGTAGGTAAAAGTGGTTGTACAACCATTTTAAGCAGTCAAACGCCTCCATATTGACATAGTAAACACAACATCCATTCGAATTCCACTTTTCACTTTTCTAGAGAGTATTGTGAGGGCCTACCTAATCAGTACATTCAGGTTTTATCTATCAGGTAGGCATGTTGAACATCTAGTTATTTGAGTAAGTAAAGGAAATTGTTTAAAATTAGGCATGGAAAAAAATGCTCTCACTTGCTGTGTAGGGATCTCCATCATTTCCTGGCTGTTTTTTTTGCTCACAATCAACTGAAAGTTGCTTTTCAATAAACGACTGTGTTCTGATGTCTACCATGTGACCTCTACCTAAGGCAGAGTCTAATGTTGTCTGTAATGCGTCTCTCCTCGTATAGTCATAATCATATATCCAGTCTGGAACCAATGGCATTCTGAACGGCAGAGTACCTTTCTTCCCAATTTCTTGTTTAGGCAAATAAAGCGAGGCCATGGGAATTGCAAAGTCTGTGATAACGAACTATGCATCTGTCTGCTATTATTTATAGGTGCTATTTTAATAGTTCAGGTCTTCTTATGTTGGTTCTCAAGAAGCAGTGTTTATACATCCATCAACCAATAACTACAGCTGGGAAGAATCTGAATACAGAATTTTTATCCAAGTCCATAGGCATAACAAGTCAGGTCATCATCATCATATGCATATACTGTATACATGCAAGAAAACTTCCTTAGGGCTCTTTCAGATAGACATGTGCAATTCGTTTAGTTTTTTTTTGTTTTTAGTTTTTTTTCGTTATTTTCGTTCATTCGTTATCGTACGAATGAACGAACGATTTGGTAAAAATTTTAACGAATAACGAATCGTTCGAATCAAACGAATCCGAATAACGAATCGTTCGAATCGAACGAATCCGAAAAACAACGAAAATCCGAAAAAAAAAAATTAGAAACAACGGATCTACGAAAGAAGAAAATCCGAAAAACGAAAACAGGAACGAAAATCAAAATGAACGAAAAAATTCGTACATTCGTAATTTTTTTTTTGTTGAATTGGTAATTTTCCATGTCCCTTACAATGGCGCTGCTTAACGTGCCTCGAATGGATTGAACGAAAAAATTCGTACATTCGTAACTTTTTTTTAATATTTTTTCGATTTGGAATTTTCCGTGTCTCTTACAATGGCGCTGCTTAACGTGCTTCGAATGGATTGAACGAAAAAATTCGTACATTCGTAACTTTTTTTTTATATTTTTGCGATTCATAATTTTCCGTGTCTCTTACAATGGCGCTGCTTAACGTGCTTCGAATGGATTGAACGAAAAAATTCGTACATTCGTAACTTTTTTTTTCGATTCATAATTTTCTGTGTCTCTTAAAATGTAATAATAGCATACACATTACATAAAATTATGAATGTTGCTCGGATTACGAATCTACAAAAACAATGTTACGAAAGTACGAATAAATCAATCTAACGAAAGTACGAATGTAACTAAAATCTACGAAAATACGAATGCGTCCAAATTTCGAATAAACGAAAATTAAACTAACAGAAAAACGAATCAACGAAAAAATAACTCTTGCGAAAATATGAATCGCTACGAATACAAACACTGCCGTTTTACGGATTTACGAATTGTTACGAATCAACAGAAACTAAAAAAACGAAACGAAAATAAACAATTTTTTTTGTTGTGCACATGTCTATTGATCATAACGGACAAGTTAGATGATGCTGTCTGTCAAACTGCAGCCTGAGTTAAAATTGCAGCAGCCGTAAAGCAAGTCTTCTGACCTCAGAATGTGTACAGCCCTGTCAGGCTGTGATATGAGAATTTGGGTGAGCAGCAGGCGGGTGTTAAAACTGCAGCTCATCTGCCTGTTTTTACCACCTCCCCCTGCCCCAGCAGCCACTGTGAACCAACCTCTCCTATCCTTACAGCCAAGGAAGCTGCCATATTAGCCTCTGTTTGATCTGCCGTTGCCATGGTGCAGCACATGTGATCAGTTATGACATCAGCCATTGATGGCTTGACAGTTTGGTTGAAAGCACAAGTAACTGTAACATTCATGGCAGGTTTTAGGAAACAGTTAAATTGATTATTATTATTATTTATTATTATTATTATACAGGATTTATATAGCGCCAACAGTTTGCGCAGCGCTTAACAAAAATAAAGGCAGACATTACAATTACATTACAATTTGGTACAAGAGGAATCAGAGGGCCCTGCTCATTAGAGCTTACAATCTAAAAAGGGAGGGTCAGTTGATACAAGAGGTAATAGCTGTGGAGGATGAGCTGATGGAGGAAGTAAAACAGTGTTAGTTAGAAGTAGGATAGGCTTCTTTAAAGAGAAGGGTTTTCAGGGATCGTCTAAAGATGTATAGATTAGGGGACAGTCGATGGGTTTAGTCCTGCTTTAAAGGATAACTTCACCTTTAAGGGGAAAAAAACTTGCTTTTATTATGTAGCCAGGTGCTTGGCTAGAAACAGAGAGAGCACCTTAGGACACTGTGCTGCAGTTGCTCCCTGTGCTCCCACCAGACTAACATACGGAATGGGTTAACACTCTCTCCTTTCCTCCAACCAGCAGAGAAAGCTAACAAGCATAAGTAGCTTAAGAGGATGCTGCTGACCACACTAAACTGTGGGAGATGTACATTGTAGTTTGGAGGAAGGATCTTACTATGGACAGACCCGACTGAGACAAAAAAAATAGGCCCCGGCATTTAAGACTGAACATGACATATTTACTGGCGCCTTCCCCACTTTCCATCCTACGGGGGGTGAGGGGGGCCGGGAAAGAGCACAGGGGGGCGGAGGGCACAGGAGAACTGGAGAACAAGGGGGGAGGCGAAGACCAGAGGGGGGCCAGAGAGCACGGGGTAGAGGGCACTGGGGGGGGCAGTGAGCACAGGGGGGGCTGGAGAGCACGGGGTCAGAGAGCACTGTGGGGGGTGCGTAGTGCACTAGGGAGGCTGGAGAGCATGGGGCAGAGAGCACAGGGGGCGCGGAGAGCACTGAGGGAGGCCGGAAAGCACTGGGGGGCGGAGAGAACTGGCGGTGGCGGAGAGAACAGGAGGGTGGAAAGCACAGGGGGGGCAGAGACCACTGGGGGGAGCCTAAGAGCACAGGGGGTGTCCCGGAGAGCACATGGGGGCGGAGAGCGCAGAGAGACCAGAGAGCACTGGGGGGGAACTGAGAGCACAGGGGGGACCAGAGAGCACGGGGTAGAGGGCACTGAGGGGGCAGTGAGCACAGGGGGGCTGGAGAGCACAGGGTCAGAGAGCAGTGTGGGGGGTGCGTAGTGCACTAGGGAGGCTGGAGAGCATGGGGTAGAGAGCACAGGGGGCGCGGAGAGCACTGAGGGAGGCCGGAAAGCACTGGGGGGTGGAGAGAACTGGCGGTGGCGGAGAGAACAGGAGGGTGGAAAGCACAGGGGGGGGCAGAGACCACTGGGGGGAGCCTGAGAGCACAGGGGTTGTCCCGGAGAGAACATGGGGGGGGCGGAGAGCGTGGAGGGACCAGAGAGCACTGGGGGGGAAACAGAGCACAGGGGGGACCAGAGAGCACAGGGTCCAGAGAGCATCGGGAGGAGCCTGAGAGCACAGAAAGGGCCAGAGAGCATGAGGGGGCGGAGAGCACAAAGGGGCACAAGGGGGGCCGTAGAGCACTGGGGGTAACCTGAGAGCACAGGTGGGGGCTGGAGAGCACTGGAGGGGGAGCCTGAGAGCACAGGGGGGGCAAACAGCACAGGGGGCAGCAGAAGGAAGCTGGATAGGAGGAGCAGCAGGGCGGCTGCATATAGAAGAATGCATCTCTCCATTTTCCTCCTGCAGCCTATGAATGCCTGTGAGAGGGAGAGGGAGAGGAAGAGAAGTGGGCTTTGCAAGAGGAAAATGGAGAGATTGATTCTTCTAAATGCAGCCTCAATTTATCGCCTCTCCTACAGCTCTTCCCTCTTCATGGTCACAGGTCAGCTGACCTGTAGTTTCCGCCCCCCGCTCCAACGGCTGAACTGAACTTGTGGCCGGCCGGCCGGCCACGGTGAGGCCGGGTGAGAGCTGCAGGTTTAGGGAATATCCCAGCTGCTTTGGGCCCCAGACGTACATGTGACCCAGTGGCCCCGGCCCACCGGGCAAGTGCCCAGTGTGCTCTATGGGCAGTCCGGGCCTGACTATGGACAATGGGACAGTAAACTACAATTCTCAGGAAGAAGGCTGCTAGGGGGTGAGTGGAGCTGTAGACCAAAGGACTTCCGCTTGCTGTGGGAAGACGGGAGAGTGTGCTCCTTTGCTATTGTGTGCACACTTGCCTGCTAACACTGGAGACTAGGGGCTGAGGACCGGAGAGCTAAAGATCAGGGTGTAGAGTGCAGAGGTGGGGGAAAAAAAGACAGCTGAATAATTGGGTCAAGACATGCTGTACTGCTGGAACTGGTGAGAGGCTGCAGACATGATGTACCTTAAATACTGGGCCCCAACACTAGCCAGCTGAACACAACCAACTGCTTTACAGGATCTTTGCCCTGGTTGCTCATAATCAGAGGTACCTCTTTAGGGAGCTACATATACCACCATAGCCTTTGCTTACAGTGCATTCTAAAGTGGGTATAGGCTACTGGTTGCAGAGGACTTGCTGCAGGATCATTTCATTTATTGCTAACTGTTTGTTGCTGTGCTGACTTATTTAGTGCAGTGTTCTACTCTAAGCTGCTACAGCCTAGAAATTCCACTGATCAGTGTACTGTGAGTAAATGAACTCTTTCATTTGCGCATTTATGCATGTGTTGCCATATACCTTCAGTTGTGATAATATATTCACCCTATTTACAGTCAGTCTGGTGCCTATTCCTTGGATCCTTGCAGTACAGTTGTGTGCCAGATAACTGTATTCTTATTCCTATAAGTGCTTAAATGACCATTTGTAAAACCAGGTGTGTCAAAGGGGGCTGAGGTTGTTCACTAAGGCCGGCTTCACACTGGGGCGGTGCGGGCGGCGACGGTAAAGCAGCGCTATATTTAGCGCTGCTTTACCATCGTTTTACCCGTGGTATGCGGCCGCTAGCGGGGTGGTTTTAACCCCCGCTAGCGGCCGAAAAAGGGTTAAAAACCTCCGCAAAGCGCCGCTGCAGCGGCGCTTTGCCGGCGGTATCCCCGCGGTGTCCCATTTCAATGGGAAGGAGCGGTATAGGAGCGGTGAATACACGGCTCCTTCACCGCTCCAAAGATGCTGCTAGCAGGACTTTTTTTACCGTCCTGCTAGCGCACCGCTCCAGTGTGAAAGCCCTCAGGGCTTTCACACTGGAGACACAGCAACAGCTGTTTCGGGTCGGTTTGCAGGCGCTATTTTTAGCGCGATAGCGCCTGCAAACCGACCCAGTGTGAAAGAAGTCAAGACAAAGAAAAGAATACCCAAACTACCAAGTAGGGCTACAATTTTTTTTCCCTGCTGGAGCATGCACAGCATTGCAATAGCAGGCATCTGCAGACACATCCTGCAGCTTTATGCCTGTATCTCTGTAAAAGCTTTCTATTGGAAAGCTGGAGAATGTGTGAATGGACTACCAGCACGCTCATCAGTGCCCTCATAGTCCATTGAGAAGTACAAGCCATCTGCACGGCTGTGCAGTCGGAGTCCTGTTTTCAATGTGTCCAATTTTAAATGTGATACTGGCTGTGGGGGAGAAGAACCCCTGCCCGCTGTCACAGGGGTGGCTCTGGGGGGGGAGGGGTGTGTTGGAACATAGTACACTCTAAATATAGATGTAATATGTAACATGTTCCAAAGGTGAACTTATCCTTTAAATTACAAAATTTAGAAAAAGTAATTCAAGTGATGGCACCTGCGGGTCTTGCTCAAATAGCTGAATATGAGGTTGTTCTGACCGGGCAAAGTTCTGGCACTTATTGGTACTATGAAAGCTTGCTTACTGCATTCTGTATAATCCTAGGAACAACCAGCATTCCTGTTGGCCAGGGAGGCAGTCCATCATAGTGGGTCAATAGAAATCTGAGTGAGGCAGGATGGGGCAGGCAAACTACAGGCATGTGTCAAAACCTTGCCCAATCCAAATAGCTCGTGAATTTGTCTATAGGGACTATGTGCTAGCATCTTTATTTATTAAAGCCGATACACACTGGCCGAATATTGGCTGGTATCAGCCAGTTCAACAGAAACCGGCCGACATTTCGACCAGTGTGTACAGCAAACTAAAGTCCAGCTTCTGTCGAACGGGCATGCTTGAAAACCAGAAGCCAATCAGCATCCGAGTAGTGCTCACAGCCAGTGGCTGCGAGCGCTGACTGATGTGTTCTGGCAGGGGGCAGTGTCCCCCTTCAAAACACAATAGCTCGGTGGGGAGATTGCAGTACTAAGATCGCATAGTTAGTACAGCGAGCTCCTCGCAATCTACTAATTTTTTGAGGTCTGATGTAGGCATCACCAGTGTTTAATTTCGTTGATGAATATATTTTAGTCGACCAAATTAAAACAATTCAGATGACTAAAATATGACTACAGCTTTACACTGGTTATATATCACAACGGCTAAATCTGTGTCTGTAGTGCATGTTCATACCTTAAAGCGAAGCTCCACCCAAAAGGGGAAGCTTTACTTGTTCGCATTCCTCGCCCTCTGCTGCCACACCTGGTTTTGACAGGTTCCTGCTCCCACTTCTGGGTAAGATCACCGTTGGCGATCTACAAATTTCCAGCCCCCTCCTCCTTCCCCCCTGCTGCCTTCTGGGACCTGTGTGTGCAGCACCTACTATAGATCGCCTGGTCAATATACAATCCTCGCTGTTCGTGACTGGAGCCGGCGTGCATGCCACCTGCTTTCCACCTGAGTCGGACGTGACGAAACCGGAAATACCACCACTGCAACGACCACCACTGAACAGCTAGCACCTCAACACAAGATTATTATATATTTTTTTGGCACATATCAAAATTGATGGCAGCTGCTTGACAAGCAAATAGAACGTTTTATAGGAGGCGTCATTTAATTTCTCTATTCTGATCAGAGTTCTTGTGACTTTCATTGTTGGTAATGTAATGCATTGTACCTTGTCTTGTGTACTTCTCTGCTGCATTGTGGTAATGTGAAATAAAGTGTTTATAATGTGTTTTTGTTAAAAAAAATATTCATCACTACAGGGTCCTGTTTTAGGCTGCATTCACACCTGAGCGTAGCTTTTCAGGCAGAAAATCGCGCGAATTGCGGCGTTTTTTACCGCGATTTGCAGCGTTTTTTACCGCGATTCGCAGCGTTTTTTACCGCGATTTGCCGTGAATTTTGTGCAGAGCAAAAGGTCACCAATGTAAAAAGAATAAAAACGCCCAAATCTGCCCGATTCGCGTGACAAAAAAGGGTCCGGAACTTGTTTGAGCTTCAGGCGTAGGGCTTCAGGCGTTTTGGAGTGGAGATGTAAACCATCTCCATAGAGAATAATGTATTTTTTCCCCTCTAGCGTTTTGTAGCTTCAGGCTTCAAGCTACAAAACGCTCAGGTGTGAATGCAGCCTTAAGGAGGAATGTAAACGGTTACAGAGATCTGTTATTTGATACTGCTATGCACACCCTGGAGCAAGGAGACTGCATTTTTAATCAACATCAGGTCAAGCAGTTGACATGGCAGCAACTGCCAGACCTCAGGGGCTCTTAGCTCTGACTTCAAAATGCATCCTTCTGTCATATCTGTACAAGACTGAAAATCTAAATTTGTGCATGTGCAGAATTGTAGCTTTATATTGTACCCCCCCCCCCCCCAAAAAAAAAAAATACCTGTGTGGGTGAAGTATAGACCACCCAGGTCGGCAACCCAATGATCGCGGGCTACATGTCAACCGCGGGTAGGTGACAGGTAGACCAGGAACGGTTCTGCGCCACCGACCCCCACTACTGCTAGATGCCAGTCTTTCTCTCTCCACCCCTGACTCCTCCACCGCCGAAATCAGTGAACAGCGGAGAGCGAGAGGCAGCACAGCTCAGAACGGAGGAGGCTGGAGGAGTAGCTGGCCAAGTTAACTTTTCAAGTTAACCAAAAGGTGATTGGTTGCTAGGTCTTAAGCAACCAATCACCAGCTTATTAATATGAAAAGTCACACTGCCAGCTCTTGCCCCCTGTCCAGAACTGTGCTGCCTCTGTCTCCTGTGTGCATAGGTAGGATGCTATGTGAGGGAAGGGGAAAGAGGACACTACTGTGTGTGTTTGTGTGTTTGTGGGGGGGGGGTGATGTGAAGGGGGAAGTGGCACCCCCATAGCAGTGTCCTCTACCACACTTCACATCACCCCCCCAATCTCTGCAATCTGAGCACAACACACTCCTTAACCCTGCATTCTGAGCGTAACACACTCCTTAACCCTGCATTCTGAGCGTAACACACTCCTGATCCCTGCATTCTGAGCATAACGCACTTAAGATCCCTGCATTCTGAGCATAACGCACTTAAGATCCCTGCATTCTGAGCGTAACACACTCCTGATCCCTACATTCTGAGTGCAATGCACTCTTGATCCCTGAATTCTGAGCGTAATGCACTCCTGATCCCTGCATTCTGAGCGTAATGCACTCCTGATCCCTGCATTCTGAGCTTAACGCACTCCATAATCCGGCATTCTGAGCGTAATGCACTTCTGATCCCTGCATTCTGAGCATAACACTCTCCTACACCCTGCATTCTGAGCGTATTGTACTCCCGAACCCTGCATTCTGAGCATAACGCACTCCTAAACACTGTATTCTGATTGTAAACCCTGCACTCTCTTGTAATACATTTTTTTTGTCCACTGTGTTTGGGATCTACGTTTGGGGTTAACAATGTATGATCACCCGCAGTAGATTACAAAGGCAGTGCGTTTTGAACATGGTGCAGGAAACACATATGGAACATACCTTTTTGGCATCACATTATGGTGTGAACCAGCCCTAACAACAGGGCACATTGCCCAGTGATCTTTGACTTCATCAGTGTTGTTCAAGTAGATCTCCATCTCTCTAAGGTTGCGTACCTCTGCTCTATAGGCAGCAATAAAATCAATCAGTGATCTGTTAAAGTTCTCAGTTAGTGGCCTCTCTATACATTTTCACAGTTAGAGCCAATCAGATTACAGAAATACTTGCCACTATACCGCAAGTGGGGAAGATAAACGCAGAAAATGAATGTCCTAAATGTTTTCTATTATTATGACATTGGGACTGATCTTGTGATTATAGCAGGCAGACCCTCCGACATGGGGATCTAACCTCCTTCAGTCTAACAAAGCCATAAAATTCAGTTTTTGCTGTTTTCATACTATTTGGTATCTCAGTTCTGTTGACATCCTCCAGCCTCTTTCAGCTATTTTCTGTCTACAAGACCTTGTTGCAGCATCAACTGCACAATATTGCTCTGGACCAGCTTCCCAGTAGAGATAACAATGGACCATTCCTTAACAATGTGTGTTGGCATGACTGCTTGCAGTATTAATTATAGGTGCTGAAAGGGTGGCAATGCAGGGGCACAGTTGGGAGACAATTGCCCTGAACAAGGACCTTCATGGCAGGATCAAGAGGTATTTAAATTAAAGCTTCAGATTTAAAGTGAAAGAAAAGCCTAATGCCCCGTACACACGATCGGACATTCCGACAACAAAATCCATGGATTTTTTCTGATGGATGTTGTCTCAAACTTGTCTTGCATACACACGGTCACACAAAGTTGGTCGGAAATTGCGAACGTCAAGGACGCGGTGACGTACAATGCGTACGACAAGCCGAGAAAAATTAAGTTCAATAGCCAGTGTGGCTCTTCTGTTCCGATTCCGAGCATGCGTGGAACTTTGTGCGTCGGAATTGTGTACACGCGTTTGGAATTTCCGATCTCAAATTTTGTGTGACGGAAATTCCGATGGAAAATGTCTGATGGAGCCTACACACGGTCGGAATTTCCGAAAAAGAGCTCCCATCGAACATTTTCCATCGGAAAATCCAACCATGTGTACGGGGCATTAGTCTAACTATTCTTAAGAATGTTCCCTTCCCCTTCCTCCTACCTATCCTGCCTTAACTGTATAAAAAAAGATCTGTATACTTACCTATTTTTAATCTACTCCGGTTCGGTCACGTGATCCTGCAGCTCTGGCTCAGGGTGCATTCAATAACAACAGGGAATTTTCAGAGATGTGACATTACCCATAGGTCCCCATAGGCCAGCCATTGTCGGCATTCCTTCCTCTCCGCTGCAGCAGCCGTTCACTGACTCAGGGGAGACTGAACTGTGGGATCACATAACTGGACCAGATTGGATTGAAAATAGGTAAGTACACAGATCTTTTTTGTAGAGCTTAGACTGGATAGGTAGGTGGAGCGGGAGGAAACATTTAAGAATAGTTAGACCTAAAGTGTTACTAAACCCACAATAGTAAGATCAGTCTGTATATGCAGTAAAGCGTGCTTGTTATACTCACTGTGGAACCTAAGGGGTTAATTCTCTGCATTGTGTAAAACAACTGTTTGGTCCTGTTTTCTCTGATCCTCCCCTTCTTCCACAGTCCCCAAACCATCTCCTGATAGAACAGAGCTTGGGGGCAATCTGCACATGCTCAGTTTGGTATGTATTGCTTGAGAGTTTTGGGTGCATGTGATCAGCACAGGGCCAATCAGCACTGTCCAGACAGAGGGTCAGGGGTGCTGCAGCCTCATAGGACAATCAGGAGATAATGAAAACTCCTCCTACAAGCTTTAACCAGACGCTGATAGAAATCTCAAGACTGCTGTAACTGCTGACGAAAAAAGGTATTTAGCAGTTTATATTTACTAAAACTATTGCATTTCCATGTTCTGTGTACTGTGGGAGACCAGATATAGTGAATGTAGGGTCCTGGGTTTAGTAACACTTTAAGCCTAGTACACACGATCAGAAAATCATATGAAAAATACCGCTTTTGAAACGATCTTACGATAATCTGATCTTTAGCACACAGCTTTTGAGAGCCGATCACGACAGTTCATCCGAAATTATTCGAAGGGACAAACACGAATATTGTTCTAGTACAATAACAGATTGTACAATATTCGTTTTAATCAGTACTGTTTTTGTATGAAATTACAAATACAATATAATACATTACATCACTTCTAAATTTTTATTCTGTCGTACGAGAATTTTCATAACTTAGTAACCTCTTCATTTTTGAGACTAGCATGCAAAAGAAAAAAATGGACGACCATTTGTCCGATAATCTCATTGTGTGTACCAGGCTTAAGGATTTCTTGCACTTTTATAATCCTGTAAACATTTTTTGAAACTACATGTTTAATCATATATGAGATTTGCTTTAGATTTACTTTAATGCGGTGGCATGTCTTTATATCCACAGAACAGAAACCGACAAGAATCCAAAAGTTTGTTTATTGAAATCCTTACAATCTATTAAATTGACATAGAGAAGTTTATTTTTTTTATGTGGATTTCCATTTCAAATGTTGAATAAGTGAGGATACAGGATTTTAAATTGTATTTTCTGTCAAAGTATAATCCCTTGTGAACTAAAGAGCATGATATAATCAACACATACACACACACAGCCAATACGAGACCTAAAAGTATTTTTATTGCAGTGGATGATGAAAGCTCAGCTTTAGAACAGATAAAAACATAGCTGAGTTTATGTCAAGCCGCAGATAGGGCTTTCCAATTAAACAACAGAGATTGTTCTTAGATTAATTTCAGTCCTCAAAGAATGAGTGCAATTTTGAAACATCTGCCAAAGAACAGTAAAGTACAATTTAAAAAAAAAAAATGCTTCTAATAATGGAGAAAAAGTACAGCTCATTAAAAAAAATATGTTTTGTTCTCTGTAAAACACACATTATTGCCCACTATTACTATTATTTCTTTCAAGGGTAATGCTGGTTGGCCATACACTTCATACTTTCATGATATGCTTTTTAGATAAAACAAGCCATTTGATAAATAATTACATTTTGTATGAACTGAATGTGCCAAATGATCATTTCAGTAGTTTTGTCCCAAAAGGGATGATCCACCCAGGCAGGAAATGGAATTGATGTTGACCAAAATAAGCTTTTTCTTGTCTGTTGCTTGATTGCTTTCAATTGAAAAAGTTGTTTGATAAATCTGTGATCATTCATTTATCATTATATGTAACTCCAGCATAAGACAATGGGGCAAATGCCTTGTCCCTTTTTTTTTCTAAAATAATGCCTCTTTCAGAGGTGCACCTATATCAGGGGTGCCCAACCAGTGGCCCGGGGGCCACATGTGGCCCGCAGAGCCCTTTGATGTGGCCCTCGACCTCCTGCTCTAAGATGGCAGGTTGGCAAGCCCAGATCATGGGTTGCCGATCCGCCATCCCAGAGCAGCAGTTTTGTGAATGAAGCCGCTGGTAGTGGAAGCAAGTGGCTGTGGAGCAGAGCCACATAAGACATGTTGATGTCAGTTAGTCAGTTAAGCCAACTATAGATGATTAGAATCGTGCCTGGTTTAGCAGGGACCAGCTAAGATTCAAACCATCTATGGGGTGCACCCCTGAACTCTGCACATAGCGCACCCCTAAACTCTGCACATAGCGCACCCCTGAACTCTGCACATAGCGCACCCCTGAACTCTGCACATAGCGCACCCTGAACTCTGCACATAGCGCACCCCTGAACTCTGCACATAGCGCACCCCTGAACTCTGCACTCTGTACATAGCGCACCTCTGCACTTTTTTGGTAAGAATAAAATACAAACTATGCATTGAAAAGTTTTTTCTCTATCTTATCTTCTTAACATTTGGTAGTCATATCCCCAAAAATTCTAAGAAGTATCTTTTTTTTATCTCATGGACGAACTAAGAGAAATAACGTATATATCATACAATCATTCCATAAACACATACCACATACACTGCATATATAATTTGAGGAAAATATGCTCATAAAATAGTTTACCATTTTCCAATTTAAAAAAAATATGTCCCCAGATTTCATTTTAAAAATCTGGTCACCTTAGTGTAAATTGATCATTTTTCGCAGGTCCATCATGCTACAAAAGCAAGGGATAGAAATGATCATGTGGCCTGCCATGAATTGCTTTTGCTCTCTCATCAGGAGCTACCTGTGCCAAAGGGTGCATACACAAATATGTCTTCCCCCACCTTGAAATGCATAATTTGTCTAATTGAAGAAAGCAGTTTGGTAGATGATATCTTACACCATGCAGATTAACCCCTTAGGTTCCACAGTGAGTATAACAAGCATGCTTTACTGCAAATACAGACTGATTGTACTGTTGTGAGTTTTATACTTACCAGAGCCCTCATTCGATCCACTGCTGTGCAGGTCTGCAGCTCTTCTCTCCCCTCACTTTCATGTCTCACTGGCTTTGCTGGAGCCATTGGCTTTCAGTGCTGTCAATCAAAGCCAGTGATGAGGGAGTGGGGGGCAGGGCCGAGTCTCGCTGTCTGTGTCAATAGACGCAGCATTGGGGCTCAGGAGTGAGCACGCACATGTGCCCCCATGGGAAGCAGCAGTAGCGGCACATAGAGAAGGAGCCAGGAGCTCCAACGGAGGATCAGAGAAAAGGAGGTTCAGGGCCGCTCTGTGCAATTCCATTGCATGGAGTATGTAAGTATGGAAATGTTTGTTATTTTTTTTTTTTTTTAATTCCTTTACAATCACTTTAAACCTGGAAATCCTTGAAACGTACTAGCTTTTTTGGTTGGTGGCTTTGGCCCAATCCTTCCTGAACATCACCATTGGTTAGTGAGGCTGCCTATCATAGGTAAATGAGTATGTAGATCACGAAAGTAGCAGTAAGGCCAGAGCTCATAGTCTGCATAGTTGTTCCAGGCAGGGGCGGACTGACAACTCATGGGGCCCTCGGGCAATAGGAGATTATTGGGCCCCCAGGCAATAGATTATGGAGCCACACTGTTTACACACACACACAGACACACAATATACACACACAGTATACACACACAGAATACACATACACACACTGAAAAGGTACTGGAGAGGCGGGGAAGCTATAATCTTGGTATTTTTTAAAAAACACAGATTTTTACATACTGTCCCTATTTTTTTTGAGGCTGGCAATCCTAATGGGGCCCCTTGGTGGCATGGGGCCCTCGGGCAATGCCCGAGTGCCCGAATGGTCAGTCCGCCCCTGGTTCCAGGTCAGTGGTTTAAAAAGTACTAAAGACTTTTCATTACTATTGGGTTTGTAAAGGAGCTGCGCTAAAAAATGAAATATCACCAAAGTTGTGGTGTATACCCTGTGTTACACAAAGTGAATGTAAATGAGGATTGCCTATATGGCTAGTGCCTTTCTCATAGGTGTATATACAACGAGAAGCTATATGAAAACAGCCTCTGTTGGTATATCATATGGTTGTGAAAAAGTAAACACCCGGCTGGGCTGTTCAAATTTCAGTGAGAATAAAAGTAACAACACCAGACTGAGTCTCTGTCAGGACTGCTGTATTCTGGTGTAAATTAATAAAATTACTTTATAAAAAATAAAAAATATAAGTGCAAAAAATAGTGTACATTAATGAACAACCTACAGAGCATCTAGTAACATGTTGAAACAATTCAACCAATTGAATGTAAAGTGAATATAAACTATATAACTATAAATATAGTTAGTAAACCCTTGTGAAGGAAAAAACAAAACAAAAAAATGCAAACAATAAACACCCTCCTGGGTATCCAACATTACACCAGTGACATAATGTGTATATAATCCTCAGAGTGTAAATAGAAACATAGCATAGCATAAAATAAAAGCACTCATAGCATAGCATAAAATCCAAGGGTATTTTATTGTGTAAAAACAAAGAAAACACTTACAGTGTGGCGATATAAAAAAAAGCTACGTCTTGACGCCACCGCAGCACGACGTGATCCCGTTACCACGGGCTGTATTTGCGAGACCGGCCGGCTCGCTTCATGCCTTTTTTATATCGCCACACTGTAAGTGTTTTCTTTGTTTTTACACAATAAAATACCCTTGGATTTTATGCTATGCGAGCTCTCTTTGATTTCCCTGGGTTCCAACACGCATTTGGTTACTGTGACTGACCCTGAGCGGAGACATTTGGAGAATCCTAGGTTGGGAGTTATCTCAGAGGAGCCATCCAGGTCGGTAGGATTTCGGACGTTCTCTACAGTCTACCCCTGGCTAGGGTTGAGAGCCACCTGCGTGAACGGTCCCCCTAAAAAAGGGACCATTCAGTTCCGGTAAGGAGACAAGTGTGTCCTATGGTGGAGGTTTCTACACTTTTCCTTGGTGTCATACAAGTCACGTTTACTCGAATTCATTTGGAGTTGTCACAGAGACTGTTACTAATACGGGACTTATTTGCTGCATTGCGCACTTTATTTAATTTTTTGGAGAAAAAATTTTTTTTTTTTTTTATTATTGTCTGCAATTTTTCCCAGCTAGACGTTTAGCAGGGTGCATATATATATAATTAATAGGAGGTTTTCAGAGAAACAGCTATATTACAACCATTCATTGGGATTGTTTCTATTTACACTCTGAGGATTATATACACATTATGTCACTGGTGTAATGTTGGATACCCAGGAGGGTGTTTATTGTTTGCATTTTGTTTTGTTTTTTCCTTCACAAGGGTTTACTAACTATATTTATAGTTATATAGTTTATATTCACTTTACATTCAATTGGTTGAATTGTTTCAACATGTTACTAGATGCTCTGTAGGTTGTTCATTAATGTACACTATTTTTTGCACTTATATTTTTTATTTTTTATAAAGTAATTTTATTAATTTACACCAGAATACAGCAGTCCTGACAGAGACTCAGTCTGGTGTTGTTACTTTTATTCTCACTGAAATTTGAACAGCCCAGCCGGGTGTTTACTTTTTCACAACCATATGATATACCAACAGAGGCTGTTTTCATATAGCTTCTCGTTGTATATACACCTATGAGAAAGGCACTAGCCATATAGGCAATTCTCATTTACATTCACTTTGTGTAACACAGGGTATACACCACAACTTTGGTGATATTTCATTTTTTAGCGCAGCTCCTTTACAAACCCAATTCTGTTTTATGTAGTATAACATTCTGAGCAGCAGCTTCACATACCCGGATAGCGCAACTTTTTTCCCATAACATTTTCATTACTATTACTAGTATTTTCAGAAAGGTTGGTTAGCAGTGGAAGCCTCCATACATCCTCGGTAAAGATTTCCTTTAAATTATTGACAAAGCAAAATGCTTATTGACAAATCATTATTTGTCTTGACATTCTACTTTTCTTTCTTCTCATTAGAAGAACAATTGCAATTTATTTCATTCTACTTCTGGATCTATATGTGAGATCATTGCACCCAGCGGGGTACGGGGACCATTAATGAAGATCTCCAGGATATACACCAGGGTCACCCAAAATAGCAAACCATACCACTTCAGCAATTAAAAACTTGCTCTGGTTTTTTTATTTTTTCATTTATCCTGACTGGAGTTCTCCTTTGAAATACAGTATAGGTCTATATGAAAGCCATCACTGGGTTAATTGACCTACTAGCTTTTTTATACACCTCCAAAAATGCAAACAGATAAAAAGCATACAGTATATAGATATTAGGTTATCCTTACAATATTTAGGACACTCCCAACCCCCATCCATCGTACACTATATTGCCAAAAGTATTGGGACACCTGCCTTTACACACACATGAACTTTAATCGCAGTCTTATGGCCTGTACACACAATCCGAATATCGTACGAAAACGGTCGCCTGAGGAAGGATCGTACGATTTTCGGATCGTGTGTACAGTACTTTCGACAGCCGATCATGACCGTTCATCCGATATCATTCGATCGGACATGCACGGAAATTTTCCTCGTACGATTCCGGATCGTACGATTTTTTTCGTTTAGTCAGTATAGTTGTAATACAAATACATCACAACACATGACATCACTTCCGATTTTTTTTTTCTATCGTATGAGAATTTTCGTGACCTTATTTAGCTATTCAATTTCTACTTGCGATTATTAACCCAAAACGGTTGTACGATATTCGGATCATGTGTACAGGGCATGAGTCCGTAGGGTTCAATATTGAGTTGGCCCACCCTTTGCAGCTATAAAAGCTTCAACTTTTCTGGGAAGGCTGTCCACAAGGTTTAGGAGTGTGTTTATGGGAATGTTTGACCATTCTTCCAGAAGCGAATTTGTGAGGTCCGGCACTGATCTTGGACGAGAAGGCCTGGCTCACAGTCCACAAAAAATCATTTGGTGGAGGGGGGATTATGGTGTGGGGTTGTTTTTCAGGAGTTGGGCTTGGCCCCTTAGTTCCTGTGAAGGGAACTCTTAAGATGTCAGCAAACCAAGACATTTTGGCCAATTTCATGCTCCCAACATTGTGGGAACAGTTTGGGGATGGCCCCTTCCTGTTCCAACATGACTGCACACCAGTGCACAAAGCAAGGTCCATAAAGACATGGATGAGTGAGTTTGGGGTGGAGGAACTTGACTGGCCTGCAGAAAATGTCCTGACCTCAACCCGATAGAACACCTTTGGGATGAATTAGAGCGGAGACTGCGAGCCAGGCCTTCTTGTCCAATATCAGTGCCTGACCTCAGACAAATGCGTTTCTGGAAGACTGGTCAAACATTCCCATAGACACACTTCTAAACCTTGTGGACAGCATTACCAGAAGAGTTGAAGCTGTTATAGCTGCAAAAGGTGGACCAACTCAATATTGAACCTACAGACTAAGACTGGGATGCCATTAAGGTTCATTTGCGTGTAAAGGCAGGTGTCCCAATACTTTTGGCAATACAATGTCGTTTAACTGAGGTTCTAGAGAAAAGACACTGGTTGCTCAGTGGAGAAAGGATTCTGCTGAGACTGTCAGAGGGAGAAGACCTGTTCTTTGCAGTTATAGGTCAAATGGACCTCATCTTATGATGAAGAGGTGAGTCCTCTTTTTCATGAATAACATGTACTGGGGAAAATGTTTGCCCTAAGGTATCTAAGAGAAAAGAGAAGGAAATGATGAATAATTGGGTTATGAGGATAAAGAAATAGTATATCTGTTGTCTGTAAAGAAAATTCAGAAAGACCTAGTGAGTTCCTAGAGATAGACAGAAGGCATGTTGAGATGGGCATTGCATTTCAGAGCTTCCTGCAAACTATTGCAGCCACTTCATGCCTACAAGCGCTCCAGAAATGACTGCATGGTATTTCCATGTTGGTGATAACAGTGGGCCATACCTGAATAATGTGTGTTCAAATGGCTACTTTGTAGTCTCAATCAGAAGCCCATGTAACAGTGTGATAACAGAGGAGCCCAATTCTGGGACGGGGACAGAGCATTATCACTCTATTGCCCTGTACACACGGACATTCCGACCACAAAATCCGTCTGATTTTTTTTCCGATGGATTTTGTCCCAAACTTGTGTTGCATACACACAGTCGAACAAAGTTGTCGGAAAATCCGATCGTTCCGAACGAGGTGACGTAGAAAACGTACGACGGGACTACGTAGAGGCAAGTAGCCAATAGCTTTCGTCTCCAAACTTCTTCTGAGCATGCGTGGCACTTTGTGCGTCGGAATTCTCTACACACGATCGGAAAAAGTCAGATCGGATTTTGCTGTCGGAAAATTTTAGATCCTGCTCTCAAATTTTTTCTGACGGAAAAAGCCCGCTAGAGCCCACACACGATCGGATTTTCCGTCAAAATAATCCGATTGGACTTTTTCCATCGGAATATCCGACCGTGTGTACGGTGCATATAACAGGTAAGCCTGAATAGGACCTTTTAATGGCTGGACTTTAACAGGTATTATTTTGCAAAAGCTGCAGTTTTAAAAATATTGAAAATGGCTTTTGAAATTGTATTAAAGTTAAACCTTTTTTTTAATTGTGATATGGTTTACATTTACAAAAGTAAGCACGTTCAAAAAGGTATACAGTTTTCAAATCTAAGGAAGCTGAATTATTTTATTGGTGAAAGGAGACAGATGTGTAAATCTATTTTAAAAAATAAGGAAACAATTCTACTTGTGAGAAGTATAGGGTATGTCAAACTGCAATTATACTGTATGTCTTTATGAAACATTCAAACTTTATTCTTTTAAGGAATACATTTCTATAGATTGTCATAGTGAGAACATACAGGCTTTCTAAACAAAGTCGTTGAGAAGTTAAAAATGGCATATGAAGGTTTAGAACTGAGTGTTACTGAAATGCTGCTGTTTCTACTCAATTGTACGTAAAATGTCTCAGTTGTTAAGATTTTCAGCAGTATGGACTATTAGACAATTAAGTCTTCATAGACTTTCCCATAGCTGTCAGTCACTTCCTGTTTAAATAAACGTGACCTTACTTAGGCCCTTTAACAGCTTCCACATTGTAGTACGTTCTTGTGGGATTTTCCTCTTTTTTTCTATACAGTACATTTTTTAATACAGTTTTTTTATTCTTTTTATTCATTATTATTTTATTATTATTTATTTATTACAGTTAGTGTCTCACTAGTAAGCTTCTAAATGATAATAGAACCCTACGTGGTTCTAAAATGACACTTTGGGGTTGATTTACTAGAACTGAAGAGTGAAAATTCTGGTGCAACTCAAAAATAATAATGAATAAACAGAATAAAAAACTGTATTAAAAAATGTACTGTATAAAAAAAAAAAGAGGAAAATCCCACAAGAACGTACTACAATGTGGAAGCTGTTAAAGGGCCTAAGTAAGGCCAGTTTTTTTTTTTTGTCAAAGTTTAATTGAACAAGCTGAAGTTATTATTATTATTATTTTACAGGATTTATATAGCGCCAACAGTATTACGCAGAGCTTTACAACTTGAGGGTAGACAGTACAAATACAATACTTTAATATAGTAGGAATCAGAGGGCCCTGCTCCTTAAGCCTCGTACACGCGGTACGATTGTTGGCCAACCGAGCGTCTGATTTTTGTCAAAAGTGCGTGTGCCAGGATCTTGTCTAACATTACACAAATTATCGGTCGACAACACGAGCGTAGTGACGTACTACGAGACTATAAAGAGGAAGTTAATTTCTCAAGCGCCACCCGTTGGGCTCCTTCTGCTAATTTCGTGTTAGTAGAAGTTTGGTGAGTGTTTATTTGCGCTTTTCAGTTCATTTCTGAACGGTCGTTCGCCAACCAGCCAAGTTTTGTAATCGTAGGAGTGAACGTGTGGTCGCCTTTGAGAACGTCCTATGACGAAACGCGTAAGGCGCGCTGACGTCACTTCCGGTACGGCAATTAAGGGCTTGGAAGGCTTGGAACGCAGCTGAAGCGCTACACTGCAATCCGGCCCTCATTCCTCTGTTTTTCCTGCAAATTTTTGCATGTGTATGGTGGAACCAGGTGTATCCTTGGGCTAACCTGGTCTTTTATTGTTTTTATATTTTTTATTTTTATTTTTGTTAAGCTGTTTTTAATAATAAAAAACCACCTGATATCACACATGAGATCTCCTATCTCTTTCCTGTGAGGCTCATCCCTTACACCACCTGGGGAACGCTGAATGTTATCCCCTCCTACCCGGTGAGGCTCCTAAGACATCATACAAGGGGAGTTGGTGAGGATCCATAGGAGCTGGGAACCAATACTTACAGTGTGGGACCACAGAAGGATCGTATACATATCTGATAAGCTGATTACCCCTGCAGGGGTATCGAAGTCTGGTGAGTGAGGGAGCCAAACGGGGCAGCACAAAGTCACCTAACTCTGCTGGAGCACAAAGTCACCACTTGAACTATTGTCTACAGATCAACACATTGTTTCCAACATTTTTTCTTGTCACTGGACTTTTGTATTTTATTTCCTTAATTTGGGCCTGGTTTTTGGGCTCTTTATTTTTCTTGTATATTGAGAGCGATATTTTTCACTGGTATCACCCAATTGAGTGGGTTTTGTTATTGCTGCCACATATATATTTTTTAAGCGATTCACTTTCGCTGCCATCACTTAATTAGAGTGGGATTTTCACTGGTATCATATACCATATTTGGGTATTTATGTTTTATGGGCTTTATTGGCTCAGGTTTAAATAATATATTTATTCATTTATTTATAATTTGAATCCTGTCACTTATTGCTGGTTTGCACTTAATTACACTGATGGGTGGGTATAACATACAGGCTAGGGGCTGCTAATTAGTTAGCTGACCTGGTGTTTTTGTTTCCCACGTGTACACATATTCACTTGGAGATACAAATCAGTGGTGGAAGTTCACACACTACTGGGGTGCCCTCCCTTACATTTATTTTAATTACATTTGGTATACAGGGCCTGGATTTATCTGACACCCTGTTTAGGAGGTGGTGATAGGTTTATGTGTAGTATCATCTGCAATTAGGTGTTCACTCCCAAATCACTCTACCTTACCACTTTACTGCCAGTAAATTAAAGTTCAAACCCTTTCCTTGGAATTATAGGGAGCGCCATATTTCCCTCACTTTTTATCTAACGTGTGATTATTGGGCTAGGAGTTATTGCTTTGACTCAAGTCCAGTCCAGGAACAGGAGGAGGAGGAGTTCTTGGACCAAAAATTGTCAATTATGTCATATGCCATTGCTGCGGGAGCTCCAGGAGAATAATCCGGATGACAGACCCCTGCTTTCACCAACTCTTGGCATTGGTGACCCCCTATATTAAGCAGGACACATGTATGAGGCTTTCCATCACTGCAGAGCAAAGGCTCATAGCCACCTTGCAGTACTTGGCAACAGGGAGAAGTCTCCAGAACTACTGGGATCTCCCCCCCCCCCAGGCTCTGGGAGTCATTATTCCAGAGACCTGCTCAGCCTTTATTCAATTCCTGCAGAAATTCTAGGAAATTCTAGAGCACTTCATGCTTCCCTCTGCTGTCCAGCTTTATGAAGATGCTGATTTTATTTTCCAGCGGGACTTGGTACCTGCCCACAATGCCAAAAGTCCCAGTACCTGGTTTAGTGATCATGGAATCACTGTGATTGATTGGCCAGCAAATTCACCTGACCTAAACCCCATAGAGAATCTGTGGGGTATTGTCAAGAGAAAGATGAGAGACCCCAGACCCAACAATGCAGACGAGCTGAAATTGAAGCCACTATCATAGCCACTATCAAAGCAACCTGGGCTTCCATAACACCTCAGAAGTGCCACAGGCTGATCGCCTCCATGCCACACCGCATTGATGTAGTCATTAATGCAAAACGAGCCCCAACAAAGTATTGAGTGCATACTATACTGTACATGGACATACTTTTCAGTAAGACATTTTTCAGTAAGCCAACATTTTTGTATTAAATTCCTTTTTTTTTTTATATTTTTATTGTTCTTATGTAATATTCTAATTTTCTGAGATACTGGATTTGGGGTTTTCACTAGCTGTAAGCCATAATCAAAATTAAAATAAAGAAATGCTTGAAATATATCACTCTATGTGTAACATATCTATATAAAAAATGTATTTCACTTTTTGAATTGAATTACTAAAATAAATTAACTTTTTGATGACATTCTAATTTTATGAGATGCACCTGTACATCCATCTTTCCTTTCTCTCCTAATCCCTATAAAATGCAAAAACAATTTTTATTTTTATTATTTATTCTTTTATTGTGAATACAATTATAGAGACTCCTCTGACTGTTATGTGATTGTGGTTGTCACTTTTGCTCGGTTTGATGGTAATAGCAGGAGGTGGGTGATTTCTCACTGAGATGGGTGCACGGTGGACTATGCCTGCGGGACTGAAAGGCTATCAGTAACCAGTGATGAGATTGCAGAATACAATGACAAAGGAAATATCTGCAATTCTCATCTATAGCAGCGCTGGCTCTGGAATCCTGAAAGCTGCACTTTAATTTCCCTTGACACTTGTACTTCGATATGTACAGCTCTGGTACAAGTGGCCTTTGCCTACCCCCCATCCCTTCATCTCAGCTGCACTGTCTGGATTCACTGCATTTTGTATATTACATTTATTATAAGCAAACTACAGTCAAACATAATCATAGTAAACCTGTCATGAGAAAAAATATGAGGTTGCCCCCTGCTGACTGTTTAAAAAAATAATGCTTATTGCCTGGCTGTTATGCTTATCCCCTAGCTTTATTACAAGGAAAACCAAGAATAAAGGAAAGGTTGTAATGTGGCTCATATTGGCCAAAGTTTAACCCTTTCACTACCAGAACCATTTTTGCTATTTTTCTTTGCACACTTGTTAAAATGCACATTTTAGATACACACACACACACAAATACATAAGGCTTACATCGCTGGCAGCAGCAACACTTTAATTCTTCTGCCAGGAGTGTGTGTATGTAAGGCCTTGTTCACGTGGGGTGTATTTAACCATACGCCTGTGCAATATCCTGACTTAGCATCATATGACGTCCTCAGGATATTAACCACTTCAGCCCCGGACCAATTGGCAGCCAAAGGACCAGGCCCCTTTTTGCGATTCGGCACTGCTTCGCTTTAACTGACAATTGCGCGGTCGTGCGATGTGGCTCCCAAACAAAATTGGCGTCCTTTTTTTCCCACAAATAGAGCTTTCTTTTGGTGGTGTTTGATCGCCCCTGCGGTTTTTATTTTTTGCGCTATAAACAAAAATACAGCGACAATTTTGAAAAAAATTGCAATATTTTTTGCTTTTTGCTATAATAAATATCCCCCAAAAATATATAAAAAATTTTTTTTTTTCCTCAGTTTCGGCCGATACGTATTCTTCTACATATTTTTGGTAAAAAAAAAAAATCGCAATTAGCGATTATTGATTGGTTTGCGCAAAAGTTATAGCGTTTACAAAATAGGGGATAGTTTTATAGCATTTTTATTAATATTTTTTTTTTACTAGTAATAGCGGCGATCAGCGATTTTTTATTGTGACTGCGAAATTATGGCGGACACATCAGACATTTTTGACACATTTTTGGGACCATTGTCATTTATACAGCAATCAATGCTATTTAAATGCATTGATTCCTGTATAAATGACACATGCAGTGAAAGAGTTAACCACTAGGGGGAGGGGAGGGGTTATGGGCTGTGACGTGTGTGTTTTTTTTAACATTAGGGGGCGGGCTGACGTCATTGATCGGCTTTCCCGATGACAGGGAACAGCCAATCAATGACAGGCAGAGTAGGAAGCGCAGGGAGAGGTTTGTTTACACAGACCTCTCCCCGTTCTTCAGCTCTGTGACCCGATCGCGGGACACCATCGGGGATCGGGTCCGCTGGTCCCGCGGCCGTGGTCACGGAGCTCTCGACCGGGGCGCACGCGCGACCCACGGCTAGGCAATTAAAGGGCAACGTACCTGTACGTGCTTTTGCCTAGCCGTGCCATTCTGACGACGTATATGTGCAGGAGGCGGTCGGGAAGCGGTTAAGGCGCACATCGCGGCAATAGTTGCGTCAGTCTGACACACCACAACTACGATCTCGGTAAAGAGTCTCCGACGGAGACTCTTTCCCACGTGATCAGCCGTGTCCAATCACGGCTGATCACATTGTAAATAGGAAGAGCCATTGATTGGGTTTTCCTAAACCCTCACATATACCCAGTGAAGTGTCTGGCCTCAGATGATACACAGAAATTAAATAAATCCTCCTACATAGGTTTTACTTATTTATCTGCAGTCTTCTCCTCTTTACACCCCTTTAAAAGGGCAGGTCGTTTTAAATAGTTTCATCTGTCAGGAGCACAGAGGAGGGGCAGAGAGGCTGCAGTTAAAGTGTGTGGGAGCTGATTGGAGGAAAGGAACACACCCCCCTTCACACAGCAGAAGAACTGTGTTCTGAATAGACAAGCTTCATTGTAAACTCCCCCACCCCCCTTTCTGACACAAATTTATCTCATGTGTCAGGAACACTTCTCAGAAGTGATGCTGATAACAGAGGAACGGAGCACCAGAGAGAAACGACACTTGGAGCTTTAGAGAGAAATACGTAAACACTGCAGATATATGTCCTTTACTCAGATTCCATGGCTGAGGTTTACAACCACTTTAAGAGAATTATTAGGGGCCCCCCAGGTCACCAGAACCAGTGTCCCCATTGGAGGATTTCCTCTCTATTACTTTTCTGGGGACAACCCGATCGGCTGCTCACCTGACAGGGGTGGGGGTCGGTACTGATTGTTTAACAATTGGCTTGAGCAGGAAGGGGGGAAATGCCCTGTATTGAAGTGGTTAATATTTCACCAATTAAATTTTTTCCAGTCAGCTTAGGCAGTGAACTCTGAACAGTTCAGTATCATTAGATTTTTATCATGTAGAAACATCAAGTCCTGCAAGAGGTTATGCTAATCACATTCCTAGAGGCTCCCGGGCACAGAACTGTCTGAGTCACAATGTTTCTGTAGAGACTATAAATCTGCATCAGCTGAATATTATCTATTCCATCTCATCCCTTGACCTACCTTGACATGAACCTCTAGGAGCTCTGGGAGAGAACGTCTTCTGTAAATGAACAGACCCTGTCATCAACCAGGAGGAATAAAAGTAAAATACCTGGTACTATAAAGGATTCAGAGTTTAATGCAAATGGACATAGCTCTCTGTGCAGTAAGGATTATGCTGATACCTCTGACCTGGTGATCTTATGTAGTTGCAAAAATGGAAAAGGAACATCTACAATATTATTTAAGCAGAACTGCAGCCAAAAATAAAGAAATATATGAATAGCCTTATACTGGATAAAATAAAAAAAAACTGTTGTACCATGCAGTACTTTTTTCCACCTATAGATGTCCTCAGTCTCTCGCTTTGAATGATAGGCAGCATCATTTAACCCACTTCTGTTAAATCCAGGCTGTCATGGACCCGCTCCTAACGTGTGAATGGACAGTGAAGGAGAAGTAGCACAGTAATGAGCTCATATCTGTCACTCTGCTTTCTCCTACTATCAGCATGCTCTTTGTCAGCTCATGAACTGATTAGTTTCTTGTGCTGCTTTTCACTCTGACTTTCCCTTTTACTTGCAGGTCTCCTCCTTACCCCCACCCTGTGACTGGAGAGTGAAAGAAGAAGAAGCTGACAGATTAGTGCATCTCTCTGTCACTTTATAAACATGCTTCTTGCACTGCAGCACACCTGATTGACTCCTTGTGCTGCTTCTCCCTCCCCTTTCTGAGCACTGCTATAGAGGGGGTTTCAAGAGGCTGATACTAAGTGAAATGCAGGGACGAGGAAACTGCTTGCTTTAAAATATATATATATATATATATATATATATATATATATATATATGTCTAATGTATGCATGAAAACAGAACTGTTAACTACTTGTGTTCATTGTACGTGTAGCATCCTCTTAGCATAGGATGCGAGAAAAAATAAAAATAAATTTCTCCTTCTATAATCAGGGGAGCAGTAAGTGTTTGTTTTGGCCGTTTCAGAGGCTGGAAGTTTAAATGCTTTCCCCTGCCTCTGGCAGAGCTTAGGGAGGGAGACGCAAATAAAGAGCCTGGATATTTCCAGCCAATCTCTGAGAAGGAGTGTCCAGAAGAGGGCTGGAAGGGTGATAAATAGTCTGAAGCACTAAAGAGTTGGGTTCCTTCTCCCCAGGATGGTTCCAAGACCCTGGGGGGGGGGGGGCTACTGCAGCTTATGGACTGTGCATCTGTTCTAGAGTCCTCAGTGGTGTCAGGGCTGAGGGCTGGGATGGATCAGCTTAGAAGCCGATTGCAAGTTCTAACCACAAGTGATCTGGTCTGGAGAGGAATTGTCACACTAACTGGACCGTGAAAATTAACTCCTTCACCTCCAAAAAATTGTGACAAAAAAATGAGATCACCTTGGGGTGTCTGCTTTCCAAAAAATTGTGACAAAAAAATGAGATCACCTTGGGGTCTGCTTTCCAAAAAGAGTAATTTGGGGGGGGGTGTACTATCTACAGTGCAGACCCCCTCTACAGTGCAGACCCCCCCTACAGTGCAGACCCCCCTCCTACAATACAGACCCCCCACTCAGACCCATAATGTACCTCGGCTCAGATGATCAGCGCGGGACATGCACAGTCAGCACGTGTAGACATAACAGAGGAGGGGGAGGCGGCTTCACTCTGCTCGGCTGTGTGAGACAGCCGAGACCTATCAGAGCTGCAGCGCCGCCACGAGAGAAGGGGATCGTTGTGGTCGGTCCCAGGTGTGCCAACGGGTGTCACTCGGGTGCGGCTCGCAACCCCTCCTTGCAAAGCCAGGCTCTCCGTGTGTGTGTTAGCTGCCGCTACCTGTCACCCCCCCCCCCCTGCGATCCATGCCGCTGCTCAAACCCTCCCGCTATCTCCACTTTAGTCGGAGAGGGGGGGTCACGGGCTGACCCCCCTAGTGTGTGGCACCCGGGGTGGCCCATCCCCCCGCCCCCCACTTAGTACGCCACTGGGCCAGCCCACTAGCCCAGCAGCAAGCAGCAGTGCTCTGCGCCGCCAGCCCACTGCTGCTGTGCCTGTGCTGAAGTGAAGAACACTGTCCCCCCTCGCCCTGCGCCCCTGGTGGGTGCCAGTCTAGCCAACCGCTTGGTACGCCCCTGGTCGCATGACGTGTGTAAATCAATGATTCCCTATGAGAGCCATCTTAACTGGTCCCGCACAAGTCGGTCAGACTTTGAAAAAAGTTCCTGCACTAATTTGGTCCAACTTTGTTCCTACTTCAGCCAATTGAAAATCATTGAAGTCGGATCAAAGTCGGCTCATCGTCTTAACTGATCAGACTTTGGCATGCGACTTGTGCTCTGAGGATCTTGTATCCAGGGCCTGGTATGCTCTTGAAGGGGGAACCCCATGCCATTTTGTTTTTATTTGGTGTGGAGTTTCCCCTAAAGAGTCATACCAGACACAAAGTGCCTGGTATTGTCGGGATCAAAGTCAGATCCCTGTTCATTGAAGTCAGAAGGATGTCAGACTTCAAGTCGCAGGGCAAATTTGGATCCACTATCGTACACCTGTCGTGTCGTACCAGTGTGAACCCAGCCTGAAGGAGAATTATACAAAAAAAAGATTGGTTAAACCCACAAGTGCTTTTTTTTTTACCACTAGTATTCCTTTATATTGGCTTTTGACATTTACAAATGCATCAATTTAGAAATTGGATGAAAGGTTTAGCACTGGGAAACACTTTTTGAATGATAAATAGTGCATTTTATATACAACTATATAGATCAGGCCAAAATGAGGGACAAATGAGGAGGAAAATGGGACAGAGGGACATTATTCCAAATAAGGGACAGCTGGGAGCTCTGCCACTGGAGACATGAGTACAGTACCTCTTCTAATAGGGTGGTTAATTTACACTGGAGGTGTGTGTTACTTCAGAATGTGTTTTTTCAGGCTTTTTTATTTAAAAAATCCGTTTTTTTTCAAGAGCAAGCCCTGGTTCACATTGGTGCAGTTTGACATGCGATTTGACATGTTAAATTGCATATCAAATCGGCAGCAATTGCACCGTCGTAATCGGTGCAACACTGCATTTGCGGCGCTGCACCGATTTCAAAAAGTCGTTTCTGTACTACTCTTTGCCAATTTGCTGTGCCATTTCCTTTGACATCTGTGCAGAAACCCCCACGGATGTCAGAAATCGCTGTTGAAATCGGGACTGACATGCGGGAGTGATCGCTCGCTCGTCCCTACCCCCTTTCCTGACCTGCCAGGCTGTGTGCTCGGATAAGGGTCTGGTATGGATTTTGGGGGGCCCCAACGAAATTTTTTTGGCGTGGGGGTTCCCCTGAAAATTCATATCAGACCCAAGGGGAACCCATGTCCGTTTTTTTTTTTTTTTTTGCATTGTGCGTGGAGTTCCTAGTGAAGATTCATACCAGACACAGTGCCTGGTATTGTTGGGGATCAAAGTTGGATCCCTGTTTATTGAAGTCGGATGGATGTAGGACCAATGTAGGACCAATGTAGGACTGATGTCGCAGAGCAAAGTAGGATAAAAGTCGTACTACCCTCGTATAGTATAGTGTAAACCCAGCCTTAGGCTTTGAAAACCAAAACTGGAAGCTGATTAGTTACTATGCATAGCTGCACCAAATTTAGCAGTTTCTGTGTTCCAGTTTAATAAATCTCCCCCTATATGCCTTGTATTGTTTTCCTAGAATTGTAAGTACTTTGCATATATTCAGCATTCTTGTTTAGTAAAAACACATTAATATACAACAGGTTTTTTGATTCCTTGCTTTACCACAAAGTAGCCGAAAAGATACAAACAAAAAAGGGTGCCCTCTGAAGATCGATCCACAGTGAATTGCTTTTCAAGAGGCATTTGACAGATGGTGAGGAGGTGTTGTGTCACCTGTTTAACCCCTAAAAAATCATTGTGCCACAACCATGTGCGTTTCACATCGTTGCAGGGCGTTTGCATTCAGTTGATTAGGTTGCATCCAGCAAGTGGTACTGCCTGACTAACGTGTTGGGTGGATTATTTTTGACACGTCGCAATGCTCTACAGCATATGTACACACCAATCCATTGTCTTTGCAGCTTAGTTAGAAGTGGTTGGGGGGCAGTAAAAAACACCCAGTTGCGCTAACCAAAAGTGTTATCAAGGCCTTACAGTGAGCTGGCATTGGGAAGTTTTTAAAGACTTTACAGGGTTGCTTTAAAGTGTATAAAAATCCAATTTTGACCTAACAAGGCATTTTATACCATTTTACTGTTCTAGGTATTTTTAGCTAGCCGAGGAAATTTGAATGGTTTTATGTTAGTTATGTGCTTCAATGTGCTTTAGTATCAGTATAATAGGAATGTATTTAAATTGAAGTATTTTTAGTTTTCAGGGCACACCTTGCCTTCTCCTGACACTGGAAATGGATCTCTCTTATATACTATTTTCACAAGCGCTGAAAGGAAATATCACAGCTGAAAATGACAGATGTCCCAGATGTCGCACTGCTGTCACTGAATATTACCCGTGGGAGCACCAAGCTAGAGAGTTCTTTTCAGTTCATTTAAAGCTGAATGCCAGGATCTGTGTCACATATCCACATTGGCCAGGGTAAGTATACATATCTTACACCCAAAGAAATATAAAATATAAATAATTAAAAGATAAAAAATGATTTTCCATTAAAGCAGAACTATACTGAAAAAATAAACTTTGTCAAGCAGGCAGCTCTGTATTGCGGAAGAGACATGCTATGTTTCCTGGGCAATAACATAAGCTCATCTACCTGTTTGCAGTCTTCTTCTTTGCATGAGCAGCTCAGTTTATGTTTTTGGCATACCTCAGTGCCTGGATGAACAAACTTCCATTGGCATGTATCCATATCTCATACCTGAGAATTCTGGGGAAGCTGAAAACTACTGTAGTAGTCAGCGCTACTACAGTAATAGCCACAATCTTTAGGGCCCTGCATTTAGCGCAATCCCGGACGAGCCCCCAAATGTTTTGCTTGGTGTCTAAGAAAAAGGTTATTGCTGTAAAAACGGAGGAAGCTTAGACTTCTGTAGTGTATCAGTGCTTTTACTAAACAGAAAAGCCGCACATACAACTGAACAAAAAACAATTCATAGCTTATGTACCTACAACATGTACAAGCCAATTATCCTTTCTAGCAAAATAAGCATGTACAATATGTATGCAATAAGTAAACTAAAGAGGTACTCAACTTAGAGATGGATCAATCTTCAAACATCTCCAAAGTTCTCCAACTTCTGGCAGCCATGTCTTGCCTCTTTGTCTTCCAAATACCAACTCCCTTTTGTCTCACCACATGCTTGTTTCAAAACCCAATAGGCTAGGGTTGCTACTTGCGATGTATCTGGGATTGACCTGGACAAACTGGGTTTTGAATCATGTGTTAGGCAGACTGGCACATTATTCAAACAGGACTATTCCTTGGAGCGCATACCTCCAAATTTCAGCTGGAAAGTCCTGAGATTTAAACTAACCAGGCTGGAGTTCTGGAGCACAGTGCCAGAACAAATTCCAGCACTTGGATCTGCAAATTCACCCCATATGGGCTCACTACTCTGGGCACCTTCCCCATATAGCACCCTCTAGTTTAGGTGCTAGTATACATAGACTTTTTTTTCTGTTAGTGTAGGTACATTTGGCTTGGCTGGCAGCCAAGCCTGTGTTAAATCTGGGTCATGGTGAGTGACGCAGGGAGGCTGGATGTCTCATCAGACAGCATCACTGGTACCTCCCCCTACTTGCGGGAACCTTGGAAAATTTTCCAGAAAAATGGGAGGGAGGTTAGGAGCAGCTGTGGAGAAGTAGCCGGATGGGCTAGTGAGAGAGGCAGTTGCAGCCAGGCGGGCTGGCAGTGCCTGAAGACACGTTGCTGGGATCAGTAGCCACAAGGATATAGCTGGACACTGGACTTTTCTTCACACACCAAAGGGGCCGCGGTCCATGCCTGTAAACGGCTTTTGCTAATCTGGTTGAGTGCTTTCTGCCAGATTTAAGTGCTGGACTGTTCACTGACTCTAAAGCCCCATACACACGGTCGGACTTTTTCATCAATTTGGTCCGATCGGACAAGGTTGTTGAAAAATCAGACCGTGTGTATGCACCATCGGACAGTGTTCGTCGGTTTGTCCGTCGGACAAAGTCTTATCTCCTGCTGGAAAGATTTCCCGTCAACCCGGTCCGATCACACCAAATCCGATCGTGTGTACGCTTGTCCGACCGGACAAAGTGCTACGCATGCTCAGATCACATTACAAGACCAAAGCTATTGGCTACTAGCCTCTACGTAGTCCCGTCGTAGGCAACAAACGTCACCACGTTCAGAATGATCGGATTTTCCGACAACTTTGTCCGATCGTGTGTACGCAAAACCAACATCAGACAAAGTATGACGGACATGGTCCGACGGACCTGGTCCACGGATTGTCCGCGCGTGTGTATGGGGCTTTAGTGTGCCTGTGAAGATTTGGTGTTCCTGGCTGTGCAGGGTGGGGGATCCCTATTAACCAGTGGCTCCTACATCGGGGACCTGTGCTGCAATCGCACACACTACAGTATTATTGTGACAGGTGGGTGGGGAGAGGTACCAGCTGCCTATCACAATAACAGACCTAACAGCCAATGGAGTCTAGGCAGTAGTGTCCTCCTCCGCCTCCTTCCTTAACCCTCCCCCCACATCAGTGTCGTCCTCTGCCCATTTCATCCCCACCCCCACGGCAGCCACACTGGAACAGAGAAAAACATCTTCCTAGTTTAGGTTATAGGAAAGAGTCAGAAAGGATAATGCGAATTAGCTGGCATGTTACATTATAGAGACTAATACTATAAATTAGTACAATATTACCTGAGCCTGGAACGACGCATGCACAGTTGCGCTGTCGGCCCACAGCCATATTTATTATGGGAGCCACTGCCCGTAACGAGTATTTATGGAAAACCCGAAATAATGGGCTGAAATTTACAGGCTGCCAATAAATAAATGGGCAACACTCCCCCCCCCCCTCTGCCTCAGCTCGCGGTGCCTAAGTGCGGTGCACCCTGTGCACCCACCCAAGATCAGCCCAGCATCCCATATATCCTTTCATATGTCCTTTAACCACTTCAGCCCCGGACCATTTGGCAGCCAGAGGTCTTTTTTCAATTTCGCACTGCACTACTTTAACTGGTAATTGCGCGGTCATGCAATTTTGTAACCAAACGAAATTTGCGTCCTTTTCTTCCCACAAATAGAGCTTTCTTTTGATGGTATTTGATTGCCTCTGTGATTTTTTATTTTTTGCGATATAAACGGAAAAAGAGCGAAAATTTTGAAAAAAAAAAGAGATTTTCTACTTTTTGTTATAAAAAAAAATCTAATAAACTCAATTTTAGTCAAACATTTGGGCCAAAATGTATTCAGCCACATGTCTTTAGTAAAAAAAAATGCCAATAAGCGTATATTTATTGGTTTGCGCAAAAGTTATAGCGTCTACAAACTAGAGTACATTTTCTGGAATTTACACCGCTTTTAATTTATGACTGCCTATTTCATTTCTTGAGGTGCTAAAATGGCAGAGAAGTACAAAACCCCCCCAAATGACCCCATTTTGGAAAGTAGACACCCCAAGCTATTTGCTGAGAGGCATGTTGAGCCATTGAATATTTTTTTTTTTAGTCCCAAGTGATTGAATAAAGACAAAAATAAAAAAGAATTTTTTTTTTTTCAAAAAGTTGTCACTAAATGATATATTGCTCACACATTCCATAGTTATATGTGGAATTTCACCCCAAAATACATTTTGCTGCTTCTCCTGAGTATGGGGATACCACATGTGTGGGACTTTTTGGGAGCCTAGCCGCGTACGGGGCCCCGAAACCCAAGCACCGCCTTCAGGATTTCTAAGGGTGCAAATTTTTGATTTCACTCCTCACTACCTATCACAGTTTCGAAGGCCATAAAATGCCAAAATAGCACAAAACCCCCCCCAAATGACCCCATTTTG
Organism: Lithobates sylvaticus; assembly: GCA_028564925.1. NCBI lineage: Eukaryota > Metazoa > Chordata > Amphibia > Anura > Ranidae > Lithobates > Lithobates sylvaticus. Next base: position 572,618,176 of record CM053027.1, read on the forward strand.
GAAAGTAGACACCCCAAGCTATTTGTTGAGAGGCATGGTGAGTATTTTACAGCTCTCATTTGTTTTTGAAAATGAAGAAAGTAAAGAAAAAAAAAATTTTTTTTTCTTTTTTCAATTTTCAAAACTTTGTGACAAAAAGCGACATCTGCAAAATACTCACAATACCTCTCAGCAAATAGCTTGGGGTGTCTACTTTCCAAAATGGGGTCATTTTGGGGGGTTTTATGCCATCTGGGCATTCCATGGCCTCCGAAACTGTGATTGCAGTGAGAAGTGAAATAAAAAAATTACACCCTTAGAAAGCCTGAAGGCGGTGATTGGTTTTTTGGGGTTCCGTACGCAGCTAGGCTCCCAAAAAGTCCCACACATGTGGTATCCCCGTACTCAGGAGAAGCAACAGAATGTATTTTGGGGTGTATTTCTACATATGCCCATGACATGTTTGAGCAATATATCATTTAGTGACAACTTTTTGTAAAAAAAATATATATATTTTTTTTTTTCATTATTCAATCTCTTGGACAAAAAAAAAAAAATATTTAATGGGCTCAACATTGCTCTCATCAAATAGCTTGGGGTGTCTACTTTCCAAAATGGGGTCATTTGGGGGGGTTTGAACTGTCCTGGCATTTTATGCACAACATTTAGAAGCCTATGTCACACGTCACCCACTCTTCTAACCACTTGTAGACAAAGCCCTTTCTGACACTTTTTGTTTACATGAAAACATATTTTTTTTTTGCAAGAAAATTACGTTGAACCCCCAAACACTATATATAATGTTAAAGCAAAGGCCCTACAGATTAAAATGGGGGGTGTTGCATTTTTTTTTTCCCACACAGTATTTGCGCAGCGATTTTTCAAACGCATTTTTTTGTGGAAAAAATACACTTTTTTTTATTTTAATGCACTAAAACACACTAAATTGCTCAAATTTTTGATGACAAACTACATACATTTTTAAAAGCCTTTAAAAGCCTTTACATGATACCACCTAGATTCACATTAGATTCAACGCTTGTGTACGCCTTTGCGCAAGAGAAGGGGGGGCAGGGGTGGTTTTTTTTTTTATTTACCTTTTTATTGTTATTTTTACACTGTTCCTTCCATTTTTTTCATGCTTTAAAATTGCGCACAAACACGCAGTGGCGACAATTAACTACATACATTTTTAAAAACCTTTAAAAAAATATGATCTTAGGCCGAGTACATGATACCACATTAGATTCACATTAGATTCAACGCTTGTGTACGCCTTTGCGCAAGAGAAGGGGGGGCAGGGGTTATTTTTTTTTTTTTTTTTGTTTTTTTTTTTATTTATTTAGGTTTTTTATTTTATTTTTAAAATGTTACTTGCATTTTTTTTCTTTGTTATGATTTTATTGTTATCTCAGGGAATGTAAATATCCCCTATGATAGCAATAGGCAGTGACAGGTACTCTTTTTTTGAAAAATTGGGGTCTATTAGACCCTAGATCTTTCCTCTGCCCTCAAAGCATTTGACCACACCAAGATTGGTGTGATAAAATGCTTTCCCAATTTCCCAATGGCGCGGTTTATATCCGGGAGGGGGGACATTCCCTCCCACTGCTTGTAAAAGCAGTCTAGAGGCTAATTACCCGCTAGAATTGCTTTTACATGAAAGCCGATCACTGGCTGAAAAGAATGATACCAAGATGATACCTAAACCTGCAGGCATCATTCTGGTATAACCATTCAAAGTCCAGCAACATACTGGACATATATTGTAATCTTTTTTTTTCATGCAGCCTCTTGGCTGAACGAAAAAAAGAGATTGATTGGTGGGTATGCCCACCATTAGAATACCTCCCTTCATCCACCCACTTCTAATGATGGGCATACATGCACCATTTATATATGCCGATGCATGGGGGCATCCTCCCGCAAAAGTTATGCCGTGTACACACGGTCGGAATTTCGACCGTATGTACGTGGCATTAGGAGCCAATCGCTCCTCCCCCCCCCCTGCTGCCCACATGCTTCGGCATATATGCTCTTTTTTTTAACTGTGGTGGTGAAATCACCTCCTACAGTGTTGGAGTCGCGTCTTTATGTATCGTGGGAGCAAACGCTGTTGCTGTCAAGATAAATAAATCCGCGTTGCAACTGAATGGCGCACCTGAAAACAAAAAATGCTTAACACTAAAACACAGTAAACAAAATTACATACCTGAAAAGCAAGCATGATAAAACATGATAAAACATAATAAAACATTGCAGAATAGAATGGAGTAAAAAAAGAGCAACAATAGAGAGAGAATAGAGTGAGAGAGAGAACAATAAAACGACAACTATTTTATTTTTTTTTTTTATTTTTTTGAGATTCACAGGTAAAAAAGCTCCTGACTGAAGCGACTGAATCAAAACGCTACCACAAAAAAACTGTTAGCGATCGCAGGGATCAGGCCTGACTCTGCGAACGCTGCAGTTATGTGTGCTTAGTGTTTTGTAAGTGACAGTGATCGATCGATACTGCACTTGGGTGGGCTGGGCTGGGCGGAGGGGAAAACGCAGGTGCTAGCAGGTATCTGGGCTGATCCCGCTAACAATGTTTTTTTTTTTGGAACCCTAAACTGCTGGGACGCTAGTATAGATCTGATCAGATCAGATATTGATCTGTTCAGATACTGTGCCACTAAGGGAGGTGTATGCTTTGTGCGTGGGTGTTTGCGGTACTGGCACTAACCTGGGGCGACGCAGACCTTATTTGACCCTAAAACCTAATTGATATCACCCGCCGGGCGATCAGGGGTTAAACCGTTATTGGGTAATAAATGGCGGGTGCCCTGACAGTATAAAAAACAAGCTAACTAACCAGCGTCACCCGTAACAGTAATACAAAAAAAAAAAACTGGTTACCTAGCGACACTAATGCAGCGATCAGAAAAACGATCGCTTAGTGACACTGGCAAAAGGGGGTGAAAGGGTTAACTAGGGGCAATCAGGGGGTTAAACCTTTATTAGGTAATATATGGGGGTACCTGACGCTATATAAAAACCTGACGGGGAACCTAAATAACGAAATAACTAACTGGCTAACCAGCGTCACCAGTGACAGTTATACAGTGATCACTGGTGAAAGGGTTAACTCTAGGGGCAATCAGGGGGTTAAAACCTTTATTTAGGTTGTAATATGGGGGTACCTGACCTATAAACCTATTTATGAACCTATATAAACATGGCGGTTACCTAAAAAAAAAAAATGGTTACCTAGCGACACTAATGCAGCGATCAGAAAAAAACGATCGCTTAGTGACACTGGCAAAAGGGGGTGAAAGGGTTAACTAGGGGCAAACAGGGGGTTAAAACCTTTATTAGGTAATATATGGGGGTACCTGACGCTATATAAAAACCTGACGGGGAACCTAAATAACGAAATAACTAACTGGCTAACCAGCGTCACCAGTGACAGTTATACAGTGATCACTGGTGAAAGGGTTAACTCTAGGGGCAATCAAGGGGTTAAAACCTTTATTTAGGTTGTAATATATGGGGGTACCTGACCTATAAAACTATTTATGAACCTATATAAACATGGCGGTTACCTAAAAAAAAAAAAATGGTTACCTAGCGACAGCAGTGACACTAATACAGCGATCAGAAAAACGATCGCTTAGTGACACTGGCAAAAGGGGGTGAAAGGGTTACCTGGGGGGCAATCAAGGGGTTAAACCTTTATTAGGGGGGGGTAGGGGGCTACCTTGGACCTAAAACTAACTGCCCTGACAGTTATTACAGTCACACTGACACTAAATGCAGTGATCAGTAAAAAAATGATCACTGCAATTAGTGACACTGTGACTGGGGGGGGGGAGGGGGTGATCTGGGGGGTGATCAGGGGGGTGACAGGGGGGTGGAATATGTGCCTAACTGTACTGGTGTCAGTGTACTGTTGTGCACTAACCTTTACATGTTCGCCGCTCGGCGTCTCCGGTCACATAGACCGGCGCACCGAGCGTGACATCACTTCCGCCTTCCTGTCTATACAATAGACAGGAAGGGGAAGCTTTTCATTGGCCAGGAGCGATCGCGAGGGGGTGGCCAGAAACCACTGGCCGTCCCCTCGTCCCGGATCGCTCCTGACACGATCCCGACCGTCCCCGCCGGCGGAGGGGGGTCCGATCGGACCCCCCAACCGCCGGAAGAATGTCACGTACAGGTACGTGATTCTGCCTGTACGTGCCATTCTGCCGACGTATATCTACATGGGGCGGTCGGGAAGTGGTTAAAAACCCATTTCATCAAAATAATACCTGGTGATTCTAGCATGAAGGTCCTTGTTGAGGCACTTCCAGTTTTTTCTTACCTTGTGTGAGGAGATTCATAGATTAACAACTTGAGTCCCAGTGCCATTAATTGGTTCTGTGATCAGAGGCTTTTAAAACACACTTCCGGCAGCTATAGCGGTGTGTGTGTACATCTGTTAAGCCTACTGTTGGCTTTCAGGTGGAAGTGATATGGGCGGCTATGATGATCACTTCCACAACCGCAGCAACATGGAGTGAGAGCAAAAAAGAGGCTTTTAAAGAGTTGCCTAAGGAAGACACAAAGTACCAAAATTTGTTGCTGTTTGTTGGCACGCCCAATTTTAAAGCTCGAAATGTAGGGTATCTATTTCCTCAGTGCAACCTCATATTTAATATTTTACCAAAAATTGGATAATATATTGTGTTTATGTGCCCTAAAATTAACTTTCTATGTTGTTGTGTTAATATAAAAGGTTAAGATGTCTAATTGTTAGGGTGGCAATGATTGTTAGGGAAAGAACACAGTTGGTTGGGGGAGCGTGGGTACTTCAACAGAAAGTCCCATGTGTTTTCGGTGCTCCCCAATGACCTGTTCAGGGCTCCTGACACCAAAAAGTAACATGGAATCTATGTTTGTTCAGATTTTACCTACTCATAACATTTACCTTGAACAAGCAGTGAACCTTTATTTATATCTAGCGCTGGCTCCTGACGAGCACACGCTGTGTGCTTTTCAAAGTTAATATTCCTGAAACCGCAGTTGGGTTTTGGGGCTAATTATGCCAAATTATGGTTTCCGTACAAGTCTGGCTGGACTGCACTACTACTGGAGTCCTACTTGGCCGCAGGTGTCGCTGTCACCACCAGTAAGTATGGGAACGCAGTTTAGCTGGGTGTATTGGATGACCTTCTTTCTCTCGGAACCAGCCCAGTGGGAGTGTTTATCCTGCTGTGCACTCTGGGAGAAGGTATTTAAGGTGCTGAAATCACGTGCTTCGGGGTTCCGATCCAGAAGATATCTTCTGTCTGTTTGGTCCTGGTCCTCCTGACCAGCCCTCATGGCCCTCCTGGCCTGGGGTGCGGATCCATGCAATTCTGAGTCTCGGGGCTGGATAGCCTGAGGCGAAGCAACTGCAGGGCCCTAATTATCCAAAAGTGGTCAGGTTCCGTCTCGCCTAAAGAGAGGCCCAGCAACTGAAGAAGCATCCAGGGGAGGACTCTTCAGGAGAAGGCCATGCACAAGGCTGGCTTCTCAGAAGAAGCCAGGTGGCTCAGTTGAAGGACACTAAATGGATCTACACTCATACGGTATCGCCGGACCGGCTGCGAGATACTGGTACCGTATGATAGCTCTCTAAATTTGTCTAAGTCCCTCAGTTACAACCAAGTCTGTGGCAGAGACTTTGCTTTACCTTACACTTCACCGGCTGCTAGGCCTAGTGGGAGGAGGTCTATCCGGGGTGGTGATAATCCAGCTGTGAAACAGTCATCCTCTGGATTAATTCTCTAAGAGACTTCCTATCTTTGCAGCTCCAATATTACCTGAACTTTCATCCTAACCCTCTACCCTACATATAAGAGACTTTTATCTTTTGAATAAATAACCGGAAAAAGAAAGATAAAGTGTCAGTTTCTACATTTCTTTGGGCCATCTACCACGGTAAACCCTAGACGGAGACGTGGTGAAGAAGGTAACGGTAAGCCCACTAAAGCCAGCAGCTCCTTCGGGGGTCAGTGCTACATATATATATAATACTATACTGAAAATTAAGAAACTGAACCAGCTCTGATTTCACCCAGTGATTAGCAGGACATGGATTACTCCTGGAATCATGCAATTGTTCATTGTAAAGAAGGTGGAAAGTGTTTTATGTCATGAACGTATGGATGAAATGGGAACATCTTCATAACAATGAAATATTATCCACGGCCAGTCTAATTTGTGTCCTTGGGGGTTCTATAATTACATTAAGCATGAGGGGGCTAAAGGAGATAGAACACAATGCTGCCCGGGATTAGTTATCATTCATGTAATGATGAAATACAGAATTAGTGAGCACCAGCTAACCACAACTAGCCAGACACAGAGAGCAATTTAGGTGCCATATGCGAGGATATAGCACCAATTTAAAACATATCTATGGTCAAGATGTAAAATCATATACTCATTACCACATTGTATTTCAATGATTTGTAATAATCTGTGTGTGAATACTTATGCGCTACTATATGAGAAACATCCCAATGCAAAACTAGAACACTAAATTAATGAAAGATAGATATAAGAACAGCTGCGAAAAGTGACCTCAAACCACTAAAATGAAAATAAAATAAAAGGATAAATGGTGTGCTCATTTACTTCAAATGTCAAAAATGAAACCATAACACTTAAAAGAATAACAATAAAAATGTGAAAAAAAAAATTATTGAAAAAATGATTTAAAAAAAGGTGAATGTGTCCAATAAATAACCACCAATGGGTGCACCGTGCTATAAAAATGTCTTCCAAGGTAAGGCGGTCAGTAATCTTCAGCAGTTACAAAAGGCTGGATAGACAATACATGCAGTAATCGGATAAATAATTCTTCCAGATAAAGGGGAATAAACATTTTTTTTTAAATGCTTCACAGTTCAAATGAATGGAAAAGGGGATTAATCCACACTTTCAGGAGAAATGGCCGCTCACCTCAAGGTTTTGACAATAATGGTCAAACAGCGCTTGCACATTAACACATGATAGCCATGGATGGATTTTCTCCAATATATATGACACTGCTCCCCAGCGTGGTCTGGATCTCTGGATCAAATATCTGATTCGTAGCCTACTCCTATTAATCTGAATGATCTTGAAGTTTGTACATTTATGTAGCCCTCTTTTGGGGGTGGGGGTGGGGGGGGGTTATGAGAAATGGCCCTCCCCAAACAGGATATTGTGCTAAACCAGTAGGTAAATAAGAGAATCAGAACCTTCGCTAAGTGGAAGAGTGGGTGTGATAGTAAAGTTGGCAGTGCCTCCACCCAGGACAGGGCCTCTGTGAACAGGGGGGATTCCTTTCCTGGGAAATTATTCAGTAATCTAATCAAAGTAATTGGGAGCACAGGAACTACTGCAACCAGCATAAAAAAAAACTATAAATATATAGATGTACACCAGTATACAAATAATACAAGCTTTTTATAAGAAGGGATCAATAACAGTACATACATCCAATGTACAAACAGGTATTATCAGCAACGTGTCGGATATGAGTTCTGGTAGAATTATGCTGTCAGAGGTACTCACCCGGGCCGATATGCTGAGAGCTGCTCCCCTTGCGACTAAGCGCACGATGCCTCTGGAGTGGGTACAGAGGACACCGGGCTCAAAGATGCACGGGTTGCCAGCAGGAGTGTAGCAGGTGGTGTGCAGTAGCGTCGTTGACCAGGAGAGGCTGAAGCTGCACTGGGAGTAGACACCTGGCAGAGCTGTGATCAGGTAGAGGTTGCAGAGGTACCCCAGCATATACTGAAGGAGGACCCTCGGGAGAATGAGAGAACTACAAGTCCAGAACACTGAGCAGGAGATAGTCCAGCAAGCAGGCCGAGGGTCAAACACAGGCAACCAGGCAATAGAAGTATCCAAAGGCAAGCCAGGGGTCAAACACAGGTAGGTAACTCAGAGAATGTCCAGGAGGCAAGCCAGGGGTCAAGCACAGGTAATCAGGCAGAAGAGGTGTCCAAAGGCAAGCCAGGGGTCAAACACAGGTAAGTAACTCAGAGAATGTCCAGTAGGCAAGCCGGGGGTCAAGCACAGGTAATCAGGCAGTAGAGGTGTCCAAAAGGCAAGCCAGGGGTCAAACACAGGTAAGTAACTCAGAGAATGTCCAGTAGGCAGGCCGAGGGTCAAACACAGGTAATCAGGCAGAAGAGGTATCCAGGAAGCAAGCCAGAGGTCAAACACAGGTAAGTAACTCACGGAAGGTCCAGTAGACAGGCCGAGGGTCAAGCACAGGTAATCAAGCAGTAGAGGAATCCAGGAAGCAAGCCAGAGGTTCAAACACAGGTGGGTAGCGGCAGCGGTAGTCAGACGGATTCCGGGTCGGCACTGGTAGTCAGGTAGATGCAGGGTACAGGGTACCGGGTACAGGATACAGGATACAGGATACTGGACTGGAGACAGGACTCAAAAGAGACAACAAACCAGCAATTTGAAAGCGGACAGGGAAGGCCTTTTATAGGCCAGGTAAATGGTCAGGTGGGATACCCGGACGAGTGCGCATGCGCACTCGTCTTCTGTCAGCGCCGCGCACAGCGGTGAGGCGTACAGGCTGGGTTGTGACAGATACCCGAGTGCCGCGGACCCGCGCATGCGCACCCGTTACCCGGCGTACCTGTAACCTTCGTTGCGCCGCTCTACCGCGCGTGCGCAACCCTGGAACCCGGCGAAGAGGCCTGGTATTTCCCTGACAGTGCCCCCCCTCCTAAGGGCAGCCTCCGGATGCCCACTTCAGGATGTCTTTGGTGGTATTCTCGGATTAAGCGAGGGGCATGAATGTTTTCGGATGGCTCCCAGGAGCAGTCTTCTGGGGGATACCCTTTCCATTTAACAAGATATTGAACTTGACCTCTTCTTCTTCGGAGATCCAGAATTTTCTCAACCTCGAATTCTTCCTCTCCTTGGATGGTGATGGGAGGAGGAAGTGGCGTCTGCCTATCAGGGAAAGAATTGGCAATTACGGGTTTCAGCAAAGAGGCATGAAAAACTGGATGAATCCTATAGGAACTGGGGAGATCTAGTTCAAAGGCCACTGAATTGATCACTCTCTTGACCTCAAAGGGGCCCATGAACCTGGGACCCAATTTCCGAGAAGGACAAGGGAGTCTTAAATTAGCGGTTGATAACCAAACTTTCTCACCAATCTGGAAAGGCGGGCATTCCTTCCTGCCCCGGTTGTACTGTACCTCATAACCCTTCTGTGCTTCCTTCATGGCCTGTTGGATCCGGAGGAAGTTGTCTTGGATACTTTTGACTAGGTCCTGTGCAGCTGGAGTAGGGACGTCTGGAATGGAATCTGGAAGAAAAGAAGGGTGATAACCGTAGTTTGCCCAGAAGGGCGTCTGATTAATGGCAGAATGCAAAGAATTATTATAGGCAAACTCCGCGTAGGGTAGTAAGCCTGACCAGTCATCTTGGGAGTAAGAACAAAAACACCTCAGGTATTGCTCGAGGGTCTGATTAGTGCGTTCAGTTTGACCGTTGGATTGGGGGTGGTATGCTGAAGACATGGAAGTCCTGATTTCAAGGGATTTGCAGAGGTCTCTCCAGAACCTGGAGGTGAACTGTACCCCTCGGTCTGAGGTGATGTTAGCTGGAACTCCGTGTAACCTTATAATCTCTCTGATGAAGATGTCAGTGGTAGCAGAAGCCGAGGGGGTACCTTTCATGGGTAGGAAGTGAGCCATCTTTGAGAGACGGTCAATGACAACCAGAATCGTGGTAAAGGAATCTGAGGAGGGTAAGTCCACGATGAAGTCCATGGAAATCTCCTTCCATGGACGTTCCGGAACAGATAATGGACGTAACAGACCCCAGGACTTAGTGTTGGACCCCTTGTTCCTTTGACAAGTGTTGCAAGAGAGAACGTATTCCTGACAATCCTTCCTCCAGCCCGGCCACCAGTAAGATCGACCTACCAAGTCCACGGTTTTCTGTACTCCAAAGTGGCCGGACATCTTGTGGTCATGAAGGGTCTGCAGGACTTGGAGTCTGACAGGAGGAGGAGGAACAAAGATTCGGGCATGGGCCCAGAGCAGATCCTGCTTCCTTTCAAGAAAAGGTAATGTGGGAGATGAGAACTGGTTGGAAGCCTGTTTGAGGGCTGTGGTCAAGTCAGGCTGAATGGCATGGAGGAAATTGTGGGCGGACAGGATAGTAGCAGGTTCCTTAGAGGATTCAGTGTCCAGAAACATACGGGATAAAGCATCCGCCTTGCCATTCTTGGAGCCAGGACGGTAAGTGATGTGGAAATTAAATCGGGAGAAGAACAAGGCCCAGCGGGCCTGTCTGGGTCTAAGGCGTTTTGCAGCCCTGAGGTACTCCAAATTGCGGTGGTCAGTGAAGATGAGAATGGGTTGGGAAGCTCCTTCTAGCAGGTATCTCCATTCCTCGAGAGCGAACTTAATCGCAAGTAATTCCCGGTCGCCTACATCATAATTCTTTTCAGGGGGATTTAGTTTTCGGGAAGCAAAGGCGACCAGGTGGAGGAGGGCCTCTGCGATAGGATCGCTCCCAAAGCAGAGTCTGAAGCGTCCACTTCTAGGACGTAAGGGAGTTCAGGGTCAGGGTGCTGTAAGATGGGTGCAGAGGAAAAGAGTTCCTTGAGCTTCTCAAAAGCGCTCTGCGTTTGGGGAGTCCACTGGAACTTGACTTGCTGGCGGGTCAGTTGGGTGATTGGGGACACAATGGCAGAAAATCCCTGAATGAACCGTCTATAAAAGTTGGCAAAGCCGATAAAACGTTGGACTGACCTTTTGTCTGTGGGGGCAGGCCAATCCTGGATGGCCTTCACTTTTTGGGGGTCCATCAGTACTCCTCCGGTGGTTATGATAAAGCCCAGGAACTGGATGGTATCAGTCTCGAACTCGCATTTCTCTCCTTTGACGTAGAGCCCGTGTTTGCGGAGAATGAGAAGAACTTTCCGGACATGTTGACGGTGGGCTTCTAGGGAATCGGAGAAAATCAAGATATCATCAAGGTATACAATGAGGAAGTTATCCAGATACTCACGAAAAATGTCATTGACAAGGTGCTGGAAGGTAGCTGGGGCATTACAAAGTCCAAACGGCATGACCAGGTACTCGAAATGGCCGAATCTGGACCTAAAAGCCGTCTTCCACTCATCCCCAGAGCGTATTCTAACTAAATTGTAGGCCCCACGAAGATCCAGCTTGGTAAACACCTTGGCAGTCCTGAGCCGCTGAAAAAGTTCGGGAATGAGTGGGAGTGGGTACCTGTTCTTGATAGTAATTTTATTGAGTTCCCTGTAATCCACACAGGGTCTGAGGGAACCGTCTTTTTTTTCAACAAAGAAAATCCCAGCCCCTGCGGGCGAAGAAGATGGTTGGATGAACCCTTTAGCAAGATTCTCGTCAATATATACCCGTAGGGCTTCAAGCTCAGTTTCGGACAAGGGGAAAATCCTTCCGAAGGGGATCTCAGCCCCTGGTAGGAGATCAATCGGACAATCATATGAACGATGAGGGGGAAGAACTTCGGCCTTTTTTTCATCGAAAATGTCCATGAAGTCTTGGTAGGGTGTTGGGACGTGTTGCAGGTCCTTGGCACTGGGTTGCATGGCAAGATGAGTAAGAGGTACTGCGGGTTGATCCGGAAGGCAGTGCTGCAAGCAGTAAGGGGAGGAGAACTCCACCTCCCTGTTGACCCAGTCAATCCGAGGGTTGTGAGCCAGTAGCCAGGGGTACCCCAGGATGATGGGGAACATGGGAGAGTGGATAATGTCAAAACGTAAAAGTTCTTGATGACCTGATTTGGTGCAGGTCAGGATGGGAGCGGTTTCCTGGGTAACCGGTCCTGAGCAGGGTGGAGAGCCATCAGCCAGTTGGATTTGAAGAGGTTGTTTCTTGGTAGTTAAAGGGAGGTTCAGGTGTCGTGCCAAGGTCAGGTCCATGAAGCAACTGCAGGCTCCGGAGTCAAGGATGGCTCCCAGCTGGAAAGACTCTCCCGCTACCTGTAGGGAGAGTGGAACAGACAGATGAAAATGCGGAACTCCAACAGGGTGTGAACTTGAGAGGGACCCAGAAGGACACTTACTGGGTCTTATGGGGCATTTCTGTAGGTAGTGCCCCGTGCCCCCGCAGTAGAGGCAGAGGTTGGCTTGACGACGACGGAGCCTTTCTTCGGCAGATAGGGGGGACCGTGCCAGGCCCAGCTGCATAGGTTCCCCATGAGGAGGGGAGCGAGAGTTCCAAGAAGGAGCAGGTGCCGGAGGGACCCGGGGCATCGTCCAGGTGGGACGAGGGCGCTGCAGTCTCTCTGCCCGTCGTTCTCGTAATCGACGGTCAAGTTTAATAACAAGTTGGCAGAGGTCTGTGAAGGTACTTGGGATCTCTCCTCGAGCCAGTTCATCCTTCAATACCTCGGATAGCCCTAAACGGAATTGGTATTTTAGGGCTGATTCGTTCCAGTCAGTATCCGCTGCCCATTTGCGGAAATCCACTACATAGTCCTCTACAGGTCTTCTCCCCTGGGATAGGGTATGCAGGGTAGATTCTGCCGTACCTGTGCGTTGGGAGTCCTCGTAGAGTGCTGCCATAGAGGAAAAGAAAGTCTCTACAGAATTCAACTGTGGGCTCTTTTGTTCCATCAAATGGTGTGCCCAGGATTGCGGGTCATCAGAAAGGAGAGAGATAATGAACCCCACTTTGGTGGATTCCAACTGGAAGGTCCTGGGTTGTAGGGCTAGGTGTAGCAAACAGGAGTTTTTAAAGGAGCGAAATTTCCTTCGGTCCCCGGAAAAACGTTCAGGTGTGGGGACCCTGGGATCAGGATGGGACACATCATAGGCAGGGAGAGCACCTCCAGGTGTTGATAGAAGAGTGGAGGTGCTGGCTACAGGGGGTGACTGGTCTGCTTGGTTTGGAGATAAAGTCAGATGCTGAAGACGCCCCTCGATCTGAAAGTATCCATCTTGGAGGCGTTGTACAGCCTGGGTAAGGGTTGTCACCTGCTGGCATAAGGCCTCAAGGGGTGAACCAGCTCTGTCGGCCTCGGACATTGGCTGGTTTGTACTGTCAGAGGTACTCACCCGGGCCGATATGCTGAGAGCTGCTCCCCTTGCGACTAAGCGCACGATGCCTCTGGAGTGGGTACAGAGGACACCGGGCTCAAAGATGCACGGGTTGCCAGCAGGAGTGTAGCAGGTGGTGTGCAGTAGCGTCGTTGACCAGGAGAGGCTGAAGCTGCACTGGGAGTAGACACCTGGCAGAGCTGTGATCAGGTAGAGGTTGCAGAGGTACCCCAGCATATACTGAAGGAGGACCCTCGGGAGCATGAGAGAACTACAAGTCCAGAACACTGAGCAGGAGATAGTCCAGCAAGCAGGCCGAGGGTCAAACACAGGCAACCAGGCAATAGAAGTATCCAAAGGCAAGCCAGGGGTCAAACACAGGTAGGTAACTCAGAGAATGTCCAGGAGGCAAGCCAGGGGTCAAGCACAGGTAATCAGGCAGAAGAGGTGTCCAAAGGCAAGCCAGGGGTCAAACACAGGTAAGTAACTCAGAGAATGTCCAGTAGGCAAGCCGGGGGTCAAGCACAGGTAATCAGGCAGTAGAGGTGTCCAAAAGGCAAGCCAGGGGTCAAACACAGGTAAGTAACTCAGAGAATGTCCAGTAGGCAGGCCGAGGGTCAAACACAGGTAATCAGGCAGAAGAGGTATCCAGGAAGCAAGCCAGAGGTCAAACACAGGTAAGTAACTCACGGAA
>CM053027.1:572632423-572665229 GCA_028564925.1 Lithobates sylvaticus
TACCACTACCATGGACGGACCACCACGCCATCAAATTTAAAATCACCACTAATACCACCCAGCAAAAACAGAAACCGGCAACAACAACTCATTGGACCAGATCGCAGAAGAAACTACATTCCGAAACCTTCAAAAACACATTGGCAAACAAAATAGCAACGCTGAATTTAACCCACTCAACGGAACATACACTCCGCTCCCTAAACAAGGTATTACTACAATCAGCAGACGCAGTGGCTCCAAAACGCAGAACACCTATCCGGAGGAAAAACTCAGGATGGTTTAACAGCTCTCTCATGCTACTCAAGCAAGAACGCAGAAGAGCCGAAAGAGCATGGAGAAGAAATCCTACCAAAGAAAATCAGACAAACTACAAAGGACTCACTGAGAATTATCACAAAGCAATTTTTAAAGCTAAAAAAGATTTTTTTGCAAATACCATTTCATCGGCACTAAACCGCCCTCGGGAACTTTTTAAAATAGTCGCTCAGTCGATGAACCCGACATGCTTAGAGCCCCCAGCAAACGAAACCCAAGATTTCTGTAATGAGTTGTCAGATTTTTTCATTGACAAAATCGACAACATCCGGAAAATAATCCACATGAAAAAAACTTCCAACCTCAGCCATCCAGAGCAAAAAGAAGACATGGTCACAAATATCCCTCTTCCACCAAAGTTTTCTTTGATCCCAATTTCCACGGACACCACCAAAAACATCATCAAAAACCTCAGAGACAGCACATCTCCGATTGACATCATCCCCACAAAACTGCTGAAAGAATGCTCGGACATTTTGGCGCCTACGCTAACTCACCTCATAAATCAATCTTTCAAAGAAGGGATTGTTCCAGGCGCCCTCAAACAAGGCATCATCAAACCCCTGCTAAAGAAGCCCAACCTCGACCCCCGGGACCCCAACCACCGCAGACCGATAACAAGCCTCAACACCATCTCCAAGATTATGGAGAAAGCGGTAGTACAACAGCTACACCGCCACCTAGACACACACAAACTCCTGGATCCTCTACAATCAGGCTTCCGCCCAGGCCATGGCACAGAAACGGCACTCCTGAAGATTTGGGACGACGCCCTCGAAGCAGCAGATGACGGAGAATCATGCCTCCTGGTGCTGTTGGACCTCAGCGCAGCGTTTGATACTGTGGACCACAACACTCTACTCATCCGCCTTACAGAAGTAGCAGGAGTCGCAGACGCAGACCTACAATGGTTCGCATCCTTCTTAGGAAATCGCTCTCAGACAGTGAAACTAGGAGCTTTTACCTCTGAAACCCGGGCAATCTCTTGTGGAGTCCCGCAAGGATCACCTTTGTCGCCAGTGCTCTTCAACATATACATCCGCCCACTCCTCAACATCATCAGAAGGTCAGACCTCTGCTTCCACTCATACGCTGATGACACCCAATTATACTTTCGGATCACTGGACAAAAAGACCATCATCGGCAATTAGAAAACTGCCTCACTATGATAGACGACTGGATGACCGCCAGCTCTCTTAAACTCAATGAATCAAAAACAGAACTTCTTATTCTACAGGCAAACCAAAACTCCCGAACCAAGATCCCTTGGACACCTCCCACCATCTTTGGACAGACCATCTTCCCAAGAACCAAGGCCAAGAGCCTCGGAGTCATTTTTGACTCAGAAATGTCAATGGATGCCCAAATAGGATCGGTAGTTAGCGGATCTCACCATCTCCTTCGCCTTCTACGCAGACTCATCCCCTTCATTCCAAAGGAGGACAAAGCAGTGGTAGTTGGAACAGTCATTAATTCACGACTGGACTACGCAAACTCCCTCTACATAGGGTTACCCCAATATCAACTTGCGCGCTTACAACTTATCCAAAACACGGCGGCAAGACTGATAACAGGAAAAAAACCCTGGGAATCTATTTCCCCTTCCCTGAGGAGCCTACACTGGCTAACCGTAAAGAATCGGGTCATTTTCAAGACCCTCTGCCTCACCCACAAATGCACCCATGGAGACGCGCCTCAATACCTTTTCGAGAAAATAAAACGCTACACACCCAATCGCAGTCTTCGATCATCCGACCAAAACCTCCTCCTCATCCCCAAGTCCCGCTACAAATCAAAAGGGGAACGAAGATTCGCTGTCCAAGGACCACGGCTATGGAATGCACTACCAACCTACATCCGCATGGAAGAAAACCATCAGGTCTTCAGGAAAAAACTCAAGACCCACCTCTTCTAAGAAGCTCGACAACAAAGCACTAATACAGCGCCTTGAGGCGATTCGGTTCGCATTGTAGCGCTATACAAATTATTCATTCATTCATTCATTCATTCAAAATCCCAGGCAGCGCTCTGCAGAACAGAGAGGAGCTCGGAGAGTAGAGAGCGGAGATCGGATAGAGCTCCGACTACATCCGGGGACCCAGCCAGAGAGGCGGAGCTGCCCGTCCTGGCTCTCTTCCATATATACATGCCCTTTGGTCTTGGCTGATGGGAATTCAGGATGTGAGTTGGATACCCTTGGAGGAACTTCGGGATTATCAGTGGGTTCTAGATGCTTGACTGCTTCTGGTACCCTGCAGAGGTTTATCTGTACGCCTATTTGATCATTCTAGTAATAGATATTCCACGCTATCTGGTAAGCATCCCCATTAATAGGGTGATTGATGTCACAGGAGAATCTGCATGTTTTTTTGGTGGTGGAACACCCCTGAAGGAATTTCTTGCTTGGAACTTTCAATATGTACATCACGTAGACTAACTTTCTATACATTTTTCAGAATTGCATTTTTTCTTTCCACATATATTGTCATTACATTTGATTGTTTTTGTGTAAGCTCACGGATATTGATTTTCCAATTGGTTTAATTATTATCTATCTATCTATCTATATATATATAGGGCTGTTACTGATTAAAATTTTCGTGTGCGATTAATCGATTTTTTTAAATCGTTTAATCGACTAATTTCGATTAATTATAACGCACATAGAGATCCAACTACTTTTAGCTGATCTCCTTGCATTGCAACTTTATATACAATCACCCAACACTAGTTCGTTTCCACAATCCATGACTTCACTTCACAGTTCCCAACTAAGTTTTAAATTCAAACTGTAGCACTGACGTAAGTAATTTTTTTTTTCACCGGAACGTGACAATCCCTCCACCTCCGGTCTAACTAATCACTCTCACCTTATGGCATGGACCCCTGTGCAAACAGGTGGTCATGCAAGTGGGTATCAAAAGGGTTAACACGGACCATAAACTTCTCTCACGTCGCCTTAGATCTCAGCAAGGACGCCAGGTCATGGGTAGAAAGAAAAGATCTAAGTGCTCACCGCTTAAGTATAAGATTACATTTTTGTGTTCAAACACAAACTACTCACATAAAGATGATAAAAACACAGCATGTAAAGCCGACAATCGTGTTAGTTCCGTAGGGCAGCAGTGGGTGACGTCATGCGTAGCTCCTCCCCCCGTACACGTTACATTCAAACAGAACTTCAACGTCACCGGACTCCTCCCCCTTCCCTTCATTAGCAGACGGAGGCACTTGGGGAAGGGGGGAGGAGTCCGGTGACGTCGATGTCTGTGACGTCAGCGGATCTCCGACGGAACTCCCTGAAGACCCGGAAGCCGGCAGAGAGGTGAGTGCCGATCAAAAGAATTTTGATCGATCAAAGGAATTTTGATCGATCAAAGGAATTTTGATCGATCAAAGGAATTTTGATCAATCAAAAAATGTATTGATTAATCGAGGAATTAATCTTTAATTTCCACAGCCCTAATATATATATATATACAGTATCTCACAAAAGTGAGTACACCCCTCACATTTTTGTAAATATTTTATTCTATCTTTTCATGTGACGACACTGAAGAAATGACACTTTGCCACAATTTAAAATAGTAAATATTTTATTATATCTTGTAAAGTAGTGAGTGTACAGCTTGTATAACAGTGTAAATTTGCTGTTCCCTAAAATTACTCACACAGCCATTAACCACCTGCTTACTGAGCACTTAAACCCCCACTTAAAAACATGTTTAAAAGTTTGTTATAAAATTTTGCAAATGGGTACTTTTTCTCCTTCATTGATATTCGCTGATGAGGCTGCACTGATGGGCACTGATAAGGCGACACTGATAGGCACAGATAAGACGACACTGATTGGCACTGATAATACGGCACTGATAGGCACAGATAAGACGACACTGAAGGGCACTGATAAGAAGGCAGTGGGTGGCACTGATGGGTGTCACTGATGGGTGCAACATGTAAGTAGCTCCCATTCCTGCTGACCAGATTACAAAAAAGCACCCTCATTGCAAGTTTAATTTCAACTTTCTGCAGCCATGCAAAATCTCTAGAGCTCTTCAGATAAGCTCCATTGAAACTCAGTGGCTATTTCATATGCTTTCCTATAGTTATTTAATCTTTTATCAGTAAGTTGTGTTTTTAGAGAAATATTTGCTTACATTTAGGTATTTTTTTTAGTGTTGCATAACTCATAGAGCAGTGTATAAAAAAAGATTTGCAGAGCTATTTGATCTGAGAAACTGCATGTACAATCAGTCTGTGGCAAAATCGAATGTTACTACGCTGTTTTCACACCATTTAGGATGTTCTTCACTCATAAGATTACTGTGAATAAGAGCAAAACTTTATTATAGAGACTAAGGGGAGCTGAAGATCATAGGAAATAAATACTTATTTGCTATGAACATCAGCTCCATCTAGTGGCTGAAATAGGGTATTTTCCAGAATACACTATTCCTATAAATAAAGAACATTCGACCTAAACAGAAAAAAAGTCTAGTTACGACTTTTGCCAGCATTCTCACAGAACAAATGTACATACAGTTTCAGAGGACACGTTTTTTCTTTTTTTCATGATTAAACCTTATTCTTTTTTGACTGCAACAACAAAGAGTATGTGTGATTGGTCACACAAATGACTTCTCATAGCAGACTGGTACTGCTCAGAATGGACGATGGAAAATCCTGCCTCCATGATCGATTTTATCACAAAGTCGCTATCCACAGACAGAACAGAGTACTTGTGGCAGTCGATCTTGTAGAAGGTCATGTTAATGGGGACAAATAGGACAAGGTGACCTCCGACATTCAGAAGTGACCCCACCTTCTTCAAGTTAGCGATATAAGTCTCACAATCTTTGCTGACAGACTCCAGGTAGAAGGAGGAGAACACACAGTTCACAGGGTTCAGTAGCACCGGCTCCACTGGATTGTCTTTGGAGAAATCACATTTTAAGACTTGTGTGACGGCTTTTCTCAATTTTTCCTCCTCCTCTTCCCATGTACTCCTGCAAAAGGTAAAAGTGGATCTAAACTTCAGCTTTATGACATTTAGTTAAGCACAGTGTATCAAAAACAATTCTGTTGCTTTTTTAACCACTTCAGGCCCAGAATATTTGGCTGCTCAATGACTGGGCCATTTTTTGGGATACAGCACTGCGTCGCTTTAACTGACAATTGCGCGGTCGTGCGACGTTGTACCCACAAAAAATTGACGTTCTTTTTTTCCCACAAGTAGAACTTTCTTTTGGTGGTATTTGATCATCTCTGTGTTTTTTATTTTTTGAGCTATATACAAAAATAGAGCGACAATTTTGAAAAAAACACAATATCTTTTACTTTTTGCTATAATAATATCCCCAATTTAAAAAAATATGTTTTCCTCAGTTTAGGCCGATATGTATTTTTCTACACATTTCTGGTAAAAAAAAAATCGCAATAAGCGTATATTGATTGGTTTTCGCAAAAAGTTATAGCATCTACAAAATAGGAGATAGATTTATGGCATTTTTATTATTATTATTTTATTTACCAGTAATGCCAGCGATCTGCGATTTTTATCGGGATTGCGATATTGCCACGGATGAACTGTAAACTTTTGACACCCTTTTTTGGGACCATTGATAATTATACAGCGATCAGTGCTATAAAAATGCACTGATTACTGTATAAATGTCACTGGCAGGGAAGGGGTTAACACTAGGGGCGATCAAGGGGTTAAATGTGTTACCTAGGGAGTGATTCTAATTGTAGGGGGAGGGGACTAACTAGGGGAAGAGAGAGATCGGTGTTCATACTTAGTATGAACACACGATCTGTCTCCTCACCCCATGAAAGAACGGGGATTTGTGTGTTTACACACAGATTCCGGTTCTCGCTCTGTCACAAGCGATCGCGGGTGCCTGTCGGTCATCGCGCCCGCCGGGCACTCGCATCGGCTCTGGGCGCATGCCAAAAGGGAAAGCAACAAAATGTAAAGTCGATTTGCCCAGCCGAGCCAAACTGCCACAGTAAAACTACGGCTGCTGGTCCGGAAGTGGTTAAAATCATAAAATATGATTTTCACCATTTTTGCATCATTTGTTGCATTTCAGTAGATGTACACTGACAAAAAATTTGCTAGTTTTCGTTTCATTGTTTTTCTTGGTTTTTCGGGTCATTCATTATGATGGAAACTCGTTATTTTCTAATAAATTTGTAAATTTGAAAAAAATCCCAAAATTCGGGAATTCGAAATCAAAATTTGGAAATTCGGAAATCAGAAAATTAGACAATTCAGAAATTTGAAAATAAAATCCGAAAATTAAAAAACCCAACATAACTAACTAACTAATAATAACTAACTATTAAATAGGTATTAGAATTTCCTTTCAAATTTGGCTGTTAGTGAACGTAACAAATACGAATTTATCCAAAATTACGAAATATCTGAATAACGGATCTAAACAAATGCAACGTAACAAATTAATAACAATAAAATGCTTTTATTATTATTTATTATTATTAATTTGTTACGTTCCATTTTGTTTAGATCCGTTATTCAGATAATTCGTAACTTTGGATAAATTCGTATTTGTTACGTTCACTATCAGCCAAATTTGAAAGGAAATTCCAATACCTTATAATTTAATAGTTAGTTATTATTAGTTAGTTATGTTGGGTTTTTAAATTTTCGGATTTTCTTTCTTATTTTTCGAATTTCTGAATTGTCTAATTTTCTGATTTCCGAATTGGACGAAAACTAATGGAACGTAACAAATTAATAATAATAAAATGCTTTTATTATTATTTATTATTATTAATTTGTTACGTTACATTCGTTTAGATGCGGCATTCGTTATTTAGGATAATTCATAACTTTGGATAAATTCTAATTCATTACGTTGACTAACAGCCAAATTTAAAAGGAAATTGCAATACCTATAATTTAATAGCTAGTAATAGTTATTATTAGTTTATTATTTTAGATTTTAGAATTTTGGGGTTTTCTAATTTCAGAATCCGAAAATTCGAATTTTGGAAAAATTTGTTAAACGGTTTTTCGTTAATTAGAATATTTCTAAATTTACTAATTTGTTGCATTTCGTCGAAAAACTAATTGCACATGTCTACATTTCAGTGATGCTGATGTTTGCCAGCTACTTCCCGTCTAGATGCATACGTTCCAGGATCAACTACATTGAATGTTTCAGGGTGAGATTCTAGCTAGTGACACCAGTGGACCAAGCCTGCACAATGTTTGTCAATACACTCCATTGTCTTTAGCAGAGGTGGATGTGGCAGGGTGACAATGCAGGAGCGCAGTTTGAAGACAATTGTTAGCGCTATAAACAAAAAAATAGCGACAATTTTGAAAAAAACACAATATTTTTTACTTTTTGCTATAATAAATATCCCACCCCCCCAAAAAATATATAAAACTTAAAAAAAACAGCTTTTTTTTTCCTCAGTTTAGGCCGATACGTATTCTTTCACATATTTTTGGTAAAATAAATTGCAATAAGCGATTATTGATTGGTTTGCGCAAAAAAGTTATAGCGTTTACAAAATAGGGGATAGTTGTATTGCATTTTTATTAATAATTTTTTTTTTTAAAAAAAAAAATGGCGGCGATCAGCGATTTTTATTGTGACTGCGACATTATGGCAGACACATCAGACATTTTTGACACATTTTTTGGACCATTGTCATTTATACAGCAATCAGTGCTATACAAATGCAATGATTCCTGTGTAAATGACACTGGCAGTGAAGGGGTTAACCACTAGGTGGCAGTGTAGTGGTTAAGTGTGTCCAAGGGGCGTGTTTCTAACTGTGGGGGGCGTGGTTTTGTGAGACATGTCACTAATCTCTGCTCCGATCACAGGGAGCAGAGATCAGTGACACTGTCAAGAGGCAGAAAGAGGAGATGCTTGTTTACATTAGCATCTCCCCGGTCTTCCTACCCGTGAGGCCATCGCGGGTATCCTCTGCCTCTTAAAGGGCCGCGTACAGGTACGCGATTCTGCCTGTAAGCGCCCTTCTGCTGCAATATATCTGTGTGAGGCACTCGGGAAGCGGTTAACCACTTGCCTACCAGGCACTAACACCCCCTTCCTGCCCAGGCCATTGTTCAGCTTTCAGTGCTGTCGCATTTTGAATGACAATTGCGCGGTCATGCTACACTGTACTCAAACAAATTTTTTATCATTTTCTTCACACAAATAGAGCTTTCTTTTGGTGGTATTTATTCACTGCTGGGTTTTTTATTAAACAAAAAAAAAAGACCAAAAATTTTGAAAAAATCGTTTTTTACTTTTTACTGTCAGTAAATTCTGTAACTAAGTAATTTTTCACCTTCACTGATGTGCGCTGATAAGCGGCGGTACCGATGGGCACTGATAGGCTGAACTGGTGGATATTGATGAGGTGGCACTTATGGGCACTGATGAGGTGGCACTGATGAGGAGGCACTAATATGCTGCACTTATGGGCGCTGTTAGATGGCACTGATGGGCACTGTTGGGTGGCACTGATGGGCACTAATATGCGGCACTGGTGGGCACTGATTTTGGCAAATATCCTGGGAGGAAGACAGCCACGTGGGCTGGTGAGTGTTACAGTCAGAGGACTGAGAGGCATGCCTGAAAGGAATGGGTGCAAGCAGTCTGGAATGGATGCAGAGTCAGTCTGGGAGACTGGGAGGACTATGGAGAAGTAGCCAGGAGGGGAAAGGGGCAGCTGCAGCCAGGCGGGCTGGCAGTGCCTGAAGGGTGGTGCTGGGAGCAGTAGCCACAGGAGAGGACAGCTAGCACCAAAGACCTCTCTCCTCTGGCCTCCAATGCAGATAGGATATGAAAATCACCCAACGAAGCCAATTTCGATCTCATGGTCTAAAGGTGCTTGCAGACACAAGAGTTAAACATTTTATAAAATGACGATGTTAGGTTGGCAGCTCTAGACATAAAACAGGGGTTAACAGATCTTACCTTCCCCCCTTTTGCACACTCATATGCTTGGCTGCATGAGACCAGTGAACAGCGTCCGGGTCATTTTTCAGCCATTTCTTTATTTCAGATATACTGGCATCCGCTGAATCCAGTACAATGATCTCCTTGAAGTAATCAGTGAACACAAATAAATGGGCAAGGGTTGGGCCAGAGACTAAGTCGATCATCGTGCCTCCCTTCAGAATACCTGCAATCGGTTGATATGAATATTTGTAAAAACATTTGTTCTGTTCAGTTTTAGGCAATTGAATAAATCAGAAAACTGAAAATGCCATTAAGGAAATACAGTATTCTATGGGTAATTATTTCAGGGTTATTGAGTTCCACCCATCTGTATGGCACATTTACCCCTACCCACCCTCCCCCATACTGTGCTGAGCAGGGTTGTTATCTTTCCAAAAATGTGACAAATGATCAATATTTGTTAAAAAAAAAAAAAAGACATCCAGTCAGCCAAATGTTTGATTAATTCTCATTATATTTACATTGCCTCTCCATCACTGAATGGTTCTATACGCTATGCAGCAACCTTTGGAGTGATGAATCTTACCACATTTCAAAATACATATTACCACAATGCATTGGTGTAACGGGGCCCTAATTCAGCATCGGGCAACCTAATGGCGTACTAAGGGGAGGGGAGGTGCGGTGCACACAGGGTGTTGGCTCACTGGGGCGGTGGGTGCTGTGACCTCCTGACTTTTTTATTTTTGTGTGGCAGCACCAAGAAGCCGCAGCACCTCCAGTGGGTCAGCGCCAGCAGGAGCTCAGTGGAAGTGGAAGTTTCCTCCCCCTGCTCCGCTTCACCCTCCTCCCCTTCTCCACCTCACTCTGAGCTCCCGCTGTATATCATCTTGTGAGTGCAGGCAGGCTGTTGTCTGTCCTTAGGATTCAGTACCCTGGGAGGGTTTCCTTACTGAAGGGGGGGGGTCTTTACAGAGGGGTGTGTACTGGGGGTAGGGGTGTCTATACTGAGTGGTCTGCACTGGGGGGCGATTTGGAATGTTGGGGGTAGTCAGTCTGTGCTGATGGGTCTATGTTGGAAGGGGAATCTGTGCTGAGGGGTTTGTGCATGGGGGGTCAGTCTGTACTGGGGGTCTGTGCTGGGGAAGTCAGTCGGTGCTGGGGTAATCAGTCTGTACTGAGGGGCCTGTGCTGGGAGGGAGAGTCCCTCTGCGCTTGTGGGTCAATTTGTGCTGTGGGGCAGTCTGTGCTGGGGAAGTTGGTCAGTGCTGTGGGGAAGGGGGTTAGTCTGTACTGAGTGGTCTGTGCTAAGGAAGTCAGTCTGTGCTGTGGGGAATAAGGAATCTGTACTGGGGAGTTTGTTCTGGGGGGGTGCATCTGTACTGGGGGGGGTCTGATGGGTCTATGTTGGAAGGGGGGTCTGTACTGGGGGGTCTGTGCTGTGGAAGTCAGTCTGTGCTGTGGGGAATAAGGAATCTGTACTGGGGAGTTTGTTCTGGGGGGGGGGGGTGCATCTGTACTGGGGGGGTCTGTGCTGGGGAAGTCAGTCTGTGCTGTGGGGAATCAGCCTGTGCTGATGGGTCTATGTTGGAAGGGGGGTCTGTAATGAGGGGTCTGTGCTGGGGAAGTCAGTCTGTGCTGTGGGGAATCAGTCTGTGCTGATGGGTCTATGTTGGAAGGGGAGTCTGTACTGGGGGGTCTGTGCTGGGGAAGTCAGTCTGTGCTGTGGGGAATAAGGAATCTGTATTGGGGAGTTTGTGCGGGGGGGGGGAGTAAGTCTGTGCTGATGGGTCTGTGTTGGAAGGGGAGTCTGTACTGAGGGGTCTGTGCTTGGAGCAGACCAACAAATGTTTCGTACATTCGGCATTTGTTTCATATATTCGTTTGCATCATTAGGATTCAATATTTTCTAATTCAATCCAAATTCATTGTGAAGAATAGCTGGTTGTTAAGTAGCGGGTGTCCGCCACATCCTTAACTGTCCAGGGACAGTCACTGGATGACAGGTAAACACGGGGGCGAAAAAGTGTAATAATTTTTTTTAATTTTGAAAATATTATTGTAGCACCCTGGAGTTTAGGCAGGGATGCTTCTCACAAATGTACTATTGATTCCTCCCTAAGTTTGGCCTTGTTGCACTTTTCTCCTATACCACTAGGCGGCCGGGCACTTGGTGGTACTAGATATGAGAAGGTCAGGTTATGGGTATATGGGGTATCTCAGCCAATGAGCAGGGGTTTTCTTAAATCCCTTGGCCTGCTGGGAGAGCCTACCTATTCGGGTGGAGTGAGGTGATCTGTGTTCTGTGCCACCTGGACGGCTGTCTGGGTGGACGTGTGTTGTGTTGCTCCGAGCTGCTAGGCCAGAGATTTGGGCCTATCCCGAGGGCATCTGGCTGCTAGGCTGTCTGAGGGCCAATCCAGAAGCAAGAGAGCAGCACAGGGTTGGGATTGCGGCTTGCAGTCCAACCAGAAGTGACCGTTCTGCCGCCCGGAGAACCTGGCAGTGGTCGGAGGTAGAAGGGAAGCTGTCTCCACTAAGGAACCAACCACCTTATTACCAAGGACCACAGTGGGTAACTGAAGCAAGTACCGGTGCAGTATTCTCACTGAATGGGCACAGTGGAGAATCAGGAGACTTCAGGCAGAGATCAATTCAGGGACCCAGCCATCGGAGGCGACGCTTGCAGAGCAGCCTTGTGTGTCAAGCCAGGGACCGAGCAGGGCAGTGGGGTGAAGCATGAGAAGTATCGGGAGTGCCAAGCTAGG
The DNA here is from genome assembly GCA_028564925.1 of Lithobates sylvaticus. Taxonomy (NCBI): domain Eukaryota; kingdom Metazoa; phylum Chordata; class Amphibia; order Anura; family Ranidae; genus Lithobates; species Lithobates sylvaticus. The sequence goes on from CM053027.1 coordinate 572,644,462, forward strand.
GACCCAGCAGAGAGGCGGGGTGATGCTTGAGGAAGATACCACTGTGAAGATTGGAGGAGCTCAAGGGATACAGTGGCAGAAAATCAGTGAGTCTAGTAAGAGATCAAGAGCTCAGTGGGCTGAAGAACTAAAAGTTGTAGTGAAGGTGAAAGAACTGTTACTCTTTGTGTTAGGAACTGTTAAAGACTGTTGGCATAGGAGACAGCATTCCTGCATGTGCAGATGTGGCTTCTTGCTGGAGGTTTTTTCCCTGCATGGCTGTCCTCCTATTGAAATCTCGGAGTCTGCTAATTGAACTTGCAACTACTCAAGGGTGTCCTGACCCTAACCCTCTTTCCCCCAAAAAAGTTTGTAAGAGAAATAAATATCTCTTTTGCATTCAAGAAGTGTCTGGCGCCCAATAACTTTATCCACCTTGCACCCACTATGCCTCACAACCCACTACAGGATGGCAGCTATCTCTGGCCCTGGAGGTTCTCATTAGACTGAAGGAGGCCGGAGACCTTGCTACATTATTTTTTTTTCAATTTTTTTTTTTACGTACTGTGACCCTAGTAACACTGTACTACTCTGGGTGATCATGATTTTTTTTTTTACACACTATGCTTATAACAGTGAATTTCACTGTTATAAGCAAACATTCTTTCTGAATGAAATGCATTCATTCAGTGTTTACTATTGGGATTAGGGCTGTGAGTGGCCATGTCTGTACCAAATGATCACTGTGCCCAATCACAGCGAGCAACACAAATATACACAATGAATGGCATGAATGGAAGCCATCCATCGCGTACACTTGTCGTGATCTGCTGTGATTGATAACAGTGATCACATGGTACCGGCAGTGGGCCGGTACACTGATCTTTTTTTGGCTGTGTCCAGTGGACACAGTGGGTGACAGATTGTGCCGCGGCGCAGCCACTAGGTGCATTCTGGGGATGACATTATATGGAGCCGCCCACTCCCTAACAACCAGCTATTCACAATGAATTTGTTGTGTATTGAACAAAATTGAAAATGTGACGCCATCCAAATGAAATAAATGCATTAATTTCTTGCCCATTCAGAGATTCGTTTACCTCTGAATCTCGGAAAACAAAATTTCCGTCTGCATAACGAATCTAAATGGAATGAATCGCACATGTCTAGTAGGGACACACTAAGATTGAACAACTATATATAAAAAATATACTGTATTTTGCTGGTTTTGATATTGTGATTTTAGCACAACTGAATAGCTCCTGAATAAATGTAAAGTTGGAAAGATGTTCACATGTCAATCATTAATAAACCTTACATGGGGTGTATTGTATTATGTAAGAACCCAGACTCCAGTTAAATAACATATAACACATACCCTTCCTTTTTTCCTATGACAGTATGGCATACAAAATTTTTTATACTTTGGTGCATGGGCATTTCATTGCTAAACCTGTGATTTAGGGCTCGTTTACACCGCAAATCCTATGATCAGTAAGCAGTTCTGCATGCACTTTTACATACTTTTTCAATTTGTTTGCAGTGCATTTAGATTTGTGGTGGGTTTGTGGTACATTTTTTTTTTTTTTAACCACCTGATTACTGGGCACTTTTCAGCTTTATGATTTTTCATACAACACTGTTAAATTTTTATCATTTTTTATGAGTTGCATATATGTACATGCAAAAAAAAAAAAAATGCAGCATACTGTACTTTTTTTTAATGGCCTACAATAGTGTAAACAAGGCAAATCCTTTTATTTTCCTTGCAGATGTAATAGTACTGCAAACTGAGCCCTTAGCAGCTGGAAACCATTGGCCTCACATATTGGCTGGCTCTTTGGTACAGTACACCATCTGTCCCACAAGGAGAAGTGAACTACTATACAAGGTGCTGATGATGGCAGCTCGTTGCCGGGACGACGTCAATAGATTCATTTGAAAATACCGGAGCTAAATATTCTCGTCATCATCCGACCTGGGTGTATCACCAAAGCATCAACAAACTCTTTATTTTCAGGATCATTATACGTGTCCATAAGTGCTATAGGGTCATATAGATCATCGTGGTAATCTTTGTGTGATGAACTGTCCATATCTGATTTCCTAAATGAAGAAGAAGACACAATTTAATAAGTAACAAATGGGTCCTTACTTTAAACTAATGACGCATCCTTTCTTCAACCCTCCACCGGCAGTGGGGCAGAAGTATCCACACCTCAGGCACCCCTTTTGTAAACAATAGCTCAAGTATCATGCTGCAATTTACATTAGCTTGTTTGTTCCAATTAAATAAATCCATGGTGGAATAGACACAATGCATCACCAGCAGGTACTGATATGTTCTTAAAGTGACACTATGGGGGAGATTTACTACAACTGGTGCACACAGAATCTGATGCAGCTGTGCTTGTTAGCCAATCAGCTTCTAGGTTGTATTGTCAAAGCTTAATTTAACATGCTAAAGTTAGAAGCTGATTGGTTACTCTCAGGGCTTTTTTCAGCGGGAACGCGGGGGAACGCAGTTCTGGCACCTCCAGCACTGAATGTATCTAATGGCAAGGGGTGCTGGGGTGTGCTGGAGGGTCTGCTGATGCTGGCTGCTGGGAGATCTATTGTTGCTGGAGGGCATCTGTTTTTGTGTGGTGGTCTATTATTGCTGGTGGGGGATCTATTGTTGCTGGAGGTCAACTGCTGCTGGAAGGGATCTACTGTTAAACGAGGGGTCTATTGTTTCTGGCTGCTGGAGAGTCTATTGATGCTGGCTGCTGGGAGATCTGGTCTTGCTGCCGGGGGTCTATTGTTGCTGGGATTATATTTTGTTGCAGGGGTCCTATGTTGCTGCGGGGGTCTATTGTTTCAGGGGAGGGATATATTGCTGCTAGCTGCAGGGGATGTATTGTACTGCTTTTCTTGTTATCCTTACCAATTTCCATACAAATTACTTTAGCATAGCATGACATAATCATACTTGGCTCTGTATTCTCTGAATGAGACGGTGCTAGAAGGTGAGTAGGTGGTGGAACCAAGAGATGTTGCTCGGAGGTGGGTAGGGGGCAGAGACAAGAAGTGACTCAGTAGGTGGGAGTTCCAGCACCTATTCTCTGAGAAAAAAAGCCCTGGTTACTCTGCACAGCTGCATCAGATTCCGCATGCACCAGTTTTAGTAAATCAACCCCTAAATTATATCCTTATTCTCTAAATATAATCCATACATATCCACTACATAAAGTGGTTGTAAATCCACTTAGTAATTATCACGCAAACCCTGGTCTTTCATAATACTAAGTGCCCTGTATATGTGCTTTATTCAAAATATGCTGTTCTATACCTTATTTTATAGCGACGCTCACGTGACCGGCTGTCTCTCTCCTCTCCTGATTTAACAGCTAGAGCGGTAGGGGCCGAGAATCCCCCGGAGGAGGAGAAGAGAGGAGGAGAGAGATGGCCGGTCACGTGAGCGCTGAGCGGTGCTATAAAATATGGTATAGAACAGCATATTTTTAATAAGGCACATATACAGGGCACTTAGGTGTGAGGCTAATGCCTTGTACACACGGTCAGACATTCGACCACAAAATCCGTCGGATTTTTTCAGACGGCTTTTGGCCGAAACTTGTCTTGCATACACACGGTCGCACAAAGTTGTCAGAAAATCCGATCGTTCCGAACGAGGTGACGTACAAAGTGTACGACGGGACTACATACAGGGCAGTAGCCAATAGCATTCGTCTCCAAATTTCTCCAATTCCGACGGAAAAATCCAAAAGAGCCCACACACGATCGGATTTTCCAAAAACATAATCCGATCAGACTTTTTCCATCGGAATTTCCGACCGTGTGTATGGGGCATAAGATTGTTCAGTATCCACAATTACTAAAGAGAAGATTTCCTGTTAAAGAGACTGACCCTGTGGTCTTTGGCTGTGAGGTTAGACTGCTGTGAGATTTTTTTATGGTCTTCAGCTATAAGACCTTAGACCAGGGGTAGGGAATAGGGATGGGCCCGGTGTTCGATTCGAACCCATGTTCGAATCGAACATCGGGCGTTCGCCCGTTCGGCAAGCCCAGAACTATTTGGGCCGCTCGCATCAAATTCGTGTGATGCGAACGGCACGCAATGCATTGCGCCAGTCGCAGTGCAATGCTGGCTGATGATTGGCCAAGCATGCACTGTGACCCCGCATGCTTGGCCAATCACAGCGCCGGCAGCGAGGAGAGCCATAATTGGCTACAGGCAGGATGCCTGTAGCCAATTATAGCTCCAGGGGCTTTAGTACACGACCCACGGTATAAGAGGCCGCCGTGGCGGCGGCCTCGCATATTGTGTTTCAGTGTCAGCGTGTCAGTGTGCTGCTGACTGCTGACAATATGTGCTTTATTTCTGGGGATTTGTGTGTGCGTGCTGTTAGTACAGCATTGCAGTATCACATCTGGGGGGTGTCTATAGGTTGCCTGTGAAGGGGGGCAGGTTTCCTGTGCTTAGAACTGTCCCTGCAAAAAGTGTCATTTTTGCAGGAAAAAAGCTATTTAAAAGCACTCGCGGCTAATGAATTGATGGCTCCCGTAACACAGAGAACTGTCATTCGTTGATAAAAAAAAAAAAAAAAAGCGTAGGGGTCCCCCCAAATTCAATAACCAGGCCCTTCAGGTCTGGGATGGATATTAAGGGGGACCCCAGCCAAAAAAAAAAAAAATGGCGTAGGGTCCCCCTCAAAATCCCTACCAGACCCTTGAGGTCTGGGATGGATTTTAAGGGGAACCCAGCCAAAAAAAATGGTGCGGGGTCCCCCTCAAAATCCATACCAGACCTTTATCCAAGCACGCAACCTGGCAGGCCGCAGGAAAAGAGGGGGGACGAGAGCGCCCCCCCCCTGTGTGAAATGGTAAGGGGGTACCATTTCACCAAAAAAGTGTCAAAAAATTGTAAAAATGACAGGAGACGGTCTTTGACAATTCCTTTATTAAAATCTTCTTTCTTCTTTCTTCATCCTTCAGTTTCTTCATCTTCTCCTTCCGTCATCTTCTTCCATCCTCTTCCATTTTCTTCTTCCTCCGATCCGTTTCTTCTTGCTCTGGTCTTCTCGTCCTTCTCGTCCGGCATCTTCTTCCATGGCGTCGGCGTCGGTGTCTCTTCTTGGGCCACTCCTCGCAATGGGAGGCTCCCGCTGTGTGAGGCTTTGCTGCCTCTGACAGGTCTTTTATAATGGAGGGCACCTGGTGACCCCGCCCCCTCCAACGCACGGGGACGTCATGGGGAATTCCCTATGGCTTTCCCCATGACGTCAGAGGGGGGCGGGGTCACCAGGTGCCCTCCGTTATAAAAGACCTGTCAGACGGAGCGAAGCCTCACACAACGGGAGCCTCCCATTGCGAGGAGCGGCCCGACAGAAGAACAGATGCCGACGCCATGGAAGAAGATGCCGGACGAGAAGGATGAGAAGACCAGCGCAAGAAGAAGCGGATCGGAGAAAGAAGAAAATGGAAGAAGATGGAAGAAGATGACGGAAGGAGAAGATGAAGAAACCGAAGGATGAAGAAAGAAGAAAGAAGATTTTAATAAAGGAATTGTCAAAGACCGTCTCCTGTCATTTTTAAAATTTTTGACACTTTTTTGGTGAAATGGTAGGGGTACTTTTGTACCCCCTTACCATTTCACACAGGGGGGGGCCGGGATCTGGGGGTCCCCTTGTTAAAGGGGGCTTCCAGATTCCGATAAGCCCCCCGCCCGCAGACCCCCACAACCACCGGGCACGGTTGTGGGGACGAGGCCCTTGTCCTCATTAACATGGGGACAAGGTGCTTTGGGGGTCTCAGACCCCCAAAGCATCCTCCCAATGTTGAGGGCATGTGGCCTGGTACGGTTCAGGCGGGAGGGGGGGCCGCTCTCGTCCCTCCCTCTTTTCCTGCGGCCTGCCAGGTTGCGTGCTCGAACAAGGGTCTGTTATGGATTTTGAGGGGGGACCCCACGCCATTTTTTTTGGCTGGGGTTCCCCTCAAAATCCATCCCAGACCTCAAGGGTCTGGTATGGATTTTGAGGGGGACCCTACGCCATTTTTTTTTTTGGCTGGGGTCCCCCTTAATATCCATCCCAGACCTGAAGGGCCTGGTTATTGAATTTGGGGGGACCCCCACGCTTTTTTTTTTTTAAAAAATTTTTTTTTTTTATCAATGACTTTTTTTTTTATGAATGACTTTCAATGAATGACTGTTCTCTGTGTTACGGGAGCCGTCAATTCACATTAGCCGCGAGTGATTTTAAATAGCTTTCTTTCCTGCAAAAATTACACTTTTTGCAGGGACAGTTGTAAGCACAGGAAACATGCGCCCCTTTACATGCATACTATAGACACCCCCCAGGTACGAAATTTAAAGGAATATTACACTTTTATTGTTTCAATTTAAGCATTATTAAAATCACTGCTCCTGAAAAAACTTCTGTTTTTTACAAAAAAAATTTGCATTGATACATGTCCCCTGGGGCAGGACCCAGGTCCCCAAACACTTTTTATGACAATAACATGCATATTAGCCTTTAAAATTAGCACTTTTGATTTTGAACGTTCGCATCCATTATAACTAATAGGGTTCTAAAGCTCGCACGGACTTTAGGTCCGTTCGCGGGTTCTGGTGCGAGCCGAACGGGGGGGGTGTTCGGCTCATCCCTAGTAGGGAACCTCGGCTTTCCAGCTGTTTTGAAACTACAAGTCCCATGAGACATTGCAAGACCCTAACAATCACTGGCATGACTTCTAGAGGCAGAGGCATGATGAGATTTGTAGTTTCAAAACAGCTGGAGAGCCGAGGTTCCCTACCCCTGCCTTAGACTGTCCCATTTGCTAAGGGGAAGATCACATATACCAAAGAGACTTTGGTCCTCAGCCATGAGGTTTTAGCCTGCTCAGAAAGTCAGCTTATGGTCTTCAGCTGTGTAGAGTTGAGATTCAGAGAAAAGACCGTACTCCAACTGTTATGTGTATTTTGGTGTTCCATGCTCCCAACCCCTCTCCTGTTACAAGTTTTATCAGCAATACATCACAAAAAGTCACCCCTAGACTTGACATCTGGAGGACTTAAGCCCAGTAACCTGATCCCACCACTTATCCATAAACTCCACCCTTCCAAATCCCTCACAAATGACGTGACCAGATTTGGAGTAAATGGCCTTGACAACCTTTTTTATTAACAAACTATAAAATTAAATAAATAACATTTTCATAAATAACCATTAATTAACTTGTATGTACTCCTTTTGGGGTCATAGAGGGAAACAACACACCACTGGTCACTGCGAACAACTTCTTTAAACTTTAGGCCTCCAGTCGACAGCCCCCTGACTTGGAGACGGTACCCAACCTTCGCAGTGACCTACCTTTTACCCCTTCCATGTTAACCCCTCATTAACCTGAAAGTAACAGAAAACACCATACCATAGATGGGTACAAACATGTTCAATACATGTAACATCTATCTTCTCCTCCTCCAAAGACCCAACACTGCTGGGTTGTCCTGACCTACTCTACCCAGCTCTAGACTGATGTCACTTCCCTTCTCCCTCTCCTACCAACACCGAACGCCTCCCTGCTCCCAGCTCCCCCCCTTAAACGGGAAAAGGTTTCCTCTTTCAGCCTGACTGTGCTGTCCAGCAATGTCATGCCGTCCCTGTGCCTATCTTCTCCCTTTCTCTGCTCCGGGAGTCTCTATCTCTCCAGGACTTCAGACTGTTTATCAGCTTCCCCAACCACCATCTTGGCACACCTCACCAGGCATTGGCCAGGCCCTGATCAATATTCAGGCTGGTTATTTAAATTTTCCCTCCCTAAGCTCTAGTAACTTCTTCTAGAGTCGGGGGAAGCAATTAAACTCTGAACAGACCAGAGCAAACAATCACTGCTCCCTTGACTATAGAAGGAGACAAAAAGTATTAGCTGGAGTACAGCTTCAATTTGTTAGTGTATGTAGCACCCTCCTAGTTAGGCTGCTAGGTAAATTTCGTTTTTAGCTCACCCATCACCAACTAAAAAATGTCTTGTTTGTTCAGTTACTTCCTGGTTTACAGGCCTAGGCAAATGATGTCATACATCCCAGGAGTCTTCAAGAGGGGAGGATGTGCTTGCCTAGCTAAACACACCCTCCTGCCTGAGCTAAGGGCAGGTGGATTCCAGGAAGTACATGAATCATCTGCCCTTACTCAAGATGACTGCAGCTAGAAATGCTAGTGGGGTATTTTTAGAGGGATTACTCATTAAAAGCACGGAGACATGGATGGATGGGTGAGTTGGCTTTGAATTCTTTACAAATGGATTAAATAGCGTTTTTGCTTTGTGGTGCTCAGATGCAGTGTAGTTCTGCTTTAAAAACAAAAGATAGCACTCATATTGATCAATGCATGAATCACACTCACAACATTGCCTGTTAATCTTACTACCAGCCGCATATTCCTTGTAGTCTGGCCAACGTATTATTTGCCACATGGGTATTGTAGTAAATAAACCTGTGTTGCAGGAGATACAATTTTACATTTGTCTTCCAGCTGTAGAAAATGTAATCTTTTTATTTTTATTTTTTTATTTACTTCTGAAGTTTTACAAGCACAATGTCTCCCATGGGCAAAAACGAACCTAATGGTTATAAATGGAAAAAGTCTGCAAGACAGAGTTTTCATTCATTGAGTTATGGTGTATACTGTAGCTGTATAAAATGTTGCTATGGAGATCAGATATCTGGTACTTGGAAAATATTACATCCCGGTAGAAGTGGATGAAATGTAGGGAACGATTGTGGAACAGGAGGCAGTGACATCACTGCATATGCTGTATTGTGAAGGTGACAACAATGAAAGTATGTGACCTTATGAATGTATTTCAGACACTGACCAATGTGAGTGTTTTTAACCACTTCAGCCCCGGAAGATTTTACTCCCTTCCTAACCAGAAAATTATTTGCGATTCGACACTGCGTCTATTTAGCTGACAATTGCGTGGTCTTGCGACGTTGTACCCAAACAAAATTGATGTCCTCAAAAGCTTTCTTTTGGTGGTATATGATCACCTCTGCAGTTTTTATTTTTTGCACTATAAACAAAAAAAGAGGGACAATTTTGAAAAAAAAAGGCAGAGAAGAACACATCCCTGCCTATTTTTCCTCTTTCCCTACACTTTCCCCACACAGAAATGATTGCAAAATAGTTCACACTGTCCCTGCCTAGCAATCCTCTTTCCCTCAACGCCGGAACACACTACAGAAGGTCGTAGGCGCGGCAGCCTTATATAGTGTGGGGCGTGTACTAAACCCCCTGAGCTATAATTGGCCATAGGCATCCTGCCTGTGGCCAATTATTGCTCTCCTCGCTGCTGGCTCTATTATTGGCCAAGCATGCGGGGTCATAGTGCATGCTTGGCCAATCATCAGCCGGCAATGCTCTGCGACTGGCGCAGTGCATTGTGGACCGTTCGCATCACACAAATTTGATGCGAACGGCCCTCAGAGTTCTGAACTCGACGAGCGGACGAACCGCTGATGTTCGATTCGAACATGGGTTCGAATCGAACACCGGGCTTATCCCTAGTATTGTACTATTGATCTGGAATCGGGGGGGGGGGGGGGCCTGTTCCTGATAACCTGAATGCTTTGATAGCCTCTGACTGGCTATCACAGTGATCAGTCATGGTATATATAAAAAATGTAAAAGACTAACGATGTGTGTAAAAATAAAAAAGAGAAAAAAAAGGAAAGAAAAAATAGCTAGATCAGGGTTTTAGCTAGGTCAGTGTCAGGAATGAGTAAGGCTGCTTTCACACTGGAGCGGTGGGGGCGCTGGCGGTAAAGCGGCGCTATATTTAGCGCCGCTTTACCTGCGTTTTAGCGGCGAAAAAGGGTCAATACCGTCCGCAAACCGCCGCTGCAGCGGCGTTTTGCGGGCGGGTTCGGCGCGCTCCCCCATTGTTTTCAATGGGACCGGGCGCTATAGGAGCAGTAAATATACCACTCCTATAGCGAGCCAAAGATGCGGCTTGCAGGACATTTTTGAGCGTCCTGCAAGCGCACCGCTTCAGTGTGAAAGCCCTCGGGCTTTCACACTGAAGAAACAGCAACAGCTGTTTCGGGTCGGTTTGCAGGCACTATTCTTAGCGCAATAACGCCTGCAAACCGCCCCAGTGTGAAAGCAGCCTTAGGCTCCGTTCACATCTAGGCGTTGCTATTTTACAGGCGTTTTTCAGGTGTTTTTTCAAGCCTTCTTTGTTTTTCGGGTGTTTTTGCAGAGTTTTGCAGCGTTTTTCTAAAGGCATTTTCAAGGTTAAAAGGTCACCAATGTAAAATCAGTAAAACACCTGTAATCTGCCAAAAAAGAAGCTCATGTACTTTTTTGAGTGACGAGCATTTTGCTTTAGGTGACAGAACGCTCAGATGTGAACAGGGGCCATTTAAATGAATGGGATTTGTCTTGTTGGGCGTTTCTAGAGCTGAGGCTTGGAGCAGAAAAACGCCTAGGCGTGAATGGAGCCTTATGGTCAAGGTTAGGATCAAAGGTCAAAATCAAAGATTGGGGTCAAAGGGGTAGGGGATTTATTTAGTATTGGTGTCAGTGTGTTTAAGGTAGGATAAAAAAGCAATATGTGCACTATTGTTTCGGATACATATAAAAAATAACATACACATATGTTGTATCGAACAGGAGAATTTATTTTGGGTTTATTCTTTGGTGGTAGGTTATGGTAATAACAAGAAATATACAGCTAGATTTTATATTAGGCTTTCCTTTGATAATAATAAATACAAATTACTACTTACCACCAAATGAAAGCCCAAAAACAAGGTATAAACAATCTGGATACCCTAAGTATTTGTGATGATATGTACAGCTTTATTAACACATGTCAAAGTTGCAAAACTGTGGTCAAGCGTTAAGATTTGTTATACCTTACATCAGTGCCGATCCTGACCTCCCTGGGGCCCTAAGCAAAATTCTGCTGAGGGGCCCTCTACCTGACCCGTGATGCCGTGAGCTATGTAAACCATTTGCCATTGCCACACAGTCACACCTGACACTTCAGCGCTCCCAATACAATCCTCCCTCCTTTAAACAAAACAGTCAAAGAATAAGTACAACAATATAGAACAGACATTATATATTTATCTTTACATATCTGAGTGTGGATCCCCCACTTACATCAGGATCCCCAGAGAGCCTCCCCTTACACCAGGGTCCCCAGAGAGCCTCCCCTTACACCAGGGCCCCCAGAGAGCCTCCCCTTACACCAGGGTCCCCAGAGAGCCTCCCCTTACACCAGGGTCCCCAGAGAGCCCCCCTTACATTAGGGTCCCCAGAGAGCACCCCCCTTACATCAGGGTCCCCAGAGAGCACCCCCTTACATTAGGGTCCCCAGAGAGCCTCCCCTTACACCAGGGTCCCCAGAGAGCACCCCCTTACATTAGGGTCCCCAGAGAGCACCCCCCTTACATCAGGGTCCCCAGAGAGCATCCCTATAAAGCCCCTCCTTACATCGGGGTCCCCAGAGAGCCCCCCATACATCAGTGTCGTCAGAGAGCCTCCCTACTTACATCAGGGTCTGCAGCATTGCCCTTTACATCAGAGTTCCCCCTTGCACTGTAAGGTGGAATCCTGCATACTATGATGTAAAGGGGAACTCTGGGACTGTGGGGAGGACTCTGGTGACCAGAGAAAGAAACCACTAAGATAAGGGGGTTTACTGATAAGGGGGAAACCTTTATATCAGTGCCCCCTTACAATATTGTATTGACCCCCCCCTAGACTGGCCTAGCGGTGCTGTCACTGACCTCCTCTCAGGTGCATCATGCAGTCAGTCGGCTCCAGCTTGGTGGCTCTGGTTTTATCCCATAGTTTCCTCTCCGCAGTCCATACATGTCTGACTTCTCCCATGACCCCCATCCTGGCTGCGCTCCCTCTCTTGACTCAGGGGAGGTCAGAGGCTGCGGATGGGACAGGGGAGGTCAGAGGCTGCGGATGGGACAGGGGAGGTCAGAGGCTGCGGATGGGACAGGGGAGGTCAGAGGCTGCGGATGGGACAACAGGAGAGGTCAGAGGCTGTGAGGGGGGGGGAGGGGCAACAGGAGAGGTCAGAGGCTGCGGGGGGGCAACAGGAGAGGTCAGAGGCTGCGAAGGGGGGGACAGGAGGGGGGGGGGACAGGAGGTCAGAGGCGGCAAGGGGGGGGGGGACAGGAGGTCAGAGGCTGTAAGGGGGGGGGCAGGAGGTCAGAGGCTGCAAAGGGGGGGGACAGGAGGTCAGAGGCTGCGCGAGGGGGGGGGGGGGGGGGGACAGGAGGAGGCTGCAGGGGGGGGGACAGGAGGTCTGAGGCTGCGAAGGGGGGGGGGACAGGAGGTCTGAGGCTGCGAAGGGGGGGGGGGCAGGAGGTCTGAGGCTGCGAAGGGGGGGGGACAGAGGCTGCGAAGGGGGGGGGGACAGGAGGTCAGAGGCTGCGAAGGGGGGGGACAGGAGGTCTGAGGCTGCGAAGGGGGAGGGGGGGGGACAGGAGGTCAGAGGCTGCGAAGGGGGGGAGGACAGGAGGTCAGAGGGGGGGGGGGGGGGGGGGGCAGGGTGAGGCTGCGAAGGGGGGGACAGGAGGTCAGGAGGTCAGAGGCTGCGAAGGGGGGGGGGGAGGTCTGAGGCTGCGAAGGGGGGGAGGTAAGAGGCTGCGGAGGGGACGTTTTATTTTTAAAAATGGCGCCATCGTGTCACTGGTACCGCTGCCGCCGTTGTGAGGGCAGCGGCGCCTGAAAAAAAGATGGCCGCGGGGCCGACATGCAACTCGCCTTTCCGAAAATTGCCGAGCAGCGGCCACAGCGCTGGCGCATGCGCAGTTGCATGTCGGGCTATCTAGAGATCCCATCTTCCTGCACATGGTTGCAGAATGGACCGCCATTCATTTGTTGTTCTGGTGGGAACATTTGAGGAGCTATTTATAATAAAAATGAAATAGCATGAAAAGAGTATGAGAAAAAAAAAAGTGTCTTGCCCCCGGGCTGACCAATCACGTCCCATGTTTCATTCTGCAGGAGAATGGAAGGAGGAGTCTGGCTGGTGACAATGGTCATTTTTTCTTCCCAATTCCCATTTTTTTTCCCCACAATTATTCTCTAAACCATTCCGCAGTCACTTGTCTGTATTACAAAACCATATTTCTGTTTTGTTCCAGAATTAAGGATGCTTTGAAGAATCTGTCACACATAAAACAATGTCAACATTTTGTAGATTAAAACACTGCCAAAAGTCATTCTTCTTTTTAAAGTCACAGCGCTAAAAAGATGGCCGCGGGGCCGACATGCAACTGCGCATGCGCCCGCCTTTCCGAAAATTACCGAGCAGCGGCATGTCGGGCAACTGCGCATGCGCCAGCGCTGTTGCCGCTGCTCGGCAACTTTCGGGAAAGGCGGGCGCATGCGCAGTTGCATGTCGGCCCCGCGCCCGTCTTTTTTCAGGCGCCGCTGCCCTCACAGTGGCGGCAGCGGCCTCAGGGGCCCCCGAGCAGAGCCGATCCGCCGCGGGGCCCTACGCAGCTTGCGTAGTCCGCGTATAGGGCGGATCGGCTCTGCCTTACATTATGAAGGGGATTGAAGTAGGTTTACTGTAAAAAAATTATATATTTTACTAAAAAATGTGTCCTATTTAAAGTGACACTAGAATTATGTTTCTAGTTTCTAGTACAAAGCTTGGTAAAATTATTTGCACATGAAAAAAAAAAAAAAAAACACAGGGCTTTGTGGAGCTCAGAGTGTTTAAAGCGGGGTTTCACCTAAAAAAATTTTTTTTTAAAAAGTCAGCAGCTAAAAAGTACACTTACCCTCCCAGGGCGCCCGCGATGTCGTTGTGGAGGCCGAGATGTCCCTCGACTATCCGGATCCAGTGTCGCCATTCTGAGTAAGGGAAACGGCTTCTCGTTTCCTACTGCGCATGCGCGAGTCGGCGCGCGGCCTGCTGCGCATGCGCGAGTCGGCGCGCAGCCAACTGCGCATGCGCGAGTCGTATTTGTGAATGGGGAACGCGGTGTGTTGTGGGACACAGTTCCCACAACACACCGCGCCCCAATCACCTGAAGACGGAAGAAGAGAAGATCACCGCGGCGCTGGAGGAGGCAGATTAGGACATCTGCCTAGCAACAGCCATTTCCGGTAAGTTTTTTTTTTTAATTGTTACTAACTTTCTCCCAAGTTTTTATTTTCAGGGTGTCCCACCACTTTAAGTAGAGAACTGTAGGCAAAACTGTTTTTTTTTGTGTTCCTATTGGGGAGATTTCTCTTCACTTCCTGTCCCATAGCTAAACAGGAAGTGAGAGGAAATCCCTGAAAACGAATCGAGGCACCGGGTGTTCGCTCGCTCGGCAAATAGAGAGTGAATTTACACAGACAGCAATACAAACCTAATGGGTATTCTAATCCATCCCCACGCTATCCAAAACTAAAAAAAAAAAAGTTTTGCCTTCAGTAATACTTTAAAATTAAGGATGAGCCCGGTGTTCGATTCTAACCCATGTTCGAATCGAGCCCAGAACTATTGGGACCCCTCGCATCAAATTCGTGTGATGCATTGCGGCCCGCGCAGTGCAATGCTGGCTGATGATTGGCCAAGCATGCACTGTGACCCCGCATGCTTGGCCAATCACAGCGCCGGCAGCGAGGAGAGCCATAATTGGCTACAGGCAGGATGCCTGTAGCCAATTATAGCTCAGGGGCTTTAATACACGCCCCACGGTATAAGAGGCCGCCGCTGCGGCGGCCTCGCATATTATGTTTCACTCACAGTGTCAGCGTGTCAGTGTGCTGCTGACTGCTGACAACAATATGTTCTTTATTTCTGGGGATATGTGTGTGCATGCTGTTAGAACAGCATTGCAGTATCACATCTGGGGGGTGTCTATAGGTAGCCTGTGAAGGAGGGCAGGTTTCCTGTGCTTAGAACTTTCCCTGCAAAAAAGTGTCATTTTTGCAGGAAGAAAGCTATTTAAATCACTCGCGGCTAATGAATTGATGGCTCCTGTAACACAGAGAGCTGTCATTCATTAATAAAAAAAAAAAAAAAAGCGTAGGGGTCCCCCCAAATTCAATAACCAGGCCCTTCAGGTCTGGGATGGATATTAAGGGGGATCCCAGCCAAAAAAAAAAAAAAAAAAATGGCGTAGGGTCCCCCTCAAAATCCATACCAGACCCTTGAGGTCTGGTATGGATTTTAAGGGGAACCCTAGCCAAAAAAAATGGCGTGGGGTCCCCCTCAAAATCCATACCAGACCCTTATCCGAGCACGCAACCTGGCAGGCCGCAGGAAAAGAGGGGGGGACGAGAGCGGCCCCCCCTCTCGCCTGAACCGTACCAGGCCACATGCCCTCAACATTGGGAGGATGCTTTGGGGGTCTAAGACCCCAAAAGCACCTTGTCCCCATGTTGATTAGGACAAGGGCCTCTTCCCCACAACCCTGGCCGGTGGTTGTGGGGGTCTGCGGGCGGGGGGCTTATCGGAATCTGGAAGCCCCTTTAACAAGGGGACCCCCAGATCCCGGCCCCCCCCCTGTGTGAAATGGTAAGGGGGTACAAAAGTACCCCTACCATTTCACCAAAAAAGTGGCAAAAATGGTAAAAAGGACAGGAGACAGTCTTTGACAATTCCTTTATTAAAATCTTCTTTCTTCTTTCTTCATCCTTCGGTTTCTTCATCTTCTCCTTCCTTCATCTTCTTCCATCTTCTTCTTCCATTTTCTTCTTCCTCCGATCCGCTTCTTCTTGCGCTGGTCTTCTCGTCCTTCTCGTCCGGCATCTTCTTCCGTCGGCGTCGGCGTCGGTGTCTCTGTCTCTTCTTGGGCCGCTCCGCGCAATGGGAGGCTCCCGCTGTGTGAGGCTCCGCTCCGTCTGACAGGTCTTTTATAATGGAGGGCACCTGGTGACCCCGCCCCCTCTGACGCACAGGGACGTCATGGGGAATTCCATGATGGCTTTCCCCATGATGTCAGAGGGGGGCGGGGTCACCAGGTGCCCTCCGTTTTAAAAGACCTGTCAGATGGAGCGGAGCCTCACACAGCGGGAGCCTCCCATTGCGCGGAGCGGCCCAAGAAGACACCGACACCGACGCCGACGCCGACGGAAGAAGATGCCGGACGAGAAGGACGAGAAGACCAGCGCAAGAAGAAGCGGATCGGAGGAAGAAGAAAATGGAAGAAGAAGATGGAAGAAGATGAAGGAAGGAGAAGATGAAGAATCCGAAGGATGAAGAAAGAAGAAAGAAGATTTTAATAAAGGAATTGTCAAAGACTGTCTCCTGTCCTTTTTACCATTTTTGCCACTTTTTTGGTGAAATGGTAGGGGTACTTTTGTACCCCCTTACCATTTCACACAGGGGGGGGGCCGGGATCTGGGGGTCCCCTTGTTAAAGGGGGCTTCCAGATTCCGATAAGCCCCCCGCCCGCAGACCCCCACAACCACCGGCCAGGGTTGTGGGGAAGAGGCCCTTGTCCTAATCAACATGGGGACAAGGTGCTTTTGGGGTCTTAGACCCCCAAAGCATCCTCCCAATGTTGAGGGCATGTGGCCTGGTACGGTTCAGGCGAGAGGGGGGGCCGCTCTCGTCCCCCCCTCTTTTCCTGCGGCCTGCCAGGTTGCGTGCTCGGATAAGGGTCTGGTATGGATTTTGAGGGGGACCCCACGCCATTTTTTTTGGCTAGGGTTCCCCTTAAAATCCATACCAGACCTCAAGGGTCTGGTATGGATTTTGAGGGGGACCCTACGCCATTTTTTTTTTTTTTTTTTTTGGCTGGGATCCCCCTTAATATCCATCCCAGACCTGAAGGGCCTGGTTATTGAATTTGGGGGGACCCCTACGCTTTTTTTTTTTCATTTTTTTTTTTTTTTTTATCAATGACTTTTTTTTATGAATGAGTTTCAATGAATCACTGTTCTCTGTGTTACGGGAGCCGTGAATTAACATTAGCCGCGAGTGATTTTAAATAGCTTTTTTACTTTCAAAAATGACACTTTGCGCAGAGACAGTTCTAAACACGGGAAACATGCGCCCCTTTACAGGCATACTATAGACACCCCCCAGGTACGAAATTTAAAGGAATATTACACTTTTATTGTTTCAATTTAAGCATTATTAAAATCACTGCTCCTGAAAAAACGGCCGTTTTTAAAAAAAAATTTTTGCATTGATACATGTCCCCTGGGGCAGGACCCAGGTCCCCAAACACTTTTTATGACATTAACATGCATATTAGCCTTTAAAATGAGCACTTTTAATTTCGAACGTTCGCATCCATTATAACTAATAGGGTTCTAAAGCTCGCACGGACTTTAGGTCCGTTCGCGGGTTCTGGTGCGAGCCGAACGGGGGGGTGTTCGGCTCATCCTTATTTAAAATGTTTCACTTTTACGATTCTCAATTTTTTTTATACATCAATCGTTCTAAAATATCAAGTAGGGTAGACTGGAATTCATAGCATGTGTATGTTGCCCATAGAGGTGCAAATGAGTGAGCCAAGGTGAAGCCACTGCCTCGCAGATGGAAAATTTGGGTACATTAAGTAAACAGCTAATGGTCTTGTGCACATAGTCTTAAAATAAAAAGACCAACTTCTCAATGGGGAACCATCCAGACCCAATGTGAGTAAGTCACCTTAAAGACAGCATGGTAGTCAAAGTAGTCAAGGCACATACACTATATTACCAAAAGTATTGAGACTCCTGCCTTTACACACACATGAACTTCAGTGGCATCCCAGTCTTAGTCTGTAGGGTTCAATATTAAGTTGGCCTATAACAGCTTCACAAGGTTTAGGAGTGTGTCTATGGGAATGTTTGATCATTCTTCCAGAAGCACAGTTGTGAGGTCAGGCACTGATGTTGGACAAGAAGACCTGGCTCGCAGTCTTCACTCAAATTCATCCTTAATGTTTTCTATCGGGTTGAGGTCAGGACTCTTTGAAGGCCAGTCAAGTTCCTCCACCCCATGTCTATATGGACTTTGCTTTGTGCACTGGTGCGCAGTCATATTGTTCCCACAAAGAACATGAAATTGTCCAAAATGTCTTGGTATGCTGACGCCTTAAGAGTTCCCTTCACTGGAACTAAGGGGCCAAGCCCAACCTCTGAAAAACAACCCCACACCATAATCACCCTTCCACCAAATGATTTGGAACAGTGCATAAATTAATTTGACCTCACAAATGCGCTTCTGGAAGAATGATCAAACATTCCCATATACACACTCCTAAACCTTGTGGACAGCCTTCCCAGAAGAGTTTAAGCTGTTATAGTTGCAAAGGGTGGGCCAACTCAATTTTGAACCCTACGGACTAAGACTGGGATGCCTTTAATGTTTTTAAACTAGGCGATGGGGGGGAGGGGCCAGAGATAGGAATAGTCAGCGTTGAACATATTCCAGAGGGTAATATTAGGGGCATTAGTGGTAGAGTAACTAAAGCACATAAACCCAAGGTAAATATAGTAGCAAGTCCTAGTTGCAATCTCGGAACACCCAAGAGGGTAGTATGTGACTGGTCAAAATATAGTAATGCATTAAAGTGTTTGTTCACCAATGCCAGAAGTCTGCCAAGCAAAATAGGTGAGTTGGAAGCTCTGGTGCATCAGGAGAGCTATGATGTAATCGGTATTGCTGAAACTTGGCTGCAGTCCTCACATGACTGGGCTATAAATATTCCTGGCTTTGCACTCTTTCGGAAAGACAGAGTTAAAAGGAAAGGTGGAGGGGTCTGTCTGTATGTGAGGAGTGATCTCAAAGCAAGTGTGAAAGAGGACCTGGGGGATGGAGAGTGTGATGAGTCTGAAGCATTATGGGTGGAACTGCATACAGATGTGCGTAGTTCAAAGTTAATCATTGGAGTTTGTTATAGACCACCCAATGTTAATGAGGAGGTGGATACTCAGCTCCTTGCTCAAATAGAAAGGGCTGCAAGGGCTGGGACAGTGATAATAATGGGGGATTTTAACTACCCAGAAATTGACTGGAATAATGGCACTGCTGGGACAGTTAAAGGACAAAAAATTTATAAACCTATTACAGGACAATTTTATGGTCCAGTTCATTGAGGCCCCAACCAGGAATGATGCTCTGCTGGATCTAGTAATCTCAAACCATGCAGAGCATATTGCTAATGTTCAGATAAAGGAGCATCTGGGTAGCAGTGACCATAACATGATTTCATTTGATGTTAGCTGTAAGCAAAAATCACGTACAGGAAAGATAAAAACACTTAATTTCAAGAGGGCAAATTTTCCAAGGATGAGGGCTGCTCTCCAGAACTTAGATTGGGAGAGAATATTGGCAACAATGGGCACAGAACAGAAATGGGGATTCTTCAAAAAGACTGTTTGTGAACTCACTGAAAAGTATATTCCCATGGGCAATAAATTTAAAAGGCTAAAAATAAAACCTATGTGGCTCACGGCCAAAGTTAAAAAAGCTATAAACTATAAGAAAAGAGCTTTTAAAACATATAAAAATTAAGGATCACTAGTGTCATTTAAATGTTACAAAGAACATAACAGAATATGTAAAAAGGAAATCAAGGATGCAAAAATTCAAAACGAAAGACAGATTGCAAAAGATAGTAGGACAAACCCAAAAAAATTCTTCAAATATATTAATAGTAAAAAGGTCAAGTCTGAGCATGTAGGCCCTTTACAAAATCATCTAGAGTGGGTGACTGGGGACAAAGAGAAGGCTAATTTATTAAATACTTTCTTCAGCTCTGTGTATACAAAGGAGCATGGGGGAGCTCATGTCCACAATGGGGGTGGTAGTGACACAGCCCTAAATCCACAATGGCTCAAAAGTGATATGGTCCAGAAATATTTAGACAGAATAAAGGTGGATAAAGCACCTGGACCTGATGGCATCCACCCACGGATCCTAAAAGAATTGAGCTCTGTAATTTCAAAGCCATTGTATCTAATTTTTAGGGAATCATTAATGACAGGAATAGTACAACTGGATTGGCGCAGGGCGAACGTGGTGCCTATATTTAAAAAGGGAACAAAGTCTTTACCAAGTAACTATAGACCTGTTAGTTTAACTTCTATAGTTGGGAAGATACTGGAGAGATTATTAAAAGACCACATAGACGAGTTCTTGCAGGAAAAAAATATTTTAAGCAACAGACAGCATGGATTCATGAAAGACAGAAGTTGTCAGACAAACCTCATTTCTTTTTATGAGGTGGTAAGTAAAACCTTGGACAGAGGCGTGGCTGTGGACGTGGTATACTTGGATTTTGCAAAAGCGTTCGATACAGTTCCCCACACACGGCTCATGTGTAAGGTAAGGTCTACAGGTTTGGAAATATCGGTTTGTAAATGGATAGAAAACTGGCTAAAAGACAGAATTCAGAGAGTCGTGGTTAATGATTCTTACTCTGAATGGGCTAAGGTTATCAGTGGTGTACCCCAAGGTTCAGTGCTGGGACCCTTACTTTTTAATATCTTTATAAATGATATTGGGTCTGGTATCAAAAGTAACATTTCTGTCTTTGCAGATGACACCAAGCTATGCAGTGGAATAACGTCCTTACAGGAGGTCTCCAATTTACAAGCTGACCTCAATGCTCTGTCAAATTGGGCGACTATGTGGCAGATGAGGTTTAATGTTGATAAATGTAAAGTTATGCACTTGGGGGCTAAGAATATGCATGCATCATACATGCTAGGGGGAGTACAACTGGGGGAATCCGTAGTGGAGAAGGATCTGGGGGGTTTTGGTAGATCATAAACTCAATAATAGCAGGCAATGCCAAGCTGCGGTTTCCAAAG
>CM053027.1:572665705-572715239 GCA_028564925.1 Lithobates sylvaticus
GAATGTAGTGCAAATCTGCAAAAAGCACTAAAAATGACTAGGTGTGAATCCAGCCTAACTGAACCCACAGCAGTACAATCAGTCTGTCTATGCAGAATAGCATGCTTGTTATACTTGCTGTGGGACTGAAGGGGTTAATCCTCTGCATTGTGTAAAGAGGACTCTTTGATCCTGTATGCACAGATCCTCCTCCTTCTTGCATTGACCCCCCCCATAACATCTCCTGATAGTACAGAGGCCTGGAGTCACTCTGCACATGCTCAGTTTGGTGTGTATATTGCTAGAGTTATTTCTTTCCTGGGAGAGTGCATGTGATCAGCACAGGGCCAATAGGCACTGTCCCGACAGAGGGCCTGGGGTCCTGCATCCTCGTGGGCACATGTGTCAATCACAAGGCCTGCGGGCCGAATCTGGCCCTTCAGGCCATTTTATGTGGCCCTCGCACCTCTCCTGCAGCTGAAGGAGAGCTCCAGTCCTCCTTCAGACACCTGCCTTCAAGCAATGCATCCAGCTTCTTCCCCCCAGCAGCAGCATAAGGAAAGGGGGGTGCACTGTGATGCTAGGGAGAGTGGGGGACTCACCTTCTGATGGTGGGGTGGCTCTTGACCTCTAATGTAAGGGGAGGGGATGCGCTGGACATCTAATCTTACAGATACTGATGCGGCCCACAATGAAATTGAGTTTGACACCCCTGCTCATGGGAATGCTCAGTGCAGGATGAAAACTCCTCCTACAAGCTTTAACCAGACACTGATAGAAGTCACAAGACTGCTCTATACTGCTGATGAGAAAAGGTATTTAGCAGTTTATATTTACAAAAATAATTGCATTTCTGTGTACTGTGGGAGACCAGATATAGTGACTGCAGGGTCCTGGGTTTAGTAACACTTTAATAAGTTTACCACACAGGATACAATCTGATTGTACAATTTTATTTAAAGCGAAGTTCCACCCAGAAATTGAACTTGCGCTGATCCTGTTCCCCCCCCCCCTTCTCCGGTGTCACATTTGGCACCTTTTCGGGGGGGGGGGGGGCAGATGCCTGTCTAATCCAGGTATTTGCTCCTGACTCCAAGCGTTGCAGAATCCGCTGCGAACTACACCATGTCCGGCCCGGCTGTTTTCTGGGAGACTCGCAGATCTCAGAAGACAGCAGGGACCAGTCAGGAATTGCAATGCGACTCGCGCATGCGCAGTAGGGAACCGGGCTGTGACGCCGCAAGGCTTCACTTCCTGATTCCCTTACTGAAGATGGCGGCGCCTCCACCTGGGAGCCGAGGGTGGCTTCGGGTGAGGACATCGCGGGCGCCCTGGACAGGTAAGTGTCCTTATATTAAGTCAGCAGCTGCAGTGTTTGTAGTTGCTGACTTTTTAATTGTATTTTTTGCAGGCGGGACTCCACTTTACCAAATACTATATAAAATGGGGGGGGGGGGGGGGGGGGGGGGGGGGGGGGACCTGAACAAGCCATTCAATTTGCCAGCGATCAGGCAGGCTCTTGTAGTACATAGATACATAAAATCGTATAGTGTATGGTCATCCTGAAGGAGATTGGATAGTTGGTGGTCAGCCTAAAGCTGGCCATACACTATGCAATTGTACAGTTTCCTCTCACTTTAAACTGAATATAATGGGAGCACACGTCTAAACACATTCACCAGGCTCCTGTATTAGAGGGCTGTCAGGAGATCTGAAGGAGATTGTACAATGAGGTGTCTGGTCAGCTGGGAAGATCTAAACTGGTTGTATAGGTGGGTGTATTTTTATAGTGAATAACCGGTGTGTGTTTACTGTAGCAGAAGGAAGGGTTCCTATACAGGAGATCTCTCTATATCTCCCTCCCCTGTTTGACATTTACTCCCTTTAATGGCCATCAGAGGGTTAAAGGAGGAGTTTAAATACACAGAGCGGGGGAGGGGCGGCTGGAGGTTGGAAAGTTCTAGGACAGTGACACCGCTCCTTGGGTACAAGCCTCTGTCAGTGATGTTCTCTGTGTTATTTGTTGACTTTGCTGCTGAAAGTGGGGTGTGTGTATTTATACGCCATTTACTGAGCCTGGAGCAGCTGTGCAAAACAACCAAATACTCTTCTATATTTCATTTTCAGAGATTAATGAAAATGGAAGCTACAGAACAGCTGCTCCAGTTTTAGTAACCCTTCCCCCCCCCTCCTACTCTGTGTTTAGTAACTGAACTTTGCACTATTTGGGGGTATTAGAGATTGCCCGAACCAACGGGGTGTCCAGCATCTCACTGATCTAATGTATAGATGTGTGTCGGTAGGGTGGGTAGGCCTCGATGCCCAGATGCTGTACATACACGCTGGGTGGCTGAGGAGGTGAGCATGCTCCCTGCACACTGACTGAGCTGTCACCGACAACTTGTGGGCTCTGTTTATTATTGGGAGCTTGTGGGATGGACTAGTGTACATGTGCCTGTTGTGAGAGCCAATCACAGCGATCAGGACACGCCTTCCTGCTTCTCAGCGCTAACGCCTAAAGGGCCGCCAGGAGATGGCAGGAAGTGGATATGGTGGCTGATGCAAAATATAATTAATTATTCTTGTTAACCTTCATTATTTTTAGTCTTTATTCCTTTATTAACCTTATTCTTTTAATTATTCTTCCTTTTTTATTTTTTTTATTCTTCATCATTTTTATTATTCTTATTCTTTTATTTTTTTTTTTTTTTTTTTTTTTTTTTTTTTTTTTTTTTTTTTTTTCCACTTCAGACAACCAAGAGAGAGAAATGTTCAGATTGAAATTCATCTATGTCTCTTGTGTTATATTCATCATTGTGGAGGATTTCCTTTTATCACATAGAGAAAAACATACATGTAACCTATTCCTCTACCTTAACTTCATGTTCATTTTAATTATCTTTAATCTCTTTCTTAAGTTTAAAACAAATTATATTTCCTCCCCTTCCCACCCCGGCTCGCCCCTCCCCCCCTGTGCCTCTCCTTTTAATCCTCTATTTGTTACCTTTCTATGTTTAGGTATCTACTTCTACCCTGCATTGCATTAGTATTTCTGCATACCTCCAGGTTTGTTTAAAATCTTGCCACCTCTTCCATTTACCCGTATCTTCCTCTTCCTCCTCGTCCCCATTGTATCTAAGGTTTTCCAGGTGGAATATCTCTTCCATCTTTCCTATCCAATCTAGATCAGAGGGAGGTTGAGCTTGTTGCCACCACCTGGGGATCAATGCCTTAGCGGCGTTTAACATATGGGGAATTAAGGTATTCGTATATGTTTTTATTGGGTCTGGAGTATTATGAAATAGACATGTCCAAGGATCTTCTTTTATTTTAGTCCCTGTAATTTCCTTTACTAGGTCTAGGATCGTTTTCCAATATTCCTTGATTTTTGGACACGTCCACCAAATATGGGCCATGTTACCCCGTTCCCCACACCCTCTCCAACATTCCTGTGAGGTCCCGGGCTGAAATTTATTCATTCTGTTCGGTGTAATATACCATCTTGCGAGACATTTATAGTTCATTTCTGCGGTTCTACTGTCTGTCGCTGAATTATGTGCTAACTTCAAAATTTTTTTTATATTGTGTTTGTATCCGTGTGAGTCCAGTTCGTTTCCCCATTTTATGAGGAATGGGGGTACCTCCGGCCGGCCCTCTTCGATGAGCATTTTATATAGATAGGATGTGTCTCTTTTTTTTCCCTTTTAATCCTTTTGTTCCACATATTTTTTCCAAGAAGGTATAGTTATCTTTGGTTCTCATAGGTTGTGGCAGGCTCCCCACGAAGTTAGTCAGCTGGCGGTAGCGCCATTCGTTTATATTTATGTGTGCTGTGTTCTGTTGTATTTCTGCCAGTGATTTTATTTTTCCTTTCTCTATTATCTCACCCAATTGTGTATTTTCTTCTATCCAGTGTCCCCCCCATTCTATCTTTCCTGGTGGGAAATAATCATTGTTTTTCAGTGGCATTAATAGTGAGTTATAGCTCCACCCGTGTTGTTTGTGTATTAAATCCCATATTTTAAGAACGTGCCTAGTGATCATCTGTGTCTTTGCCCCTAAATCCCTAAGTTTCGGTGCACACCATATCGTACTTCTTAACTTTACTTCACTAATGTCGTTTTCTATGTGTACCCATTGTTTTTGAGTATCCTTCCGTGTCCACTCTACCGCTCTTGAGAGTATTACCGCATGATAATATTTTTTTATATCGGGGACCCCCAGGCCCCCCTTTTCTTTACTTTGTTTTAGCGTGTCTCTTGAAATCCTGGTTTTCTTACTTTGCCATATAAACTTATTTATAATTGATTTTAGACTCTGAAAATAATAGTCAGGAATAGGGATAGGGATCATATGAAATTTATATGTAATTTTTGGAAGAATCACCATTTTCACCGCATTTATTCGGCCTATCCACGATAAAGGCCTATACTGGATCTTCTTAATTTCATTCCTTATTCTTATTCTTTTATTAATAATAATATAAGGATAACAATTATTCTTAATTGTATTCCTTTTATTATCCTTCATCTTTATTATTTTATTAATAATGAAGGAGATTATTCCTTTATTTATCCTTTGTCATTCTTATCCTTATTCCTTTTTTTTTTTTTTTTTTCTTTCTCTTCTTTTGTTTCACACACTCACGTAATACAGATATTTTGGCTTTGGCCCCTATTTTTAGCGCCGCTTTACCGCCGTTTTAGCTGCGCTATTTGGTCAATGGCGGGGCAGTTTTAACCCCCGCTAACGGCCAAGAAAGGGTTAAAACGACCGCAAAGCCCGCGCTATGCTGGCGGAATAGCAGTGCTGCCCCATTGATTTCCATGGGCAGGAGTGGTGTATACATCGCTCCAAAGATGCTGCTAGCCGGACTTTTTTTAGCGTCCTGCCAGCGCACCCCCCTTAATGTGATATCCCTCGGGGCTTTCACATTGGAGAGACGGCAGCGGCTGTTTCAGGGCGCTTTGCAGGTGCTATTTTTAGTGCTGTAGCGCCTGCAGAGCGCCCCAGTGTGAAAGGGGCCTTTCATTTCTGTTAAACTGAATGGGTTGTTTTACAAGTTGATTGTTTATCACTAAGAGCAGTCTGGGCCTCTGCCAGCTTGCTAGCTGAGGAAGGAAATGTATTGCATCAGCCTGGTTCTTTGTATCATGCAATGCAGCCAGTATTCAAAAATGGGCGTATTTTCTCCCTGAACTACGCACCTCTTTGTAATCTGATCTTTGTTTTGTTCCCATTTGGTTGCTGTGCGAAAACAATGTTCTGCACATTTAAGACGTTGAAGTGAACTCATCAGAAGCCTAATAAAGCAGCCATTGCCTTAGGGGCCAGTTCACACCAGATGCAGTTGCGTTTTTTTTTCTGCACAAACAATGCATGCAGTGTTTTCCATGTCTTCCAATGGCTCTAGTTCACACCAGTGCAGTCAGTTTCTGCACCGGAAACTGACTGCATGGTGTGAACTAGAGCCATTGGAAGACATGGAAAACACTGCATGCATTTTTAGTGCAGAAAAAAAAAGCGCGCAGAACTGTGTAGGAGGGAGAGAACACATAAAAAGCTTGTATTACGGCGTTAAGTTCTGCTTTCCGTTTGCAAAGGAAATCTGTCACCAAAGCTGAAGTTTAACCACTTAAAGAGGGAGTCTGGCGAAATTTATTTTATTTTTTTAAGTCAGCAGCTACAAATACTGCAGCTGCTGACTTTTAAAATAATGACACTTATCATTGTCGGCACCCGAGGCCGATCCATCCCTCGGATGCTGCCGCCGCCATCTTGGGTATGGGCGGCTTCACTTCCCGGTTCCCTATTGCGCATGTGAGTCGCGCAATGCAATAGGAATGCTCCGCGCTGTCTCTGGGACCCGTGTGTGTCCCAGCAGACAGCGTAGCGGGACGAGGGTGCAAATACCTGTCTTGGACAGGTATCTGCACCCTCTCCCCCCTGAGAGGTGCCAAATGTGACACCGAGGGGGGGGGGGGGAGGGTTCCGATGAGCGGAAGTTCCACTTTAGGGTGGAACCCCGCTTTAAGGACCGAGCCTCTTTCTGAGATTTGTTGTTTACAAGTTTAAAACAGTTTTTTTTTTTTTTTTTTTTTTTAAATAGAAAATTACTTGGAACCCCCAAACATTATTATATATTGTTTTTTTTCCCCCCTAACACCCTAGAGAATAAAATGGCGGTCGTTGCAATACTTTCTGTCACACCGTATTTGTGCAGCGGTCTTGCAAGCTCACTTTTTTTGGAAAAAATACACTTTTTTATTGAATAAAAAAACAAAAATAAGACAACAGTAAAGTTAGCCCAATTTTTATTTATTTATTTTTATTGTAAAAGATAATGTTGCGCCCGCTCGTGGAATGGCGACAAACTTTTACCCTTAAAAATCTCCATAGGCAACGTTTAAAAAAAATTCTTTTTTAATCCGGGGAGGGAGGGAATGGACGTGCTGACGTAACGTCCAGCACGGAGGGAGGGGCCTGAGACCGCCAGCTGGAGAGGAGACAGGAATGCGGCTGAGGAGAACGCCGGTTCCCCGCTGACCGTGCGGGATTCTAGGGGACGGCTCGCCTCGGTCCTGGAGAACATAGTGGCCCCCAGCTTCTGGGCAATGGAGGACCCTCAAAGCGACCGAAACCTAAACCGCCGACAGGACATCATATCTGGGTAGGCGGCGAGCTGCGTCCCGCGATCTCTGCACGGCTCCCCTTGCCTCCGACCCGCATCCTCCGCTGCACGCCTCCCCGCACACCCCCTGCCTCGGCTCCACACAAGGAACGCACAGCAGAAGAAGGGTCAGTAAGCAGAAGAGACCGCCCGGCCCGTGAGTATAACACCTAGTCAGGCTCTACAAACAGGAAACACCGAGGATAAGGTAAGGCAATCAGTTGTGCCTTAATGCCATGAAGAAACTGTTGTAGTGCTTTTAAAAAAAAAAAAAAAAAAAGCCCAAACACGCTTGTTATATTGGGGTCTGTTTGCCAATTTGTAGCACCAGGTACCCACGAGATCTATAGACTGTAATAGAGGCCGTGTACACCCTGGGCTTTTAAAAAAAAAAAAAAAAAAAGCCCAAACACGCTTGTTATATCGCATAGAAGGAGATAACCCCCCTGAAAAACTGGGACAATCAAGACTGGGACTGTGGGGGCTCTGCTTGGGTATGTTTGACTGTATCGGGTCTGTCTGCCAATTTGGGCATTAAAAGTGGCCTACGCAGCTAGATGGCAAGTGTGCACGGCACGTAGCACCAGGTACCCACGAGATCCATAGACTGTAATAGAGGCCGTGTACACCCTGGGCTCTCAGAACTCTCAGGGGGCAATACACCACACTCCGTCAGCAAGAAGGGAGCACACCAGGGAGCTTCAGTTGCATACTGGTATATAGGTGGCCTAAATCTGTGAGACTCCGGGTAAAACCATACCTATGTCAAAATAGCCCGCACAGGGAATAGCTGGACCACCAGGGGGAAGGCTGCTACGGGGGAGCCCAGGGAGAGCCCCATTGAGGGGCCGAGCCATAGTTTGACCCGTGGGGTGCCTTGGACCCGGTGCCTGGGAGAAGGGAGGCCTGTCCGGGCGACACCGGTGTGGGGGTACTGCACTGACGGGGGTCGGGCCCACATCGGAGGGCCGGGTTACGGTAGAGACCCATACACCCTAGCCACAGACCAGCTTCTTGAGAAAAGCAGGAAGATAGCCAATCCGGGACACCTCTCTAATTCTACAGCTCTACCTGCTCGGGAGCATAGGTCGACAAATAGGGGGGGGTCGGACATTTCATCCCCGACACAGACTGAGGAGCAACTGCTGGCGTACGCAGTAGTAGACCCTCCAGCTCCTAGGTACCGTTGTTTTGGGGCCTCACTGAAGGCTGAAGACATCAAAAGAAGCCTTATTCCCCCGGGGGCCATCACCAGGTGTAGGATTTAAAATCAACCTACCACAAGGCGAGGAGGGGGTAGGGGCATACTGGTGCTGCCCTTCCCATCCTGCCGGGAGGTGCCTCAAGGAGGACTCTCAACCTGGCAGCCCAAGTCGGGGACAATAAGGGGGCCCTAATATAAAAAAAAAAAAAAAAAAAAAAAAAAAAAAAAAAAAACGCTAATAGAAGGGGGTACTAAGGCAGGCTCGGTCTGTCATTCGCTCAAGCTGGGGAAAAGAATAAGAGGAACGAAAAGAAACATGAGTAAAGAGCCCAATAAATTGCCTAAGAAAGGGGCCGCTAAAACCCAGAAGAACGATTCCAGCTCTATAAAACACTATCTCAGACAGGGCGCGAGCCCGACAACTTCAGTGCCAGATCACTCCCCCAAGACATCTAAGGTAAAGGGCAAAGCCCATAAACCAGATACAGTCTTTGATCTCTCAAGGGCGGAACAAACAATAGAAAGTGAGAGTGACGGGAGCAGGATGGACGAGCCGCCAAGGGGGTCTCAACCCCCCTCTAAAATAGAAATGGAAGAGATGATGCTGAGGCTGGAGTCCGTAATAAAGGGGGAGGTCAACAAACTAAGGGAGGACATGAGCCATCTACTGACCAGAGTGGAGGGGATGGAGAAGAGGGTCGACAACATGGAACAAGAAATCTCAGACTTAAGGGGGCAACTTAAGATGACCCAAATAAACCAGAGAGATACACTTGACAAATTGGAAGATCAGGAAAATAGAGATAGAAGGCAAAACATAAGAATTCGAGCAATCCCAGAACATCGAGGAGAGGATCTGGAGAAAATCATTAGAACGCTCCTCTCCCCCTTCAGCGGAGCTAGAGACGATAAGTTCCCCAGACTAGAAAGAGTGCATCGGATAGGCAGGATGGACCCCTCTGAGTCAAACAGAACTCGGGATGTCATAGTTCGGTTCAGTCATTTTAAAGACAAGGAAGACATCTGGCAAAAGATCAGAGGAAAGACCCCCCTAGAGTTCGAGGGGGCGGAGATCCAGATATTTGCCGATCTATCTGCTAGAACCCTTGAGAGAAGACGGTTGCAGAGACCCCTACTAGAGATCCTCCGCAATAATAATGTTAAATATATCTGGGGTTTTCCGTCATGCCTGATAGGCACTAAAGAGGGCAGATCGGCTAAGCTGAGATACCCAGAGGAGCTACCCGAGTTTTGCAGGAAACTTGACATCCCGGTTCCCAACCTTGTGGGGTGGGTGGAGATGGGCCAATAATAGAGGGGAGGGAAAGAAAAAAAAAAAAAAAAAAAAAAAAAAAAAGGAAAATTTTGAAAGCTATATAGTGGTGTGCGGGGGGGGGGACGGGGGGGGGGGGCAAACCAGGGGGGGGCACCCAGGCGGGGCCATTCCGGCCCTCTTCGGCTGGCTCACACACGGGCCCAGCGGTTGCTGGGCGGGTGGGTGGGTCCTTAGGGGCGGGTCAGAATCCTGCCTCTCCAGAGAGTCTGAGTTGGAGAGAGGCCAAGTGAGGATGGCACTCCCTAACTCAGAGACCCAGGAATGGGTAAGAGTGGGTAGAGAGGGGGGGTCTAGAGGAGGGAGGGGGGGAGGGGATGCTGCGAGGGAAGGGAGGTGTTATGGGAAAGAGGGGGGCAGAGTAGGGACACCGGGGAGGGAGGAAGGGTGTAGGGAGGGAGACCCCGCCGCTGGGGGATACGAGGGGGACAAGGAGACAAAGTCAATATATTTGGATGTCAGAGATTAAACTTCTTACATACAACGTGAGGGGGCTAAATGCCCCAGGTAAGCGGCAAAGAGTCCTGGAAGAGGCCAAGAGATATGGGGCCAGCTTGGTTTTCTTACAGGAAACTCATCTCTCCCTTAGTTCGAATATTAAACTCTTCTCAACAGCCTTCCCTATCTGGTACTACAGTGATACTGCTTCAAGCAGAACGAGAGGGGTGGCTATAGGGATGGCGAAAGATCTGCAGTTTAAACTTGAAGAAAGGAAGGTGGATCCGGAGGGAAGATTTCTGTTTTTGAGAGGCACTCTCTTCGGGACAACATATACTCTAGCAAATATATACGCACCCAATACTAGGTCACCAGACTACATGATTTCGACCCTTAATAGGTTAAGAACTTTTAGAAGAGGATATCTGATCCTAATGGGAGACTTAAATCTCACCCTGGACCCAGAGCTGGATAGCTCGTCATGTGCACAGGGGACAGGAAATGCTCTACTAAAATTACTAAAGAAAAAGATGAGCAGGGAACAACTGGTTGATGTTTGGAGAATGCAGCATCCTACTATCAGAGATTACACATTTTTCTCCCCTGTGCACAAGACGTACTCCAGACTGGACTACATCTGGGTGGACCATGGACTCTTAGACAGAGTAATGGACACATGTATCGAGGTAGTGTCTCTATCAGATCACGCCCCAGTTAGCATGAGCTTGAACATCCCAGAATTTAAAAAACCGAGCTGTGGGTGGAAATTGAATAACGAGTTATTAAAAGATGCCGAACTAAGGGAAAGTGTGAGAAAAGAACTCGAGTGGTTTTTTAAAATAAATGACAACGGGGAAGTGAAGGGATCTAGCCTCTGGGATGCCCACAAGGCCTTCATTAGGGGGGTGTTTATCTCGAAAGCTACTTGGAAAAAAAAAGCAAGACTCAGAAGAGTACAGGAGTTGACGGACGACATAAAAGACATGGAGACTAAGCATAAGGCCGACCCTACTCAGAACCAAGAAATACTTCAAGGTTTAATCACTAAGAGGGAAGAGTTAAGGGAGCTAGCGGAACAGGAAATAAAACAAGTCCAAAATAGAACCGCGAAAGAACGGTACTCCTATGGCAACAAACCAGGCAAACATCTAGCCAGACTGCTTCAAAAAAACAAGTCCATAAATTTTATTGAGAAAATCATTAACAAAAAGGGAGAGGTAAGATATATCTCAGAAGATATTGCGTCGACATTTAGGGACTTCTATGAGGAGCTATACTCGGTTAGTCGAAAGGGTGGAGCTAAAAGAGGAGGGAGGTGCGACAAAGCGCAGGCTTTTTTAAGTGGGGCAAAATTACAGACCCTGGGATTAGAGGAGAAAGAGAGGCTAGATAGACCCATCTCGGAGGAAGAAATCACGAGAGCCTTAAACAACTCGCCAATGGGCAAGAGCCCGGGGCCAGATGGACTAACGGCACTATACTATAGGACTTACAGAGAGATCTTGATACCCAGACTGCTAAAATATCTGAACGGCCTGGGCTCGGAGTACGGTATGAGTGAGGCCTCACTGTTGGCCACAATCACGGTGTTGCGAAAGGAGGGGAAGGACGATTCGACGTGCGCCGGGTATAGACCCATATCGTTATTAAACTTCGAAACAAAACTCTACGCCAAAATTTTGGCCGAGCGTATTAAGGGAACCCTGGGAACCCTGATACACCCAGACCAAGTGGGATTTACACCAGGGAGAGAGGGAAGAGATAACAGTGTGCGAACTCTGTTGGCGATACAAAGGATGAGAGACTCTCGAACCCCCAGTCTACTATTGTCTATCGATGCAGAAAAGGCTTTCGATCGGGTAGACTGGGGGTTCCTGTTCAAGACTTTAGACACTATGGGATTTGGGCCAAAAATTATTCAAAAAATAAGAGTCCTCTATTGCCATCCCAAAACTAATATCAAGGTAAATGGTATCCTGTCCTCACCCTTTGAAATGCACAATGGGACTAGGCAGGGATGTCCCCTCTCCCCGCTCCTTTTCATCTTAGCCTTGGAACCCCTCTTGGCAACAATTAGAGGAAACAAGGAGGTGGAGGGCTGCGAGGCGGGGGGGGAGGAACACAAGTTGGCGGCTTTCGCCGACGATGTCCTATTTTATGTAAGTTCACCTCACAAATCCCTCCCCAACATCCTGAAGACTTTAGCGGCATATAGTGAGGCCTCAAATTTTAAGATTAATTTAGCAAAATCCTCAATTCTGAGTATCAACATGAATAGGGCCGAAAAGGAAGACCTGATGAGGGCCTATAACCTCACGTGGAAGAAACAAATAAAATATTTAGGTATAGTGCTGACTAACTCCATAGAGAAAATGTACAGGGCCAATTACATACCTTTATTAGACGAAGTTAAAAAAAAATGCCAGGAGTTTAAAACCAGACCAATCTCGTGGTTTGGTCGTATTAACGCAGTTAAAATGATGATACTCCCGCTGATCACCTATAAATTCCAGATGATCCCAATAGCGCTACCAGATCAGTACCTTAGGAAATTAAAATCTCTCATCTTGAATTTTATATGGCAACAGAAGCTACATAGAATATCTTTTCAAACTCTAAAATTAGATAAAAATAAGGGAGGGCTGGCGGTGCCCGACATTGTGAATTACTATCACGCAACAGTTTTGTTAAGAATCACAGAATGGGGGAGGGCACATAGCTTTAAGAGGTGGGCAAGCCTAGAGGAAGCATTAAGTGAAGCACAGTTGGGGAAAACTATTTGGAACCCCCCGAAGTTTAGAAGGTTGGGGGAAAAAACACATGCAATCACAAAAAACACTCTAAAAGTCTGGGACAAAATCCACAAAAATTTTAAAATTAAATACAACTCACCATTAATTGCACTAAAAGAAAATGATATGTTCACACCAGGGAGAAGTGATCAGGGAGGGGATTGGATAATAAACGATAATGCACGAGTAGGGGATATAATAAGTAAGGGGAAAATAGTGTCACTTCAGGAGTTACAGGGGATGAACGATTGTTTTAGAGTTGACGATTGGCGGTACCTCCAGTTAAGTCACTTCGTGGGGTCCATCCCCCCTCCAAAGAGGGGACGGGGGGACCTTACGGAGCTGGAACGTGTCTTTACGACGGAGAACACTAAAAAAATTATTACAAAAATTTATAAATTCCTGCTGTCGGGAGACGGACAGGGGGAACCGCCTTTTGTCAAAAAATGGGGGAGGGAATTGGGCACGCACCAATCGGGGGCAATTAGAAAAATGTTCCAACTTACCCACAGTTCAGCTGTGGATGTCAAAACCGCAGAGATTAACTATAAGTGCTTATCCGGTTGGTACTTGACCCCGGAAAAATTAAACAAATTTCAGCCGGGGGTATCAGCTGACTGCTGGCGAGGATGCCAAGCAAAGGGCACTATGGGCCACCTTTGGTGGGGCTGCCCAAAAATTAAAAAATTCTGGAAGTCCATTTTAAAATACATCAAAGAGATCACTAAGGTCGAGGTAAGAGAAGATCCTTGGGTAGTTCTGCTACACGACACAGAGGTTGGATCCAGGCAATATAGAGGATCACTAGTCCCGCATTTGCTAAATGCAGCAAAGCGAGTGATCCCCAGAAGATGGAAGGACCCCGAGAGCCCACCCATCTGGGAATGGGTCAACGCGGTTGAGGGCACCTATATCTCGGAGTGTTTAGTAAACAGCGCGGTAGAGGAAAGGGATGACACTAAAACCAAATGGGAAGGCTGGAGAGGGTTTAAAAGGTCCTGGAGTTATGTTGAAGCTCTGAGGATAGAGTGAGAGAGAGAGAGACACTCTGACTATTTTTTAAAAAAAAATAAAAAAAAAAAAAAAAAGAAAACTTGTCAGAAGCAACTCATGCAGATAGCAGAGGAACAAAGCAGCAGACAGAAATAACATTTTGCGCTCTTAAAGTGGCGGGCCACCCTGAAAAAAAAACTTCATAAAAATGTTAATAAAAATTTAAAGGGGGGGGGAAATTACCAGAAATGGCTGTTCCTAGGCAGATCGTCCTAATCTGCCCCTTCCTATTCGGCGGTGTCCTTCAGTCTTCTGCTCCTCGCATCGTCTTCTAGTGAATGGGGCGAGGTGTGTTATGGGAACTGTGCGTGTCCCAAAACACAGCGCGGCCCATTCACAAAGCGCTGTGCGACTCGCGCATGCGCAGTAGGAAACGGGCAGTGAAGCCGCAAGGCTCTGCTGCCTGTTTCCCTTAGTTGGAATGGTGGCGCCGAGGGAGGGGCGGTCAGTCTCGGGCGGCCGACATCGTGGGCAGTCGGGCACCCAGGACAGGTAAGTCTGCTTATTAAATGTCAGCAGCTACAGTGTTTGTAGCTGCTGACTTTTAAAATTTATTTTTTTTTTTTAATTGAGACAAGTATACACTATAGATCAGGGATGTCAAGCTCCATTTCATTGCGGGCCACAGCAGCATTACGGTTGCCCTCAAAGGGCCGGTTGTAAGACTATAGATATGTATCTACTCTTTATCATATTAAATGAGTGCCTCTGCATTTTGATTATAACTGGTTTCAGTAATAGAGGACCAGAGGAGACCTGGAGTCTGCTGAATGCGGAGAGCAGGACAGGCAGAGGCGAAGGGGTGCTACAGCTGCACAGAGGCACAGGATCTGTAGAAGGAGTTCTATCCTCTGCTGAGACGTTGGGGGGGGGGGGGGGGGGGCACGAAATGACCAGCCTCACTGCAGCTGCACAGATAAATGCAGGATCTGGTGGAGGAGCTCTGTCCTCCTGCTGGCTGCTGAGACAAGGAGGGGGGGGGGGTGCCAGTTGCAGGAGAGGTGTGAGGGCCGCATGAAATGGTCTGGTAGGCCTGGTGTTTGATACGTGCTATAGATGGACATGCTTTGTTCGTATTTCATGTCTGAGGTTTACAGCTGCTTTAAGGTATGATCTCCTGCAGCCCCGCTGAGACATTGGGGATTTTGCATGTATGAATGCTGACAAGGATTTTAGTACATGGACCTTTATTGATTTGATGGATATAGTTATATTTTACCCTCCTGTGTCCTGATGAAGTAGATCATTGGCGTACGAAAAGCGTAGTGGGCATTCTTGATATCGCTCATCTTTATTTATCCTCTATATTGTTGAACGCTCCATGTATGTGCGGTGATGGGTTAGACATGGGGCATTGGTAAACACAAAATATGCTGCCAAAATTTGTGCCAATTAATTACATTGCCTAGTATGTTTTGCATAAGTTGTTGTTAAAAAAACACGTATCGCTGGAGACTGACTTGTGACTCATCTATGTTTTTTTTTTTTTTTTTCTTCTCTTAGATTGTGGGACCTTACAGCTCCTCTCCTGATTGGTCTTTTAAAGAATTTTTTTTTCTTTTTTCGTTTTGGCTACTCGCTTATCATGCAAGGCTAAGCACCCCACAGGGGGAAGTCTTTCTCTAGGAGGTAGTTTTTTACAGCCATTGTTTTGTGTAAAGTAAAATGTGCAGCCAGGTATCATCTATGGAGTCATCCAGCACAATGCTTAAAAACTGTACAAAAACACGTAATGTTGTACGGAAAAAGCTGGAAATTTCCCTGCTAAATCTGTATGAAAGTCCTTTACGCCAAGCTAGTTACATTCCGCCAGGATAGTTTTTTAGACGCAGAATAATTAGTTTACTGCTTTGTTTTTATTTTAGCCACTTGGATTCATGCCCCGTGTTGTTGCTTAGTGTACCAGCGAGCAATGATAGGTTGGAGAACACATGCTTGCATTCGCAACAGCAGAGGCCAGAAGCGTTGGGTGCCAGCTGTTGCTGTTCTGGCCATTGGTTCCATTACTCTCTGTGTCATCCTCCATATTGCTTTGACCAGGTGATGTGATCCTAAATAATGCTTTTCATTGTAGAACACCACAAGAATAACAGCAGAAAGGTAGCAATTTGACAACTGAATCCCTCAGTATCACCAAGTTTATTTGTCTCTTTTATGTAGGCATCATGTAACATCCTATTTTCCTGGCATTAGCTTGTATCTGTGAAACTATTTTTCAGTAAGGGCTTTAGTACAGGGCTACCTCCTAGAGAAGGACTTCCCCCCCCCATCTTTTTTTTACACTCCTATAATGGAAGAATTAAACAGCAGTGCCTATTTGGCAAAGCTGCTGAAATCTAGCCCCCCATCCATGGGCATGATTACCTTGGAATTTTCATGTGAACTTTACCGCATATCAACGTTTTCTAAATTTCCCGCCAATACGCCCGTTTCTGAGCGCAGCCTTGCTAAAGCTGGTTTTTACTACACCGGTGTGGATGATAAAGTCAGATGCTTCACCTGCGGACTAATGCTAGATAACTGGAAAAGGGGAGACAGTGCATTTGAAAAACACAAGAGGCTATATCCAAGCTGCAGCTTCATCCAGAACGCATCTCCCGTCAATCTTGGAGCATCCTTATATTCTGCTTTCTCACCTCCATGTTCTCTGAGCAGTCAGTCTTCTTCTTCGTCTTCGGAAGAAGGTGTTATAAGTAAATCCTACACAAGCATTCCTCATGATTCAGTTACCTCAAGGGCCGTGGAAGACATGTCTCACCTGAGAAGCAATGACAGCTCTGGCATGTACACAGAAGAAGCCAGGCTTCACACATTCACAAACTGGCCTGTGACCTTTCTTAGTCCTAGTGATCTTGCTAAAGCTGGATTCTACTACATAGGTCCAGGAGATAAAGTCGCTTGCTTCAGCTGTGATGGGAAGTTGAATAACTGGGAACCCAACGATAATGCCTTGGCAGAACACCGCAGGCACTTCCCAGATTGTTCTTTTGTGAGCGCTAGTGCCAAGCCATCGAGGTCCAATGTTTCTAATGTCTGCATGCAGACCACGTCATCTCGGCTGAAGACGTTCATAAATTGGCCCTCCAGGATCCCAGTGACACCCAAAAAACTAGCAGAATCTGGCTTTTACTATGTTGGTAAGTGTAATATGTGTAAATTTGTTAAAATGGCTTAAAGCGGAGTTCCATACATTTTATCTATTTAACTAACCTCGCTGTTCCTTTCTGAGCACTCCCCATCTTTATTGTGGGCATGTGAAGCTCACTAGTATCTTTTTCCGAGATATCTTTTTCACCACTCCAAAGATGCTGCTAGCAGGACTTTTTTTAGCGTCCTGACAGCGCACCGCTCCAGTGTGAAGGTCCTCAGGGCTTTCACACTGGAGAGACAGGAGCGGCTCTTTCAGGGCGCTTTGCAGGTGCTATTTTTAGCGATGTATCGCCTGCAAACCCCCCCAGTGTGAAAGGGGTCTTAGTAAATCAACCCCATAGACTTTCATTGTGGGAGGGAGCAAGTACAACCATTGGCAACTTTTTACAAAATAACAGTCATTTTTAAATAAATCTTAGCAATTTTGTTTTTGTTTATTTTTCTTTTTTTCTTCTTTCCAATCAATCTGTTTGTTTTATTGCAGGACGGAATGATGACGTGAAGTGCTTCTGTTGTGACGGTGGTCTGAGGTGCTGGGAGTCCGGAGATGACCCATGGGTTGAACATGCAAAATGGTTTCCAAGGTACAATATTTCTTGTGTTTATGTAGCATTAAAGCAAAAAGAGAGAATAGTTTAAACCTGCAACCAAATCTGTAAAAAATTTTTGGAAACTGGAAATGTGTACATTTTTACATGCTTCTGCCAGTCCATTGTTTTAATTTGCAGGTTCCATAGTCTTACCTTTTGCCATTCCCACTTGTCCAAGTGTTATGTTACTGCTTTCGATTGTCAATAAAGCTGTGACAGGAGCTGTAAGAACAGGATGGTGGCTAGGGAAATATAATTTGGTCTAAATTTTATATAGAATATTACACACCTCGTCTACCCGGTAGGAAATTGCTAGTTCTCATCAACGATATCCCTAGGGAAATATCATCAGGCATGCCAGATGCGGGTCTCTGGAGCCTGTCCACACTCTCTAAGGCTGGATTCACACCTAGGCATTTTTAGTGCTTTTTGCATTTTGCACTACAGAACGTGTTCCATAGGAAACCATGGTAAATGGACTGTAGTACAAATCTGCAAAAAGCACTAAAAAATGCATAGGTGTGAATCCAGCCTAAGGCCTCGTTCACACGGGCACTGTCAGTTTAGCCACGTTAAAAGTGTATCAGGTCCCACAAGCCTGGCCTTTCATGCACCAGGCTTATTAGTTGCTCCTGGGAGACATCTGTGGCCATGTTTCTCCTTGGAAATGTACTTCCTGTTGTCCAACTACTGCCTGGGTCATAGGTTAAATACACACATAAACCAAAAAAAAAATGTATTTCTTCAAAACGGATCTTAACTGATCAGACGTTAGCGCTGCTTTACCGTCGTTTTAACCGCGGTATTCGGCCGCTCGGGGTGCGGTTTTACCCCCCGCGAGCGGCCGAAAAAGGGTTAAAGACCCCCGCAGAGCGCCGCCGTAGCGGCGGTATTGCCGCGGTTTCCCATTTAAATCAATGGGAAGGAGCGGTGAACACACCGCTCCTATACCGCTCCAAAGATGCTGCTAGCAGGACTTTTTTTGCCGCTCCAGAGTGAATGCCCGCCGGCTTTCACATTGGAGTTAAAGGGGCCGGATTTTTTCAGGCGGTGAACAGGCGCTATTTTTAGCGCTGTACCGCCTGAAAAACGCCCCAGTGTGAAAGGGGCCTAAATATCAGTTTTCAGGGATCTCGACGTAGCCTTGTACGTTCAAAGAAAGGACAAGATCGGAAGCTGAGGTTAACAAATGGTCATCCGTTTGCCCATAGGAATGCATTGTCATCCATTGACGGATGGATGAAAAATGGATAGATGGTCTGATCGTGTGAAAGGGGGCTAAGAATCAGTGCCAGAATAGGATGTATGCACACTGAGCATGTCACAAGCTTCAAAACGTTTATTCAACCATACAGTCTGTGTTGCCCATTGATGTATGGAGGCCCTACTGACGCATTTCACTGATATGGGCCTATTTGTAAAGATGGCACTTTGACCCATTTTTTGATTGGTGAAGTAGATCCAGAGCTAGCATGGTCGTCTCCATCAACCATGGCCAACAGTATGAAGTTGCTGACCTCTCCTGATACTGCTAGTTACCTGGCGGTCATACTGCCCATTTTTTTGCTTCACTAACCGGTATAAATCCATATAGGATACTCAATTCCTCCAGTGTGCCCTGAATACTCTAAAAAAAAAAAAAAAAATTGCAGGGGGGGAGAAAAAAAAAATGTAAGTTTGGATAGTAGGAAGCTTATTTGCTATTATTATACATGTGCAAAGTACTGCTTTTTACTTCCAGAAATTACACTTGTTCTGGTTGGCCCCATGACCCAAATATCACAGCTACTTTTAACCCCCAGCCAGGGATGAGTTGTCGGCATTCAGATAACATGGTTGACTGGACAGGGGATAATGGTGGCACCTGTATTCTCCCTCAGATTTCCTTTAGGTCAGGGTTTTTACTTGAGCCATGTGCCGCACTGATTGTAAACACACTACTTTTTTGTTTCCTTGTATCATTTCTTATATTTCTACTTTTTTTCTGTTAGGTGTGAATATCTATTGCACATTAAAGGTCAGAGTTTTGTCCAAAACATTCAAGAGCGGTATCCACATCTTCTAGATCAGGTAGGTTGGTAAAAAATGTTATTATATTAATGGAAATCATTTTTCTTTCTAGTTGGGGGGGGGGGGGGGGGGGAGATTGGAACCTTTTTGTGTTTTTAAAAAATAAAAAAAAAATCCCTTGTTAGGGGAGGACAACCGTAAAATAAGGGATAGAAAACGTGTGTGAATTCTGTCTACACTTATAGACCAGTATAAGTTACATCTGCTTATAATGCCTAACTTTTTTATTTATTTTTTTTCTAGTTGCTATCAAATTCAGAATCTCAAAATAATGAAGCCCA
The DNA here is from genome assembly GCA_028564925.1 of Lithobates sylvaticus. Classification (NCBI taxonomy): domain Eukaryota; kingdom Metazoa; phylum Chordata; class Amphibia; order Anura; family Ranidae; genus Lithobates; species Lithobates sylvaticus. The sequence continues at coordinate 572,685,266 of CM053027.1, forward strand.
GTATCCAAGTGAGTATATTTTATCAGAAAAAAAAAAAAAAGAAGAAAATTCCATAATTTGTGTTAAGGGTCCCATTGTCAGGGTTCAGAGACTGGCACAAATTTGAGGCCATACACCTGGTACATTTTAATTTGCTGAAAGGCCGGTTCACACTGAATGCGGCTTTGGAATCGCGATACGTTGGCGCGATTTCGAAGTTCCCGGTCAGTACGGCTTGCCAACATCTGTGCAATTTCATGCACAGATGTCAATGCAAGTTGCACATGAAATTCGCCAAAAAATAGTGCAGGAACCTTTTTCCAATCGGTGCAGGTCAGTCGCACCAATTTGAACAGTTCTAAAATCACAAGACAAGTTGCACCGCTGTGAACCAGGGGCCTAACCAGAGCTTGATTTGGGGGGGGGAAAAAAACAAGCAAATGTATCAAAGTGATCTGCCCCCAATCACGTTTATCATTCTATGGCTTTGAACTGTTGAGTTTACTTTTTATTTTTTTTTTTTAAATGGCTGAAACTGCTAGACAGTTGCCCAAATGTTATGAGAGAAATTTGAGCCTTGAAGTTCATCTTCTCCTAGGCACATCCGTAGTTGACTTTCAATTGCTCCGAGGCTGTTTCGGATTAGGAACACAAAAATGTATTTTATTAGACAGCCAGGAAAGTGGCATTTTCAGAATTTAGGCTATTTCAGCCCATTAATCAATCTCTCATGGCAGATCTTCTTTTGTCCTTTTGGCTCAGATGATTAGAATATTAGAAGCCGATGTTCAGGTTAAATGACTGTATGTTTGTTTTACCAAAAAAATTAATTCTAAAAGGAAGTCAAATATCTTGTTTGTATTTTCTTTTAGTTATTCGTTTGGATAAGGAGAATAATAAGGATGATGAGACTTACATGAACACTACAGAGGTCCAAGATGTTCTGTCTATGGGCTTCAATCGCAGATTGGTCAAAGAAACCATTTTTAATCGAATACTGACCACAGGAGAGAATTACAAGGAAGCTACTGACTTGGTGAATGATTTATTAAGTGCCCAGAAAGAGCAGACTGAAGAGGAGAGAGACAGACAGTCGGAGCAGAGTTCAGCAGGTAATTAGGATTCATGTGAATCGCTGCCTATAAAGGAGGATGCAGATGATTTGCCACGTACACACAGTCGGAATTTCCGATGGGAGCTTTTCATCGGATTTTCCGACCGTGTGTATTGGCAGCAGAACATCCAATCAGATGCAGCTACTTTTTGTATATTCGGACAGCTGCAGGTACCAGCTGTCAGATTACAGAATCTAGCAGGCGAGACCTGCTAGATTCTTATGCTGGCCATACACTATATGAAAAGTCGTCCGAAATTCGGTCATTTAGACCGTTTGTTTATCGACCAGTTAATGGGCACAAAATCGATAATCGTTTGGATGTTTTTGAGCCGAAAAAACGAAGGACAAGTTTGGAAATTTTCTGCCGAATGAACAATAAATTGAAAGGTTAATGTGTTTCCTGTTCGAACTGTCTGCACTAGGTATATGTATAAAAACGAACAAAAAATATTAAAGTAAAAGTATTTGTCCACTGAACGATTTATCAGTCATTACATGATGGCACTATCGTTTGCGCTCACGGCCGAACGTTCGTTTTTCTAAAATGTGTTCAGCTGACTTTTTCGTGTTTTTTTTTTTTTTTTTTTTGTTTTTTTTTTTTTATCAAAGCTTAATTGAACATGCTAAAGTTGGCAGCTGATCAGTTTCTATGCACCAGAGTTGCACCAGATTTTGCACTCTCCAGTTCTAGTAAATCAACCCCAAAGTGTACTAGATGTATGTTAGCGTTTTGGCAGATAACTTGACGAGTTTCACTAGAATTTGAGAATTTTTTGTTTTGCAGATGAGATCAATATATTAAAGAGAAGCTACCTTGCCCTGTCGCAGCAAATGCCATCTGCCCTCTGCATAGCAATTATGGATGACCTTGTTGCACAAGGTATAAGTTATGAGGAATATGAGATGATGAAGAGCAAGAAGACGCCTATTCTACAAGCCCAGGATCTGCTTGATAAAGTTTTGACCGAGGGAAAAAATATGGTAGAGCCTTTCAAACAGAGCCTTAATAGCCACGACCCAGGGCTTTACAAAGAATTATTCAGTAAGTGTTTGAGTGGACCATGCTTACTATAAGTATAATGTCAAGTTCCAACGCTGATCTAAATGCACATAGGGGTGCATACACCTGTACATGTCCTGAAGTCTTCCACTATTTTAAGTTCAGTAAACTTGTATTCTCACCAGCCCAAGTTATGTGTCTGAGTGTCTCATCCCTAAAGAAATATTCATTAAAAATGCGGAATTGGGCTTTGAATAGGCACCCAGAATATCCAAAATTAATAAATGATTTATTTTAATTAAAATCAGTACAAAACCTATTAAATACATCATGGGTACATATCATATCTGGATTCCATTATACAAGGTTCTCTTCAAAAGTATATATTCAGTATTTCAACTCATGGAGTCTTCATCAGGAGTAAAATCCTTAAAAAAAAAGGATTTGTGAAAAGAGTGAGTGCGTGTCCACAGGAGCTCCAAGTGGCTTTGAGCAAAGACTGAGCTCACCATCCATTGCTGCGACCACTCTGGAGTTCAGACACCATACACTCGGCCTTTTATTTTTCTGCACACATCAGATGTTTAAACCCTTTTTTGGATGCGTTTGTAGCTGGGTTCAACATCTCCTGCATCAGTTCCAAAGCCGCCTGGGGCTCCTGTGGACAAGCGCACTCATTCTTTTCATACATCATTGGTATTTAGTATTTATTGGCGTATAGCACGCACCTTCACTTTAAGCGGGAAGTTTCAGGAAAAAAATAAAGTTTTTTTTTTTTTTTTTTTAATTTTTTTTTTTTTTTAAATAAAGAACTGAATCAAAATAAGGGTCAGTGCCCATTAATGCAGCCTTGCCATTGCCATCAATGCAGCTTGATCCATGCCCATCTGCAGCCTCGGAGGGGACAGGGAGGGTGGTGGGACGATTTCCGACAGATTACATACAGTGACCATCTCCTGTTTACTCTGTGGCCTTTTTAATGCAAAGTCCCGCCTCCTATGATGGACAGAACAGTTGTCCAATGCCAGCTCAGGAGACGGGACTTCCTATTACAGAGGCCACCAAGTAAACAGGAGATTCTCACTGTATGTAATCTGTCGGCGATCGTCCTGTCCCCTCCGAGGCAACCTGAACTGAACGATTGGCGTATAACGCACACACGATTTTCACCCGCTTTTTCAGGGTGAAAATGTGCGTGTTATATGCCGATTTTAAATACGGTACCTCCAGATGAAGACTCCCCATGAGTTGAGGTTTAATACTACTGAACCTTTGAAGATGACCTTGTATGATGTACTCCAGATATATGTACCCATGATGTATTGAATATAGTGGTTTTATACAGATTTTTAACCTGTATTTAATAAAGAAATTTTTTTTTTTGTCTGTTGTGGGTGCCTATTCAAAGTACCATTCCATGTTTTTGTACGGAATCTTTTAAGTTTAGTTTGTGGGATCACCATCTTTCACTGAGTAGGCTACAGGGGGGACGCACCTGCAATCTTGTACACATTACAGTAGGTGAATGTATTTAGCGCTACAGCATTTTTTATGAAGTCGTAAACTGACCAGCTGGCCATGTCTGGATCCCTTTGCCAATGTGAAGATGTGGGGGATCTACCAAATGCAGAAGTAAATGGGATCAACATTCGCCTATGTCTACCAATAACATTCTGCTGTTTTTAGCAGGGTGTTGCGTATGAGATTTTGGTGCTGTCACATCAGATAAATTGGTGCTACTTTTTATGATGACACACTTGTTATAAAATGCAAATGTTGCAAAGACTTTGCATGCTAGTGGATTGTAATTTAACTCCTTAATAACGTTGTTAAAACCACTTACCTATCAGACATGTTGCAGGATATGTCCACCTGATGGTCACATTTGGGTGTTCTTATATGGGCATGAAGGCCAGGAAGTCCACATCCTGCAATGGTGACTGCCTTTCTCTGTATATATTAAATGGGCGGTTTCCATGGGGTGCATTACTTGTGGCACAGGTCCACAAATCACTGACCAGGAGCAAAGTTTTGTGCAATTTAGATTTTTAGACTATCTGAACTGTGGTGTGTCCGGTGCTGGCCTCAGAGTGTCGCTGACTATGAGCCCTGTAAAAATTTTGTTTTTAAGTGTATTAAACTCTGTCAGGTGTTTTTTTTTTTTTTTTTTTTTTTTTTTTTTTGTGTGTCCCCATTGGGGACGTTTACCATCTATTTGTACTGTTGGCCATTTGTCTCGAAGAAACACCAATTTTAAAGCTGTCGCCAGAATAAGACATGAGGGGGAATCTTTTGTTGGGGACATCTGTCTAAGAGGAGAATTCCCCTCACTTTAGTAGATTTCCCTGTTGGACCTCTGGGGCATCAGAGAAAGAGAGATTCCCCCAATGGTACACACAGGGAAAAAAACCTGTCAAGGGTCTTATCTCCTCTTTTTAGTCTTAAAAAAAAGGTTATACATATGCAAAGCCAATCTCTCTCACTATACTATAAGGAGATTTTACTCTACATTACTTCTATGCTTCTCTGTGCTGTATATTCAGGTCTATGTGGTGGGTGTTAGTTTTAGCACAAAAAAAAACTCATTTACTTTTTCCCATTTCAGTTGAACAGTCTTTGAAGACGAGTCAAGCATCGGATGACTATTCAGGTAAACCTCTTTGGCTGTGCATATTAGAAAATGACTAATATTCAAGTGTATATGTTCTACTTCAAACTCAAGTGACCGTTACCAAAATAGAAAATTGCTGCTACATGAGTCTGCATTTTAAGCTGGCCAATTGGTCTAAAACAGTGAATTGTTGAATGTGTGGCACTTGATTATACTGAGTCACACACCGATGACTGGCTAATCAGGATATGACTCGTATTACCATTGGACTTGTTGGGACTTGTGTTTCTAAAGCAAAAACTGGTCTTCCTTTATGGAGTATGGAAGAATTAAAATTACTCTAAAGCCCCATACACACGGTCGGACAATCCGCGGACCAGGTCCGTCGGACCATGTCCGTCATACTTTGTCCGATGTTGGTTTTGCATACACACGGTCGGACAAAGTTGTCGGAAAATCCGATCATTCTGAACGTGGTGACGTTTGTTGCCTACGACGGGACTACGTAGAGGCTAGTAGCCAATAGCTTTGGTCTTGTAATGTGATCTGAGCATGCGTGGCACTTTGTCCGGTCGGACAACCGTACACACGATCGGATTTGGTGTGATCGGACCGTGTTGATGGCAAAGATTTCCAGCAGGAGATAAGACTTTGTCCGTCGGTCAAACCGACGAACACTGTCCGATGGTGCATACACACGGTCTGATTTTTCAACAACCTTGTCCGATCGGACAGAATCCATGAAAAAGTCCGACCGTGTGTATGGGGCTTAAGGCTGCTTTCACACTGGGGCGGGCGTTGATGGTAAAATGCTGCTAGTTTTAGCCGCGATATTCAGCTGCTATCGGGCGTTTGTTTTTTTTTTTAACCCCCCCACTAGCGACCAAATAAAGAGTTAAATGCGCCCTTGTAGCGCTGAGGCGCTTTGGCAGTGGTGCCCATTAATTTCAGTGTGTGTGTGTGTGTGTGTGTGTGTGTATGTATGTATGTGTGTGTGTGTATGTGTGTGTGTATATGTATATATATATATATATATATATATATATATATATATATATATATATATATATATATATATATATATATATATATACATACATACATATTTGGGTACAGCGTTGCATGATCTTCCGGAGCTGAAGTGGTTAAAGATTATATGTGATCGTTCTTGGATGAGAAAAGATTTTGCTTTTTTTTTTTTTTTTTTTTTTTTAAATCTCCAGATTCTTTAGAATGTTTGTTTGTTTGTTTTTAGTGGCAACTTAGAGGGAATCTGTCAGGATAAACGTATAGGAGTTGCCATTACTGACCAGTTTAGGGCACAAGCTCCGATGCTGTTTTCTTTCTATCACAAACAATTTAATAAGGGTCCATGCACACTGGCTTAAAAAAATCGCTGCTCCTAGAGGAGTTTAGCCTTTTTGCCTGTAGAAGCAGCTAATGTTATCCTATGTGTCCATACGCATTACGTTTAGAGGCATATTTTTAAGAGCAGTTTTCTGGCAGGAAATACGCTTGTACAAAAAAAAAATTGGGGTATGGTGTTTTGTTTTTAAGCCAGTGTGCATGGACCCTCAATGTGAACTGAAACAAGCCTGAGGATATTAAAGTCCAGGTCACAGCTCACAAAGTAGTGAAGAAAGTATAACTAGTTCTAAATGACACATTCAGTATAACCACACCTGATACGTTACCAAAAGGCTTCACTAATATTTTTTTTCTTTTTAGACTTGCCAATGGAAGAGCAGTTAAGGAGGCTGCAAGAAGAGCGGACCTGTAAAATCTGCATGGACCAAGAAGTGTCCATCGTATTTATTCCATGCGGGCATCTGGTAGTATGCAAGGATTGTGCACCATCCTTACGGAAATGCCCAATTTGCAGAGGAATAATTAAAGGCACAGTTCGCACATTTCTTTCGTGAAGTTGGAGGAGAAAAATCATATTGGCTAACATCGTTTGCAAAATGTTTTAATTTTTATGGATTAAAGATTCATTGACTCAAATTTTCTGTGGTTGCTTCTTTCCGAGCTGCTAAAAAAATGTTCCCCAGTGAAATAGGCTTTTCATTGCTGAGTGTTCAATTTGCCTTTTTTGTACATGAAGTTTTATTTCTGTTTGTGGTTAGCCTCAGCAGCATTTGGAGCTGACTCAGAATGATCTCCCTGGTCTCCCTGCCTCCATCAGGCTTGGTTCACACCTATGCAGTTTGCTTTTCATCATTTCTGAAGGGCTTTTTGCTGTGCATTTTGCATCTTTGCACACGCGATTTTGCCACAATTTGTATTTTGCGGTTTCGTTTTTGCCAATTTGTCGGGCAGATTAAAAAATGCAAATTGCAGAAAAAACGCACTACATGCTTTTCTGCAGTTTTTGCATTGAAGTCTATTGAACCAAAAAAGCACTGTTTTGCATTTTATTTTATTTTTTTTTAATTCCCTGAACCGTTCTAAAAATGCAGCGGCTGAAAAAAAGCATAGATGTGAACGTGTCCCGATAAAACTATGTTAAATGAACTGTAGTGTTTCTGCAAAAAACACATTAGGTGTGAACCGAAAGGCCAAATGTAATATATAGTTTTTCCATGCTAAATTTAATTAATTTGAAGTCACTAACTTGAGTGTTCAAGCTTTTCAGACCTCCTCGATTTTGGCTTCTTTCAGGTCTGGCTTACTGACGTTATGTAGATTAGAATTGGGATTAAAAAAGCACAACTGCATCTCCCATGCTTTATGATTGCCATCCTTTACTTACCTACTTGGTGGATCTCTTGACCACGAACAAGTGGTGCATATTAGGTGGCGGTGAGCACATGCTTATTCTAACCAACTGTAACTAAGGATGATGGCAGCTCTAATTTTTTTCCTGAAATATTCCTTTCAGGAATAAACCCTTTTGTGTCAAGAGTAGGGATGAACTTGCATTTGTTTTGTCAGCTATCATTCCTGGGCCAATGAGCTGTGGGCAGCAGATTCCCCATCCCATATTTGACTGTACACAAAGGGGTGGGGAAGCTCGTGACATCATTGACCTAAAATGGCAACATGGCCATAATGGGTTAATGATGTCATGATCATTCCAGCTGCTTTGTATACATGCCAGCTGAGGGGTGGGAATCCCTGTCTACAGCTCATTGGATGAGGAATGACTGCTGAATTCTGGATTTTGACCCAAACTGATTCTGAGCAAAAGCAAGCTAATCTCTAGTCAAAAGTACACAAAATGTGCATTGCTCCTGCCTGCCAAATGTTCTCCAGCACCCATTCTAGTCGGTACGGGAGCCAAGACCTTAATTGTATAGTTAAACTGGTAAAATAATCCCATTTTCAGTTTGTGTTTTTATTGAGAAACAATGTAATGTGTAATTTATTTTTTGGTCTAGTGAGGTTCCTCAGCTGGGAGTACCAGACGCCTATAGCAGTAGTGCTGAATTAGGCCCCTTTCACACTGGGGCGGTTTGCAGGCGCTATTGCGCTAAAAATAGCGCCTGCAAACCGACCCGAAACAGCTGTTGCTGTGTCTTAAGTGTGAAAGCCCTGAGGGCTTTCACACTGAAGCGGTGCGCTTGCAGGACGCTGGAAAATGTCCTGCAAGCCGCATCTTTGGCTCGCTATAGGAGCGGTATATTTACCGCTCCTATAGCGCCCGTTCCCATTGGAAACAATGGGGCAGCGCTCCGAACCCGCCCGCAAAACGCCGCTGCAGCGGCGGTTTGCGGGCGGTATTGACCCTTTTTCGGCCGCTCGCGGGGGTAAAACCACCCCGCTAGCGGCTGAAATGCGCTGCTAAAACGCCGGTAAAGCGGCGCTAAATATAGCGCCGCTTTACCGCCAGCCCCCCCAGTGTGAAAGTAGCCTTATATTCAACCTACTTATAATGTAACCTGAAATGTGCAGACATCTGGTAGAAGCAGTGAGCAAATTGCAAAAGTTGAAGCATACATTTTCAGAATCTGGTCTAGAAACTGCTCCCTTCATGGTTGTAGCATAGAAGATGTGAATACCTTTTAGCCAAGCCCCTGTTCTTTGCTGATTTCCAGTACTTGTTTGGCCATTAACCTCAGACTGGACTTGATATTCCGTTTTGCTGCACTAGGGACTCAATTTGATTGTAGAAAATTCTAATTTGTGAAGGCCAGCAATGGCAGCCAACATCTCTTAAAGCGGAAGTAAACCCATCGATTTAACAGTTTAAAAAAAAAAAAGGCATGCCGGGAATGCTAACTGCACATTGGCTGTGCTCTCAACCAAACAGTCAAACCATCCAATGGCTGGTGTCGTCATAACGGATCACATGTGCAGCACCGTGGCAGTTGACGATTAAACAGAGGCAAAGATGGCAGCTTCCTTGGCTGAAAATGATAGGGGGGTTTACTTTAAGGCTGTTAGGCTGGATTCACACATGTGCTTTTTGGATTTTGCAGATTTGCACTACAGAACGTGTTCCATAGGAAACCATGGTAAATGGACTGTAGTGCAAATCTGCAAAAAGCACTAAAAATGCATAGGTGTGAATCCAGCCTTAGAGAGACTCTCTCTTCAATCAAGCCCTCCTTATTTCAGCAGCCTCCACCAGTTCTCCCCCTTATCAGGTTCATCACAAGGGGGTTTGACCTCTTCCTGAGATTTGTAGAGCCCTGTAATACAGCAGTGCTAGGTTGGTGACCTTGCTTTTCTCTAGGTCACCTGATCACTCCCAGCCTGTGCAGGAACGGAGTGAAAGCTCTTCTTTCTGGTCAACATTTGCACCCAATTGGCGCCTAGTGCTGCTGCCTCTCCTTTTTTTAGCCCTGGTTGCAGTACAGGGGAGGGAGGCTGATGTCAAATTAAGTTACTTACACAAAGCGGAAAATTGAATACTCACCTTTCTGTAATTTTCCTTGCCTGGTGCCTACCCATGGCAGCATACCAATGGTTGATGGCTCCGCCCTGATCAACCCACAGGACCACGTAACTCTATAAAAGAAAGAGTTACTCCCCCTCCTCAGGTATTCTTGTAACTAGTCTTCAGAACATTAAAAATTATTGAAGGGAGGGTGTATGCTGCCATGGGTAGGCACCAGGAAAGGAAAATTACGGAATGTTGAGTATTCAATTTTCCGTTTTTCCTGGTGCCTCCATGGCCGCATACCAATGGTAAGTAACTCGCTTACAGGGAGGGTACTGCAATAATTTTTTTTTTTTAATGACTTTACAGAGCTGATAATTCTAAGGTCTTTCTCCCAAAGTCCCGGGAGGTGAGGACTGCCGGATCTAGGCTATAGTGTGACATGAAGGTGTTGAAGGATGACCAACTAGCCGCTCTGCAAATTGTCTCAGGGGAGACCTGCGACAGCTGCCCAGGAAGAGGCCATTCCCCCGCGTCGAGCGAGCATTCACCGCAACTGGGACTGGGAGACCACTAGCCCGATAAGCCCTCTGAATTAGAGTCACGATCCAGCTGGCCATTCCTTTCCTTGCCCCCTTGGGAATAACAAACAGACGTTGATCCTTGCGTAAATGCTGTGTCAACTCCAAATAAAGCCTCAGGGACCTGGCCACATCCAATTCATGTAGTTTAGAAGAGGTTGGATCTTTCCCGAAGGCCGGTAGAACCCATTCTTGATTAAGATGGTAAACTGATGATACCTTCAGGACAAACTGGTGAATAGGCTGCAGAACCACCCTGTCTGGGGAAAAACGTGACGTAAGGTTCTCTAGCCCCCAGGGCTTGAATTTCTGATACTCTGCATCCTGATGTGATGGTAATCAAAAAGTAGTTTTCCAGGTAATATCCTCCAATGCACATTCTTCAGTGGGTGCAAAGGGTGGACTGGCTAAGACGTTGAGGACAACTGTCAGATCCCACTTGGGGTAAAGAGTTTTCCTGGGAGGACGTAACTTTAGCACTGCTTTTAGGAAACGGTCTACTAGGGGCTCCAGTGCCCAGCGTGTGTCTGTTAAGGCTGATAAGGCCGAAACCTTAACTTTCAGCATGTTAAGACCTAAGCCTAGGTCCAGGCCCGACTGCAAGAAGAGTAGAATATTGTGAACTCCAGGATCCAGCGGATTGAACTGGCTGGATTTAGCCAGCTGGGTGAATTTCTTCCATACACTGTAGTAGGTGGCATTGGTAGATGACTTCCTGGCTTGCAATAAGGTCTGTATAACTTTGTGAGCACCCTAGGCTGCCCAGTCTCTTCCGCTCAACTTCCAAGCCTTAAGTCCAGGATCTCCGGATGCGTGTGGAAGAAGTTGCCTTGAGATAGGAGGTTGTCCGAGTGGGGAAGCGGGAGTGGATTGCACAAAGTCATCTTGATTAGAAGCGGAAACCATGGTCTCCTCGGCCAGTATGGGATGACCGCCAGGATAGTGACTTTTTCTAATGTCAGCTGCTGGAGGAACCTCAGTATCAGGGGAACCGGAGGAAATGCTTACCCCTTCTGGAAGTTCCAGGGCAGGATTAGGGCATCCACCCCTGCTGACCTTGGAGATGGGAACCTCCTAAAAACAGAGGAGTCTTGGCGTTGAGCGGGGAGGCGAAAAGATCTATCTGGGGAGTACCCCACTGTTGGCATATCCAGCGGAAGACTTGTGAATTCAGTGACCACTCGATGGTTTGCAGACTCCCCCTGTTGCTTGATAAACTTTTTTAAGATCTGAGTCGATCCTGCAATCCAGGGGGTCCCTGAAAGAAACTGCATCCTCTAAAGCAGGGATCCTCAAACTACGGCCCTCCAGCAGTTGCAGAACTACACATCCCATGAGGCGTTGTAAAACTCTGACATTCACAAACATGAGAAGGCATGATGGGAATTGTAGTCCTGAACAACTGGAGGGCCGTAGTTTGAAGACCCCTACTCTAAAGGCAGCGTTGTGTTCCTGGCTAAACGCATGACCGATGCGTCCACAGTTGGTACGGAGTCAAAGAGTTGGGCGTCTGCCTCTGCCAGCTGATAAAGCTTGAGAAGCCGGTTGTAGGCGGCGGGTCTCTTGTCCACCTTCCGCCACTCATCTGTCACCACTTCCTTAATTTCATCCATCTGAGGGAAATTTGCAACCTTTTTGGTCAGGTGAGGAAAATATTTTTTAATTTTGCAAGTCGCCCAAAGTCGCTTGACATCAGAAATGACATGCCAGTGAATCGCATCTTTTACTGTGGTAATAAAGTCGCTCCGACTTCAGAAAAGGTTCAAAAAATCAAATTCTGATGAGTTTTCCCATTGATTTCATTGGAAGTCGCCTCCAAGTCAGATCGCCATCTATATGGACGCGACAGTGTCTCCTTGAGGAGGAACTCCACGCCAAATTTTAAATAAAAAACCGGCATTGGTTCCCCCTCCAGGAGCAAACCAGGCCCTTAGGTCTGGTATGGATTTTAAGGGCAACCCCCTACACCGAAAAAACGGCGTGGGGGGTCCCCCCAAAATCCATACCAGACCCTTATCCGAGCACGCAGCCTGGCCGGTCAGGAAAGGGGGTGGGGACGAGCGAGCGCCGAACACTCGGTGACGTCACTAGCTCCTCCTCCCGATGCGTTGGTCACGTGACTTTATCAAGGCCCTTGTTTCAGCACTCGCTAGGTTACATCGCTTCCAGGTTAATAGTTTTTTTTCCGGCAGACATGCTGGCTGGTTGCTCGGGCCTCCCGCTGCTTGGGATAACAGCCGAGCGGGGGTGATGCATGTATGCAGCTGCAGGCATCACCCCGGTACAAGCCGAGGCCGCATATTTGCGTACGGTCGGCGTGAATTGGTAAAAGTGGTTGTAAACCTCAGATCTGAAATATGAACAAAGCATGTCCCTCTATATTGTGTACTTGCCTCAAACCAGAGCACTAAGGTGGAGATTTACTAAAACCTTAGAGTGCAAAATCTGGTGCAGCTCTGCACAGAAACAGATCAGATTCCTTTTTTTTTTTTTTTAAGACAAAGCTTTAATTGACCCCTCCCTGCCTGAACTATAGCCAAATGATGGCTACAGCGCAAGCTTACTTTGCTGGGAGGACGTCTTTTGACATCCTGTGATTGTGCTGCCTGCACACCCTCTGTGAGCTGACAGCGTGAGGAGAGAAGAGAGCCAATATCCGGCTTGTGTAAAAGAAACATCGATGCTGATAATCAGGGTACTGATTATCAGTGCAGTCCCAACAGTGCCTCCTCATCAGTGTCTCCTTTTTGTGCCCATCGGTGCAGCCTTCTTTTTTTTGTTTAGCAAAAAAAAATCCAGAGGTGATTAAATACCACCAAAAGAAAACTATTTGTGTAAAAAAAATAAATTGGGTACAGTGTTGCATGACCGTGCAATTGTCATTCAAAGTGCAACAGCACTGAAAGATGAGAATTGGCCTGGGCAGGAAGGGGGTAAAAGTGCCCAGTAGGCAAGTGGTTAAACAAGCTAAAGTTAGAAGCGGATTTGTCGAGGCTGGGAAATGTACCCATGGTCGAGTGGAGATACCATCAACTGGTGTTTTTTTTTCAATAAGCTGAAACCGTTAACAAGGCCATCGAACTCTCTTACTGTATTTGAATCTATGTGTGTATGAATACCAAGTGCCAGACATTTGCTGTCACAGATGTAAAGATTGGTCCTTGGGACACAAAACAATTCCCTATTTTATTAGAGAATGGGAAAGAGAGTTAAATCAAGATTTCACACCGGTTCAAATTAAAAAGCTTATTGATTCAACACACTCAACTTCTATAAGCTCGCAGGTCCAGGAGATGTCGTATAAATTTGTGGTCAGGTGGTACTGGACCCCAGTCAGGCTGGCACAGATGTATCCGACTGCAGATGCCAGATGCTGGAGGGGGTGTGGGCAAAAGGGGACCTTTCTCCATCTACGGTGGTCATGCCCTAGGATCAGGGCATTTTGGGAGGTGATCGCTCCATAGGCCGAGAGGTTAACATCTGGACCTGTGGAACCGACGCCTCTAAATTTTGGATTCCATGGGACCCCGATGGCTATTAGATCCTATAAGAAAAGTATCACTCCGCATCTGTTGAATGCAGCCAAATTATTAATACCCAGACTATGGAAACAGACTAGATGTCCAACATTGATGGACTGGAAGAGAGAGGTCAACCTAATAATGGAGGCTGAAAGATGGGTGTATGCAGTTAAAGATAAAAAGGATAAATTTAAGGAAATATGGGCAGGATGGGAACAAGGCTCTACAGAGATTGGGTAGAGTAAATAGTATGGAGCCAGCTGGTCTCCAGGTTCAGATGCATAGTGCCCCTGGGAGGGAGAATACTTTTTTTTTTTTCTTCTCTCGCTCTTTCTCTCTCCATGTGCGAATGAGTAGGGGTATAGAACATAACACATGATTTTTGGACTGGTGGAATTTGACACTACCTCCAAGGGGAGGTATATAGATTAGGGGATTGGGGAATGAGAGAGGTGGTAGAATATAGAGGGGGGAAGGGTTGGGAAGCGGGGACACTGAGGAGGGGGGGGGGGCTTAGGTGTGGTATAAGGAATAAGAGGGAGGTATGCACTTATTTTAGGTAGATAAGATGGTAATATGGCTTATAGAAACCTCATATATAGTTTTTCTTTTTTTTTGAGGGGGGGGGGGGGTATTGATATGGCTCATAGAGGCCTCCGAATTGTTCACCTTTTTTCTTTTTGTTTGTAAGGGTGTAATGAAGATTGCTTGAAGGGGAAACGGGATATGGTCAAAGGAGTGATGTAATGCACAAAGAAGTCAAAGCACGGTGGGGGGGGGGTGGAGGGAGGATAACGGGAGGAGGGGAGATCCCTGCTGATGTCAGCCCGCTCCGAGCACTGCAAAGGGAGGGGCTGAGATCCCCGCTGACGCCAGCCCACTCCGAATACTGCAGAGGGAGGGGCTTAGTTCCCCGCTGATGTCAGCACGCTCCGAGCACTGCAGAGGGAGGGGCTGAGATCCCCACTGACTTCAGCCCGTTCCGAGCCCTGCAGAGGGAGGGGCTGAGATCCCCGCTGACGTCAGCCCGCTCCGAGCACTGCAAAGGGAGGGGCTGAGATCCCCGCTGACGTCAGCCCCGCTCCGAGCACTGCAGAGGGAGGGGCTGAGATCCCTGCTGACGTCAGCCCGCTCCGAGCACTGCAAAGGGAGGGGCTGAGATCCCCGCTGACGTCAGCCCCGCTCCGATCACTGCAGAGGGAGGGGCTGAGATCCTTGCTGACGTCAGCCCGCTCCAGGCACTGCAAAGGGAGAGGCTGAGATCCCCAATGACGTCAGCCCGCTCCGAGCACTGTAGAGGGAGGGGCTGAGATCCCCGCTGACGTCAGCCCGCTCTGAGCACTGCAGAGGGAGGGGCTGAGATCCCCGCTGACGTCAGCCCGCTCCGAGCACTGCAAAGGGAGGGGCTGAGATCCCCGCTGACGTCAGCCCCGCTCCGAGCACTGCAGAGGGAGGGGCTGAGATCCCCGCTGACGTCAGCCCGCTCCGAGCACTGCAAAGGGAGGGGCTGAGATCCCCGCTGATGTCAGCCCCGCTCCGAGCACTGCAGAGGGAGGGGCTGAGATCCTCGCTGACGTCAGCCCGCTCCAAGCACTGCAAAGGGAGAGGCTGAGATCCCCAATGATGTCAGCCCGCTCCGAGCACTGCAGAGGGAGGGGCTGAGATCCCCGCTGACGTCAGCCCGCTCCGAGCACTGCAGAGGGAGGGGCTGAGATCCCCGCTGACGTCAGCCCGCTCCGAGCACTGCAAAGGGAGGGGCTGAGATCCCTGCTGACGTCAGCCCCGCTCCGAGCACTGCAGAGGGAGGGGCTGAGATCCTCCCTGACGTCAGCCCGCTCCAAGCACTGCAAAGGGAGAGGCTGAGATCCCCAATGACGTCAGCCCGCTCCGAGCACTGCAGAGGGAGGGGCTGAGATCCTTGCTAACGTCAGCCCGCTTCGAGCACTGCAAAGGGAGGGGCTGAGATCCCCGCTGATGTCAGCCCGCTCCGAGCACTGCAAAGGGAGGGGCTGCTGATGTCAGCTGGGAGGAGAGAATTGCTCTGACGCGTCACGTGAGCACCCATCACTGTAAATAAGACTTTTTCCACAAAAAAGAGACGCACTGCACATTGTATCTTTTTACAGAACAGATTACATGATTTTCCAAGGACTTTAACTAGGGCTTATATTGCAGCCATCCCAGAAACTCACGCAAGGTCTTATTTTTTTGGTAAAACGATAGTTGCTTTTCTGTCATGCTGACCCTTTATAAAAGCTTAAGTCACTGACCCAATTCAAGCCTGATCTTGCATTTACACTCCTAATCTGCAAAGTCTACTGACCCTGAAAGCAGTGCGTCTGAGATCATTGTGTAACCTAATGTAGAAAAATACAGTCTGTTGAAATCTTGTTGCAACACATCCAGTTTACAACTTGTATAACTGCATCCCAAGCCACTCCTGAAAAATGTCACTGGGGCATGAGGCAGAGAGCAGTAATAATTACTCCTGGGCATTGGGTTCTTCTCTCCATGCCCTGGGTATGTAAGACATGGGTTATGAATATATTGCACATAGTGACTTGCAAGTATTTAAGGTCAAATAAGTAACACGTGTGTACCTTGTGATAAAGCCTTGTGATAAAGCATGAGTATGTTTATAACAAACATGTGTCATACTGCTGGCAAGAAGTGGAACTATGCAGTCTGACATTGCATTTGTGTGTAATCTTAACCACTTCAATACCAGGCACTTCGACACCTTCCTGCCCAAGCCAATTTTCAGCTTTCAGCGCTGTAGCTGCGTCTGTCAGACGCGAGTGAGGAAAAGCCGATAAACGGCTTTTCCTGTTTACATTGTGATCAGCCTTGATTGGACATGGCTGATCACGTGGTAAAGAGCCTCCGCTGGAAGCTCTTTACCAAGATCGGTGTAGCGGTGTGTCAGACTGACACACCGCATCACCGATATGCGCGCCCCCACGGGCGAGTAGCGGCTGTTATTCTGAATGACGTCATATGACGCCCAGTCAGGATAACTGAACCACCGGCGGTCATTCTGCTATAGGCCGGGCGGGAAGTGGTTAATCACTCTAGATTCATAAAGGCAGCAGGTGATTCACCCCATTAGTGCCCACTCATAAACATAAATGTCAGTTTGGAGAGTGTAAGACATTTTAACTACTTGCCCTCTGGAAGATTTACCCCCCCCCCCCTTCATGACCAGGCCATTTTTTGCGATACGGCACTGCGTTGCTTTAATTGACAACTGCGCGGTCATGCGACGCAGTACCCACAAATAGAGCTTTCTTTTGGTAGTATTTGATCACCTCTGTGGTTTTTATTTTTTGCGCTATAAACAAAAAAAAGCGTCAATTTAAAAAAATATATATATATTTTTTAATATATGCTATGAAACATACCCAATATAAAATATAAAAAATCTAATTTCTTCATCAATTTAGGCCAATATGTATTCTACATAAAAAAATTTCCAATAAGCATATATTGATTGATAGGTTTGCACAAAAGTTAAAGCGTCTACAAACTATGGGATATATTTATGAAATTTCTATTTATTTATTTTTTTACTAGTGGTGTCGATCAACGATTTTTAGCGGGATTGCGGCCGACAAATCTGACACTAAGACCCCTTTCACACTTCACAGTTCCGGGCGTTAGCGGTAAAGCGCTGCCAGTTTTAGCAGTGCTTTACCGCTGTTATAGCGGCACTTTTAACCCCCCAAAAGGGGTTAAAATCGCCCGATTAGCGCTGCTTTCAAAGCGTTTTGGAAACTTTGCCTATTCATTTCGATAGGCAGGGGCAGTGGAGGAGCGGTGTATACACCGCTCCCCCACCGCCCCAAAGATGCTGCTTGCAGGACTTTTTTTTACTGTCCTGCAAGTGCACCTCCCCAGTGTGAAAGCAAAAACGCCTGTAAAGCACCACAGTGTGAAAGGGGTCTAAGTGCCACTTTTTAGGGACCAGTGACACAATACAGTCTTCACTGCTAAAAAAATAATGCACTGTCACTGTACTAATGACACTGGCAGGGAAGGGGTTAACATCAGGGACAATCAAAGGGTTAAATGTGTCCATAGAGGTGCTTTCTAATTCTGTGGGGGATGTGCTTTGACTAGGGGAAAACAGAGATCCGTGTTTCTGCTTAGCACAAGATCTCCATTTTCCCCTCTGACAGAACGGTGGTCTGCCTTGTTTACATAGGCAGACTGTCGTTCTGCCTCTCCTACGAACGATCGGCGAGTCCTGGCAGACATTGTGTCCGCTGGACCCGCTAATTGGCTCCTGCTGTGTCTAATCACAGTGGGAGCCTGTCACCGGTGGTGGGTGGGCCCCAGGCTCCGTGCACAAAACCACATACAGGTACGTGACTTCACGCAGGAGGGCTCCCTGCCATAGTATATCTGCGTGGGGTGGTCCAGAATCGGTTAACCAGGGCAACTCGGCTGTGCAGAATCACGTAAATATAATTGTAGCACTGACCCCCGAAGGAGCTGCTGGTTTAATTGGGCTTACCGTTACCTTCTTGGCCTCGTCTCCGTCTAGGGTTTCCCGTGGTAGATGGCCCAAAGAAATGTAGAAACTGACAATTTATCTTCCTTTTTTGGGTTATTTATTCAAAAAGATAAAACAGTCTCTTAAATGTAGGGTAGAGGGTTAAGGTGAAAGTTCAGGTACCTTTGGAGCTGCAAAGATAGAAAGTCTCTCATAGAATTAATCCAGAGGATGACTGTTTCTCAGCTGTATTATCACCACCCCCGGATAGACCTCCTCTCACTAGGTTTGGCAGCCGGTGGAGCGTTAGGTAAAGAAAAGTCTCTGCCACAGACTTGGTTGTAGAACACTTGAGAATAAAGTCTCTGCCACAGACTTGAATGTAACTGAGGGACTTAGACAAATTTAGAGAGCTATCATACGGTACCAGTATCTCGCAGCCGGTCCGGCGATACCGTATGAGTGTAGATTCATTTAGTGTCCTTCAACTGAGCCTCCAGGCTCCTTCAGAGAAACCAGCCTTGTGCATGGCCTTCTCCCGAAGAGTCCTCCCCTGGATGCTTCTCCAGTTGCTGGGCCTCTCCTTAGACGAGACGGCACCGGACAACTGTTGGATAATTAGGCCCCCGATATCCATTCAGGCCTGTCCCTGCAGTTGCTTCGCCTCGGGCTAGCCCTGAGGCTTGAAATTGCATTGATCCGCACCCCAGGCCAGGAGGGCCATGAGGGCTGGTCAGGAGGACCAGGACCAAACAAACAGACAGCAGATCTCTTCTGGACCGGAAACCCGAAACATGTGATCTCAGTACCTTAAATACCCCCTCCCAGGCTGCACAGCAGGACAAACACTCCCACTGGGCTGGTTCAGAGAGAAAGAAGGGCATTCAATACACCCAGCCAAACTGCGTTCTCATACCCGCCGGCGGTGACAGCGACACCTGTGGCCGAGGAGAACTCAGTGCAATTCCAGCTAGACTGATACTGAGACCATAATTTAGCATAATTGGCCCCAAAACCCAACTGTGGTTTTAGGAACATTAACTTTGAAAAACACAAAGCGTGTGCTCGTCAGGAGCCAGCACTACAAAATTATTTTGCATTTCTGGGTAGGGGGAGCGTGTGTCCTCCCGCCCTGGCTGTGCTGTCATTTGCTACAGCACAAGCTGATCAGCAGGTCACAGCCAATGATTTATGTCTGGAACCTGCAGAGCGAATGACAGAAGAGAGCCCTGTGTTGGTAAAAAAAAAAAAAAAAACCACACGGCTCTCTACAGACAGCATTTTTTTCTCCCTGCAAAAACTGGCACATCGCCTAGTAAAACCACACACAGTAGTTGTTAGGCACACAGCTAACCCCTTGAATGCCTGTAAATGTTAACCCCTTCCCAGCCACTGTCATTAGTACAGTGTCAGTGTATATCATATTAGCACTGTTAACTGTATTAATGTCACTGGTGGTGTCAGTCAGTCCCCCCCCCCCCCAGCATCAGTTAGTGTCAGATTGTCCGCTGCACTATCACAGTCCCATTAGAGGTCGCTGATCACCGCCATTACTAGTATAAAAATAGATGAATAAAAATTCCAGTATATATACACCATAGCTTGTAGACGCTATAACTTTTACGCAAACCAATCAATATACACTTATTGGGATTTTTTTTTTTTTTTACCAAAACCATGTAGTAGAATACATTTGGCCTAAATATATAAAGAAATAAAAAAATTTTTATTGGATATGTTTTTATATCAGAAAGTAAAAAATGTTTTTTAAATGTTCAGTCTTTTTTTTTTTTAGCTTATATCACAAAAAAATGGCGATGGTGATCAAATACAATCAAAAGGAAACTCTATTTGTGTAAAAGAAAAAATATATTTTGTTTGGATACTGCTTTGCATGACTGCGCAATTGCCAGTAAAAATAGCCTGGTCATGAAGGGGGGTAAAATCTTCTAGAGCTGAAGTGATTAAAAGGATTTCCTGTTCCTTGAGGCTCCAGGAATTGAGAGTTGCTGCTTGCGTTTCCCCATCAAAGCAATGCTGGAAATCCTCTAGTTACGTAAGTCATCGTGGGTTACAGGAATTACGGTATTAGGCAGGTAAAATTTCCCCTTTCCTTTTCTCTTATGTTAAAAAAAAGAAATAAAAAAAAAAGAACATAACTGCAGGCATGAATATGTAGTTGCTGATGGAGTGACATGCAGTGAAATAACAAATGTAATGTGTCACAGAAATAATGCAGTGTACAAATAAGAATGGGCAGCACAATTGCTTAGTGGTTAGCACTTGGCAGGTGGTTTACCAGGTTACAGTCAAAAGCCTCGTACACACGATCGGATTTTATGTTGGGAAATGTTCGATGACAGGCTGTTGCCGGAAAATCCGACCATTTGTACGCTCCATCAGACAATTGTCGGATTTTCCATGGACAAATGTTGGATGGCAGGTTTTAAAATTTCCCGTGGACAAATGTCTGTTGTTGGATTTTCCGAGCATGTGTACACAAGTCCGTTGGACAGAAGTCCAAAGTACAAACACGCATGCTCGGAAGCAAGGACGAGCCGGAAGTGATCGGTCTTATAAACTAGCGTTCGTAATGAAGAATTAACATTTGTGACGCAGCAAATTATGAAATCTCGAAATACAGCGCACATTTTCTTCTTCTTTAATGGGATAATAATGAAGCTGCTTTGCTGGTGATACTGATGGAGTTATTGCAAACAAATTTTCAAAGGCTTTTTTTTCTAGTGATATTAATAATAATATATATATTTTTTTTTGGCCAAGTTACCACAACACCATTATCTCGTAGTTTTTAAGATCAAAGAAACAACTATGTTGGTGTCCCTTGTTAATTTTACATTGTATTTTTTTAAAAGTAACTGCCTACTCCCAAACTGTCATTTGAAGTAAAACGCATAGCTAAGTATTATTCTACACAATTTTTTTTATTGTGCATTTAAAAATAAAAAAATAAAAAATAAAATTAAACATGACATCTGCCAATAGAACTTAACCAAAAAGTACATTCTATGCATCCAAAAATATAGAAAATATACCAAATCAAATCATTATTCGACTAAAAAAATAATTTCAAAGCAATAACTCCAAGGCCAATAATAAATAACACGTTATCTCCTCCGATTCCGCAACATGGCTGGTTGACGAACGGCTGTTCAGAAATGAACTGAAAAGCACGAAATAAAAAGCGCGAATGAACACTTCTACTAACACGAAATTAGCAGAAGGAGCCCCAAAGGGTGGCGCTAAAGAGCTGAAAAACCATGCAGTACGTCACTACGTTTGTGATTGTTGGCCAACAATTGTGTGCCGTGTGTATGCAAGACAAGTTTGGGCCAACGCCCTTCGGACAAAAGTCCACGGTTTTGTTGGCCAACAATCCGATCGTGTGTACGAGGCTAAAGTAAAAAGCGAGAAGGCAGTCATGGCTACTATGGGGGAAGTTGTTGCTGAGATAGCATTGGGTGGGTATGTGCTAATGTCCATGTCCTGGCCCTACAGACGGGTGTTCCATCAGATTAGGCGACCCGTGAAAATCATGTAACGGAAGTGACGTTCCGTTGTGGCCATCTTGGTACACCTGCACTCAGCCACAGTAAGCCTACAGTCTGAAGTCACCAAGAGGACATATTTTTACACCCATCAAAATCTTGGATTTCACACTTATTTTTACCACTAAACTGAGCTTATATCGTAAAATACAGTATTTAGAAGTCCGCGACACTGTTTTGATGTTTAATTTTAAAAGAAGGCAGTCTTCTGTCAGATTATCAAACGTGTGAGATCGGCTGGCTTGTCGCTGCTCTTAAAATTCAACATCGAAATAGTGTCATGGACTTCCAAATACTGTATTTCGCGATAGAAGCTCAGTTACAGGGGCGTAACTATAGGGGTTGCAGCAGTCGCGAGCGCAACCGGGCCCTGTGCTGCTAGGGGCCCATGCCACCCCCTCTACATATGGCAGGTGGCAGCATAGGCGGTTAGGCACCGGGCGCACGGGTGGCTGGAGGTGGGGGGTGACTAGCAGAGCTCCATGCTCGACTACCGCACTGGCTGTTGTGCATTCTCCACACAACCTGTGTCCTCTGCCGCTCCTCCGGGTCCCCCTCTCCTGCTCCATGCAGTGCTGCTCAGTCTGGTGTCTGTACTCCCCAGCCAGAGTCCAGCCCCCTGAGTCCGGCTCACACTGCACTGCATGCTTCTCCCAGGCAAACAAACTTTAAGCACACAGATGCAGTGCAGCCCTATAAGAGCCGGCTCCCCAAAGGACACCGCAGGCTTGTCTGCCAGCACCCCCCTCCTCCCCGTCATACACAGATGTTGACAGGTCTTTCTGGGAGATATGTCCCCTAAGGACAGGGCCCAGTTCTTCCTAAAGGACAGGAACCCCATTTTCTTTGGGGACAAGGACCCCATCTCCTCTGGGGACAGAGCCAACTTCTCCCCAGAGGACAGGGACCTCATTTCCCGTGAGGACAGGGACCCCATTTTCCATGAGGACAGGGACCCCATTTTCCCTGGGGACAGGGACCCCTTCTCACCTGAGGATAGAGACCCCTTCTCATCTCCAATAGGGACCCCATCTCCCCTGGGAACAGGGCCCACTTCTCCCCAGAGGACAGGGACCCCATTTCCCTTGGGGGCAGGAACCCCTTCTCACATGGGAACAGGGACCCCATCTCCCCTGGGGACAGGACCCCATTCTCCCCAGAGGACAGGGACCCCATTTCCCTTGGGGACAAGGACCCCTTCTCACCTGAGAACAGGGACCCCATCTCCCCTAAGGTCAGGGACCCCATCTCCCCCTGGGACAGGGCCCACTTCTCCCAGGAGGACAGGGACCCCATTTCCCTTAGGGACAGGGACTCCTACTAACGTGGGGACAGGGACCCCATCTCCCCTAAGGACAAGGACCCAATCTCTCCTGGGGACAGGGCCCACTTCTCCCCAGAGGACAGGGTCCCAATTTCCCTCTCTTCTTCCTCTTTGTCTCAAAGGTGTAACATCATAGGTCTGTTTAGACCTCTGATATCTCACCAAAGTCCCCCAACGGGACTCCTAAAAAATTGTAAAAAATAATTAAAAAAAACTGCTGATACCAGTGGTGAACTACAGGGCTCACAAAAGTCGTACCTGTGACCGAGCCCTGGAGTTCCACCACCGGACTCGGAGGGAAGGGCCTCGGCTGGGGTTCAGGGGGGCCCTTCATAGTTTCTTGCACCGGGGCCCTGAAGGTTCTAGTTACACCACTGCTCAGTTAAGTGGTAAAAATAAGTGTGAAATGCAAGATTTTGGTGGGTGTAAAAAGATGTCCGCTTAGCAACTTCAGACTGTATAGCCAGTGAAACAGTGCTTTAAAGGGAGAGAGGATGCCCAGATCAAGTTGGGTGACCAAGTAGCCAGAAGCTAGATGTTGCTTTTCTTACTTAGTTACATAGTAGGTGAGGTTGAAAATAGACACAAGTCCATCAAGTCCAACCTATGTGTGTGATTATATGTCAGTATTACATTGTATATCCCTGTATGTTGTGGTTGTTCAGGTGCTTATCTAATAGTTTTTTGAAACTATCGATGCTCCCCGCTGAGACCACCACCTGTGGAAGGGAATTTCACATCCTTGCCTCTCTTACAGTAAAGAACCCTCTACCCTCTTTGTGGCTGTAATAAGCAGAAACAGACCCCTGTGCGCTTTGTTGATGAATAAACATGGGCAGGAGGCCCTAATACGTACTCTGCCAGGTAGTCTGAATCTATGAGAGGCTCTCGCAAATAAAAATAAGTATTATTTTTTTTTTTTAGTTTTAATGTGGTCACATGTCCTCTTATGCTCATAGCTCTCAACTGTCCCTGATTTGGAGCAATGTCCCTCTTTCCTCCTCATTTGTCCCTCATTTTGGTCTGATCTATATAGTTGTATAGAAAATTAACTTTTTATCTTTCAAAAAGTGTTTCCCAGTGCTAAACCTTTCATCCAATTTCTAGATTTCAGCATTGGTAAATTTCAAAGGCCAGTATAAACGAATAGTATGGTTAAAAAAAAAGCACTTGTGGGTTTAACTAATAATTGTTTTTTTTGTATAATTCTCCTTTAACCACTTCAGCCCCGGAAGGTTTTACCCCCTTAATGAGCAGACCATTTTTTGCGATATGGCACTGCGTTACTTTAACTGAAAACTGCACGGTCGTGCGACACTGTATCCAAACAAAATAGTTTTTTTTCCCCCACAAATAGAGCTTTCTTTTGGTGGTATTTGATCACCTCTGCGGTTTTTATTTTTTGCGCTGTAAACAAAAAAAAGGCTGAAAATTTAGAAAAAAAAAAAACGAAATTTTTTACTTTCTGCTATAATACATATGCAATTAAATTTTTTTTAAAAAAAAATTCTAATGTGTAAAAAAATCACAATAAGCGTATATTGATTGGTTTGCGCAAAAGTTATAGCGTCTACAAAATAGGTAATAGATCAGGATAGAACCGGCCGAGATTCGAACCTTCTATGACAGGCTTTAGACTTTGTCAGAAACAGCAGATAGTTTTTCTTGTTTTGATTAGAAGACAGTTGTCTTGACATTGGACCTATTATTCCGTGAGCAAGGGTCAGAAAACATGTTTATGGCATTTTGTCATTGAACCTTTGTTACCTTGATCCACGGATCCTAATAATTGAACTATTGTTACCTCTAATAAGCTGCACCGTAACATGTAAGGGCAGTACTATAGTGACATACTGTGCAGACTTCTAGAATTTGGTAATTTGACTGCTATGTAATAACGGATATGCAAATTGATATGTATGAATGAATGAATGATTTGTATAGCGCTGCAATTGCGAACTGAATCGCCTCAAGGTGCTTCATCTATGTATGAGATGAAATATATAGGTAAAATATTAACTACTTCAATACCTGACCAATTCTGACACATACAGTATTTCACAAAAGTGAGTACACTCCTCACATTTTTGTAAATATTTTATTATATCTTTTCATGTGACAACACTGAAGAAATTACACTTTGCTACAATGTAAAGTAGTGAGTGTACAGCTTGTATAACAGTATAAATTTGCTGTCCCCACAAAATAATTCAACACACAGCCATTAATGTTTAAACCACTGGCAACAAAAATGAGTACGCCCCTAAGTGAAAATGTCCAAATTGGGCCAAAGTGTCAATATTTTGTGTGGCCACCATTATTTTCCAACACTGCCTTAACCCTCTTGGGCATGGATTTCACCAGAGCTTCACGGGTTGTCACTGGTGTCCTCTTCCACACTTCCATGATGACATCATGGAGCTGGTGGATGTTGAGACCTTGCGCTCCTCCACCTTCCGTTTGAGGATGCCCCACAGATGCTCAATAGAGTTTAGGTCTGGAGACATGCTTGGCCAGTCCACCTTTACCCTCAGCTTCTTTAGCAAGGCAGTGGTCGTCTTGGAGGTGTGTTTGGGGTCGTTATCATGTTGGAATACTGCCCTGCGACCCAGTCTCTGAAGGCAGAGATCCTGCTCTGCTTCAGTATCTCACAGTACATGTTG
Organism: Lithobates sylvaticus; assembly: GCA_028564925.1. Taxonomy (NCBI): domain Eukaryota; kingdom Metazoa; phylum Chordata; class Amphibia; order Anura; family Ranidae; genus Lithobates; species Lithobates sylvaticus. Next base: position 572,710,951 of record CM053027.1, read on the forward strand.
GCATTCATGGTTCCCTAAATGAACTTTAGCTCCCCTGGTTGCCGCCACACATGCTTGACGCCATCTGAACCAAATAAGTTTATCTTGGTCTCATCAGACGACAGGACATGGTTCCAGTAATCCATGTCCTTAGTCTGCTTGTCTTCAGCAAACTGTTTGCAGGCTTTCTAGTGCATCATCTTCCTTCTGGGACAACAGCCATGCAGACCAGTTTGATGCAGTGTGTGGCGTATGGTCTGAACACTGACAGGCTGACTCCCCACCCCTTCAACCTCTGCAGCAATGCTGGCAGCACTCATACGTCTATTTCCCAAAGACAACCTCTGGATATCATGTTGAGCACGTGCACTCAACTTCATGGCAAGGCCTGTTCTGAGTGGAACCTGTCCTGTTAAACCACTGTATGGTCTTGGCCACCATGCTGCAGCTCAGTTTCATGGTCTTGGTAGTCTTTTAGCCTAGGCCATCTTTATGTAGCGCAATAATTCTTTTTTTTTTCAGATCCTCAGAGAGTTCTTTGCCATGAGGTGCCATGTTGAACTTCTAGTGACCAGTATGAGAGAGTGAGAGCGATAACACCACATTTAACACACCTGAGACCTTGTAACACTAACGAGTCACATGACACCGGGGGGGTGGCTAATTGGGCCCAATTTGGACATTTTCACTTAGGGGTGTACTCACTTTTGTTGCCAGCGGTTTAGACATTAATGGCTGTGTGTTGAGTTATTTTGAGGGGACAGCAAATTTACGCTATTATACAAGCTGTACACTCACTACTTTACATTGTAGCAAAGTGTAATTTCTTCAGTGTTGTCACATAAAAAGATATAATAAAATATTTACAAAAATGTGAGGGGTGTACTCACTTTTGTGAGATATTGTACATGTAAAAATCTAATTTTTTTTCCTAGAAAATTACTTAGAACCCCCAAACATTATATATTTTTTTAAGAAGAGAAAATAAAATGATGGGTGTTGCAATTTTGTCACACAGTATTTCCGCAGCGGTTTCTGAAACGCAAATTGTTTGTAAAAATACACTTTAAATGAATTTTAGCCAATACAAACCCAATACAATACCCAATTTTTTGGTAAAAGATGTAGCACCCTCCTAGGTAGATGCTAGAAGAGAGTATAGATTTTTGGTCTTTCTGCTTACCAGGAAGATGGTCAGGTAAAACTTAGTGTGCTCTCTGCCTACCAGGGAGCAGGATTTGTTGGTTAGGTCTGCTCATTGTACTCAGGTGCAACTCAGCTTGTTCTGACTGTCCCCCACTGGTACAATAGGGAGGCCTATTGGACAGTGGGAGGGCACCTGACAAGTGAGTGTACATGCTTTGTTACAGCCCTGGCAATTGGCAGAGGGAAAGTGCTGCATTGCGGGATACTGTATAATAGGCCAGAGTACATGTGCTCAGAGTTGAGCCGGGGGAACAGAGCCTAGGAGGGAGAGGGGCAGCTGCCCTCTCCTCAACGGAGGCCGTGCGGCCCTGGTTGGTTGACCCAGGGGCATAGTTAGAGAGAGAAGCTGAATCCAGAGGTCCTGCAGAGCTGACTAGAAGGGATACACCAGGAAGGATCTGATTCTGCCGACTGTAAGTACAGATCTATGTCTTTGGGGCCTGTCGAGTGAGGGCTGCCCCCTTCAGCTAGTGGACAGGTGTCATTAAAGGGGATGCTAGAGAGTGTCCTGAGGATAATTTAGTGCATCAAGTCTGCTGCTAGTGAGAGCAAGAAGACTTCCCCTTCCATACATGTGGCTGTATGGTCAAAGCAGTGTGACTGCTTCTACTACCAATCTGGTGAGGCCAAGTGAGAGTTGTTCTCATCCTTTGTGAATAGTTCTTGTTGGAGTATCCCACTCATCCCTTCTCCCATCCAAGTTCCAAATACAAAAACCCCAAATACCTTGGACTGGTCTTTGAGTAATGAGCAAACAGGAGTAAGGGGTGGAACAAGTGGGAGCCTTCAGCAACAGCAGGAACCCCTAGCAACATAGTGGGGAAATCCTTAGACACAGGAAATCCTCAGCACCTAAGTGGGAACCATTGGCAACCAGATGCAGGTAACCAGGGAGAGACCTATGAAGCCAATACTCAGCAAGCCCTACGGGGACAGTGCTACATTTGGGGGCTCGTCCGGGATGTCTTTCTGAGTTACAGCAGTGGTTGCTACCGGCAATGGGCGAGTATGTATCTAAGAAATGCTATGTATTCTGAAGTACAGGGACAGTTCTACAAATATAAAAGATTATGTTTCGCCGAGTAAATAAAGACAGTTTAAAATTGCATACGCCCATGGAACGGGACCAAACAATGGTACCTAAAAAGCAGGGCCCTCTGATTCCTCCTGTATTGAATTGTAACTGTAATGTCTGCCCTCATGTTGCAAAGTGCTGCACAAACTGCTGGAGCTATATAAATCCTGTATAATAATAATAATCTCCATAGGCAATGCTTTCAATGCCTTTACATGTTACACAGAAGGTCTGGTGCTAGAATTATTGCTATCCTTGTGACATTCGCGACGATACCTCACATTTGTGGTGTGATCACATATGCATGTGGAACTTACATATGCGGTCGCAGGGGCGCTTTACTTCTTTTTTATTATTATTTATTTAAAACTCTTTTTTACACTGTCTCTTTAATTTTTTTTATTAACTTTATTGCTATCACAAGGCATGAACAACAACCCTTGTAATAGAAAAAAGAAAACCTGCCGCTCCAGGTGAGATACCGAAGCGTAACGATCCAGCAGGTGCTCGCCTCGGCTTGCCTCCACACACAATGAAATTAGAAGAAATGACCGCACACCACTGTAGATCAAAATCCTCTTTATTTGGACATCCCAAAAATGCCAGGCATCAGAATTCTGGGTAGACGCGTTTTGCATACTTCACGTGCGTTTAGTCATTACACAGGTATGTCTGCAAAACATTTCTTATATAGTCCCATCTATAACAGGTGTCACCAGGTGCCAATTGCAGACTTCCTGTTGCATAAACCTCACATGTGAAAAAGAATGAAAAAGAATAATTGTATATATCACATATAGACAAAAGAAAAACAAATAACCAAAAATGTATATGTGCTCTAACACCAGACGATGAGCTTGGACACGAAACGCGTCAGTAAGGTCTCCACTGACGCCATTTGATTTTATGCTCTGTTTTATCCTGCTAAATGTGAGTTTTCTTACTTTCATTAAATGATACATATTTTTTACCAAATGGAATTAAGCTATGTGGCCCTTTTTTGTTTTTCTCCTTTGATTATCCCCACATCTATGGATATCTGATTATTGTCCTATATGAGATACATCTATAAAGATAACTTCATTCTGATGAGAGCTGACAGTTTCCATTTAGACATCTGATGGTTCCAGTGTCCATTTCTGAGTTGTGTTTACAACACAAGCTTGTTTGACCCACAGAACATATGTTCTTGTGTGTTCAAATGTTCCGGTAAGCCTCCTGTGTTTTTTATGGTGGTTCCCTTCACTTTAGCTATATTTCCTGGTTCACTGTTGGGATTTGTATTAGGAAGCTTATCACAAGAAAAATCGATTTATTCACAAGAAAAATTTATTATTTTTTTACACAGAGTATATGAACTTTATTTGTCCGCTTTTTATTTTGGACATTCACTATATGTTTTTGTTCAATTTATATATACAGGAATCTGTATTGTATTATATCCACGTGTTATTTGGGCGCATGCCCCTATTTTTGTATCACGTTAGAAATGAAACGCTACACTATTTACCTTTCTATATGTGCTCTAACAAGACAACAAATTGTTCTATAAAGACTAAATATAAAAAATAAAAACATTGTCATAAAACACCACATAGTCTTGTGTCACCCCCGTATCCTTATACAGTGGAACCTAGGTTAACGAGTAACGCGGTTAACGAGCATTTTGAAAGACTAGCAATTTTTTTTTTATTCTGACTCAGTTTGCAAGTGTTGTCTCACAAAACGAGCAGAATTCAAGATAATCGGGTGTGCAGTACTGCATTTGGCCACAGGTGCGGGGGGAGGGGGGGGGCGGTGACACTCAGAATGGTTCAGAGCCGTCCGGAAATACTCGGAATCCCTTGGAAATACTCAGTTCGTTTCCAAGCCTTTTCGAGTTCAGCCGAGCTGTCCCTGACTATTTCCGAGGCTCTCCGACGCCCCCCCACATCTGGCCACATGCGGTATTGCATGCAATAGAAGTCAATGCGGAACAAATTATCTTCGTTTCCATTGACTTCTATGGGGAAACTCGCTTTGATATGCG
>CM053027.1:572715731-572765468 GCA_028564925.1 Lithobates sylvaticus
TTCTCCTTTAAGGGGGCGTGGGTGGGGTGTGTCCTATACCTGCATACTTTTGCTAATAGGTTTCCCTCGTTCCCATCTCAAAAAGTTGGGAGGTATGCCGGTGACATGCCCTCTCATTCACTGTCCGGTAAATATTTGGTTATTTCCTCTATATAAAGCTTCCCTGGCACTAGCGGACTTATGCGTACAACCGTATGAGGGCCGTGTTTTGTCTGCATGGGATGCACAGGTGTCCTGTCCATCTACGTCCAGGCAGTCCCATTCATGTCAATTGGGATGCAGAGGCTGCACAGACACAGGGTGAAATCACTGATGAATAGAGCCTTAAAGTAGTTCTGAAGTTAGAAGGTTTTTTAGCTTAAAAGAGAAGTATGGGTTTTTTATTTATTTTTTAATTATACTTACCTAGCTGGATGCTACATCGGTCCCCCGCCGGCTCTAACACTGAGAAACACTGCTGATCGCTCGGTTCTCTCAGCTCCGTGAGCATAGAGCTGGTGACTGTTAGTCACCAGCTCTCTGCTCTGCCCACTGCCCCCCCACACGCTCACTGGAGTGCTGTGCTGTGGAGGGAGTGGGAGTGGCGGCTCAGGCTCTCAGTGGACTGGACCGGCTCTGAGACATCAGCCGACAGCGTGATTCAGCATCCTGTCTGCTAAGAATGGGACACAGGAGAGCAAAACAGACTGTACTCCTGTGATCCACAGGAGAAGTACAGGTGCGCTAGCAGGACGGTAAAAAAAAGTCCTGCTAGCAGCATATTTGGAGCGGTGAAGGAGCTATTCACCGCTTCTTTACCGCTCCTACCCATTGAAATCAATGGGACACCACGGGGATCCCGCTGGCAAAGCGCCGCTACAGTGGTGCTTTGCGGGGGGTTTTAACCCTTTTTCGGATGCTAGCGGGGGTTAAAACCACCCACTAGCGGCCGCATACCGCGGCTAAAATGATGGTAAAGAAGCGCTAAATATAGCGCTGCTTTACCGTCACCGCCCGCACCGCCCCAGTGTGAAGCCGGCCTTAGTCTCCAGAATAATCATTTTTATTTTATTTCTTACTGTGTTTTTCTGCCTCCTCATAACATACTTTGTGAGCTCCGGATCCTCTTCACCCCCCCCCCCCCCCCCTCCTTTATTTCTGTTTGTTTTCACTGGGTTTCTTATTTTTATTTAAATCCACAGGTTTTTTTTGTTTTTTTTTTATTAAAAAAAACAGAACATTTTAAAATAGAAATATATATTTTTTACTTTATGAAATATGTGACAAAAATGACATTAAAAAAGTAATAAATGTAAAAAATTATGTTTATTACAACAATTGGTTTAAAAGACGAGCACATATAAAAAACACTTTGTGCCACATGGAGGCACCCTAGTGCTCCCAGTTGAATGGACAGTGATATAGTGATGGCAAAAAAGGCTGATACTTTGAAACCTATCACATAACATATATCCAGATTCTTCTCAAAATGTTTCATGGAATTGTCCGCTTCTTCAGGAGTTTTAGGCTGCATTCACACTACAGCGTTTTGAATCGCGGGCAGATTTGCAGCAAAACTGCCCACGATTTGAAAGAGCCGATGTGTGAATGGCAAATTGCAGAATTCGCATTTGAGATGCCATTCATTTGAATGACACCGCAAATCGCGGTGCGGATCTGCCGTGATTGTTGCAGGGAAAAAACGCGATCCAATCGTGGCAATCCGTATCGCGGGAAGCATGTCACCCAAAAGAAGCTCCTGAACTTTTGGCTTGCCGCGATGCAGATTGCAATGATTGCAGCACGTTTTATTGTGTGACAATTGCGGCAGATCAGCCCCGCAATTTGAGGTGTCCTTTTCATTAATGGCATCTCAAATGTGAGTTCTGCGATTTGTCTTTCACACATCACCACTTTCAAATCGCAATTCAAAAACAATGTGTGAATGCAGCCTTAGGCCCCTTTCACACGGAAGGCCCGTTCAGATCCGCCTGTCAGTTTTGACGGCGGATCTGAACGGGCGCTCCATGTTACTCTATGGAGCGTCGGATGTCAGCGGAGACATGTCCGCTGACATCCGATCCGGTCCGATCCGCCAAATCCAGACGTATGGACCACACGTCCAGATCCGTCGGATCGGGTGAGATCGGGTGAGATCGGGTGAAAACGGACACACTGTCCGTTTTCATCCGATCTCTCCATAGAGATCAGCGGCGCTCGCAAGCCCCTCCCCGCTCAGTGAGCGGAGAGAGGCTTGTCATCCGCCGGCTCAGCGGAGATCAACGGACAGATCCCCCGCTGAGCCGGCGGACAGAGGCGGGCTCCGTGCAAGCGGAGTCCGCCTCGTCTGAAAGGGGCCTTAGAGAGCAAGCAAAAAGTTGTTTATATCTACAAAAAGAAAAATAATAAACCAAGGCATTGTATTAAGGAAATACTGTGTACTTGGTCACATTGAGACTGTATAGTGTCTTATATTTTTTACTGATATAAAACATGTCCAATAAAAAAATAAATAAAATTCAATTTCTTCATAAATTTAGGCCAAAATGTATTATGCTACATGTTTTTGGTACAAAAAAAAAATTCCAATAAGTGTATATTGCATGAAAGTAATAGTTACATAGTTACATAGTAGGTGAGGTTGAAAAAAGACACAAGGCCATCAAGTCCAACCTATGTGTGTGATTATATGTCAGTATTACATTGTATATCCCTGTATGTTGCGGTCGTTCAGGTGCTTATCTAATAGTTTCTTGAAACTATCGATGCTCCCCGCTGAGACCACCACCTGTGGAAGGGAATTCCACATCCTTGCACCAAAAAAGAAAAGATGCGTACAATCTTTCATGGCACAGACTTGTGATTCGGACCTCGGCCGGAAAAAAAAAAGAAATTTTTTTAATTTAAATTCACTATACCTGATATACACTGTACTAATGACACTGCCTGGGAAGGGGTTAACCTCTAGGGCGATCAAAGAGTTAACTGTGTGCCTAAAATGTTTACTGTGTTGTGTTTTTACTGTGCAATGTGCCGCTTTTTACTCCGTGCTTTGCAGGGAGAAAAAGTGGCACATCTCTGCTGTCAGTAGAGAGCCCTGTGTTGTTTACCAACACAGAGCTCTCTTCTGTCATTCACTCAGCTGATTAGCCTGGACCCGCTGATTGGCTTGTGCTGTAGCGAATGACGGCGCGTGCCCCCTACCTGGAAATGCAAATGCTGTATATTTACGTGATCCTGCGCAGCAGAGCTGTCCCATAGCAGTAAAGCTACAGGAGGCAGCCGGCAAGTGGTTACATTTAAAAAAATAAAATAAACAATGTACATAATTTGATCTTTTTTGGTTCACTGAATGAAAAGTATGTGTTTGATCAGCATTTGTTAAATGAGTGTTAAATATTCTATAAAGGATGAACCCTTTCCCTGGAGAAACTAGTGCTGGTTAGCAGTGGTCATCACCTCCTCTTTGGGGACCACTTGGACCCAGCTTTGAGGACCTTGGACCCTGAGAATAATGCAATCAATGTGTAGAGGTTTGGACTGTACCTGGAAATAATGGTGACTATATTCAAATGTTCCCCTTTATTGACTTGGCACAGATTACTTTCCGTCACACGTGTAGGAAGTAAATAGTAACTAAGTAAGTTGGAAACTTTTAAAAAATTTACATGACTATAATGAGTAGTTATGATTCTTTGTCTGGATCTTTTTTTATCACTTCTCAGTTTCAGTGTTGTAGTTCCCAGAATATTCAAGGTTCCCCACTTACTCTAATGACGGGACTGCATCACTTCACTTGATGGGACTTTTAAATTCGGGAAGGTCAACTTGTCTCCAAGAGACATTGTCATTAGAATACATGTATATTACATATATGATACTTACCAATACCGCCTGTGATGAATCCAGTGTTCAGTCATTGGCAGAGCTAGAAGCGCTGCTAGAATCTTTAGCAGCCAATAACACTGGGTGTAAGATGCCTGAATCGAGAGTTGGATGCATTTGTGCTAGGAGGGGGATGGAGGAGATTTGTGCTAGGAGGGGTGATTGGACCAAAAGGATTTGTGCTTGGAAGTGTATTTGGGGAGGGGGGTAGGAATGTGTGGTAAGAGGGGAGATTTGGGAGGAGGAGGATTTGTGCTAGGAGGGGGGATGGGGGATTTGTGCTAGGAGGGGTGATTCGGGTGGGATTTGTGCTAGCATGGGTAATTTCCAGGGATTTGTGCTAAGAGAGGCAATTTGTGCTAGGAGGGGGGATTTGGGGTGAAAGGATGTGTGCTAGGAGGGTGGATTTGGGGTGGGAGGGAGGAAGATCCGACTTTCTCCTGCAACGTCGGTCTGATATCGATCCAACTTTCATGCTACTGTAATAAACGGGGTCTGATTTTGATCTGACTTTGAGAAAGAAAAATAGCATGGGTCCCCCCCCCCCAAATCTATACCAGACCCTTAGGCCTTTATCTGAGAATGCAACCTGGCAGGTCAGGAAAGAAAGGGGTGATGAGCGAGCGCCCCCCCCCCTCCTGAACAATACCAGGCCACATGCCCTCAACATGGAGGGGGTGCTTTGGGGGCACCCCCAAGCACCTTGTCCCCATGGTGATGGGGACAAGGGTCTCTTCCCCACAACCCTGGGCTTTGGTTGTGGGGGTCTGCGGGCAGGGGGCTTATCAGAATCTGGTATTTGAAAGGAGGCCCCCAGATCCCCGCCCCCCCCCCCCCCCCATGTGAATGAGTATTCATACCGAAAAGGTCTGGTATGGATTTTGGGGGGGCCCACGCAGTTTCTTTTTCAATAAATTTTGCATTGCTAACATTGCCTCTGAGCACGTTGCATGTCACAAGTCGGATCAGTTGCTGATCCGACTTGGATGCGACTTCCATTAAATTCAATGGGCTGAAATCAGACCCAAGTCGGACCAATGTAGTGCAGGAACCTTTTAAAAAGTCAGACCGACACAAGTTGGACCAGTTAGGACGGCTCTCATAGAGAATCATTTATTTTTACTTGTCATGCGACTTGACATGATATGACTCAGTGAGCCCTAAAACCAGCAGGTGGAAAACCTGAATAATCTCTCATGTACAAAAATGTAACTATTAAGAAGCGTGATATTACTATTTGCATATATGTGCCAGTAAAATGTCATGCCACAAAAGCAGTCCCCTCATAAAATGACTTTAAAATTTAATTTCCAGTACAAAGCGCAACAATGTTATTTACAAAGAAAATCAAGGCACATTTTTTTACTATTTGTGTAATTCTGCTTTATTGTTTAACACAATACTGTACTGTATAATAAAACGAAAAATAAAAATGTAGTATGGGCGAATATATATTTTTACAGTATATATAGACTGCTTCTAACTTTATCAGGTGGCAACCAAAAATGTGGGGGTTTCTTTAACTTTTGGTGGTAACGGTAAACTAAGAAGATTAATCTCCCTAATGGGGGGCACAGACAGCATGGAAAACAGGTGTTCTAATCTCTCTCCACTCCATCCAAAACTAAAAAAAGTTTTGACAGTTGTACTTTAATTAGAGCCGATTAGAGTTAAAGTAGAACTATAGGCAACACTTTTTTTTCTATTTTGGATAAAGATTAATTTTTTGCTATTTGAGTCATCCATTGGGAGATTTCCCTTCACTTCCTGTCCTATAACCAAAACAGGAAGTGAGAGGAAATCCCTGCATTTAAGGCAGTCCCTTTGGGCCGCCCAGGTTACAATAACTAGTGTTGCCATTGGAAGTTTTCTATTCGTTTTCTGAGGATGACTCAAAATTTGGAATTTTGTTTTACTTTCACTATTTAATGATAATGGCAAACAGGACAAAACGAGAGGATGGATTTCTGTAATAAGGGCACAAACAGCAATAAAAACTGAAAGGCAGTGCTTCTTTTCTCAGAGAATAGGTGCAGAAACTCCCCCCTTCTAATGCCGCATACACACGAGCGGACTTCTCATCGGACTGAACCCCGAAGGACTTTTTGACTAAGTTCCACCGAAACGGACTTGCCTACACACGATCACACCAAAGTCTGATAGTTTAGAACGCAATGACGTACAACGGGACTAGAAAAAGGATGTTCAATAGCCAGTAGCCAATAGCTGCCCTTGCGTTGTTTTTGGTCCGTCGGAACAGCATACAGGCGAGCGGTTTACTCAAAAGGAACTGGTTCCGGCGGAAAGATTTGAAACATGTTCTATTTCTATATCTATATCTACTTTTTTCTTTTTTAATATGTTCTTTCATTAATATTTTCACATTTACTCCACACAAACAATAATTCCACTGTTTTTAACTATTAAAGTATAACGCACACATATGCTCGGTTTACGCCGATGTCATAAGGTTGCACATACATTTAGAGTGTTTGTCCGTAAACCACTCTGGCATACAATAAGTTAAATGCACGTTTCCCGCAGCACCCGGTCACAGCGGTATGCTGTATGTGGATGATGAGCATTAATTTGTCACTATGGCAACCCGTACGCTACTAGTTGCCCTATAAATATCCTCGGCTGTCACAGGGCTCACTATCCCTTGATAAAGTCACGTGGTCGTGACGCAACGCGTCGGGAGGAGGAGCCTAGTGACGTCCCCGAGAACAGAGAGTGTGGACGAGCAGGGCACCCAGCCCACACACAGTGCCTGACAAGCGTTCGGCTACCGCAAGTAGAAACCGGGTGTATGTGAGTAGACCAGCACTCACTGGCTATAGTATACACATCTTGTTAGAAGTACTGCGCAATGTGTTGTTTCTCTCTCTCTTATATGTACACCAATTTTGGAGAAGTAATGGAGCAGCAGTGAGAGGGAAGCAGGTCGAGATCATTTTTTCCGTGTCAGCAGAAAAAGGAAAGTGACACTTACATCTCTTCTTTCTTCTCGTCTGTTGTTTCTGTGTCTAATTAGCGGCTTCTCCCTTTTTCCTATATTTAAACCTTATTATTGAAAAGGAGCAAATTAAAAAGGAGTATACCTCTAAGGAGGAAAAGAGGTACTCAATCCATAAGAGAAAGTTTGCTAGCAGCTAATTAACGGCCGCACGGCAATATCACAGCGGCACAATATCATATTGTTTGGTTTAAAACTCAGCCTGAATTGATTCAATTTATTCATGCTTTTTTAACCACTTCTACTTGGATTAATTAACTTGTGTAAGGAAAAGGATCCTTATAATAGCAATTGTCAGTAGATTTCAGTTATTTTTCCAAGTGTTCTACATCTGTTCATAATTAACTAATTAAGGATAAACAATTAACCAAGGATGGTTTTTTATACCGATCAATCAAACATACGCTAATTGATCAATTATCCATTTAATGAGGTATCTGCGGTCTGAAGACAATTAAATACCCCATTTTATTTCAATATATACTTCAATTTGATTTTATATAATACACTGTATGTAATTATATATCACGTATCTATACACCAAGCACACAACTTTTTTTGCACAAGGTCTACTATTGTTTTTAAGGTTGATATAAGCGCACTCATTACACATACATTGTGTACGTTTTAAATTTCTATTTCTAGGTCCGTTAGAATTTTAGAAAGAAAAAGTCAGACGAAGCCCACACATGATCGAAATGTCCGACGGAATGATTCCATCAGACCTTTTCTGCCGGAAAGTCTGATCGTGTGTACGCGGCATTAGTCACATTGTGTCTCTGCCCCTACCCACCTCCTAGCACTGACCCTTGGTTCCATCCTCTACCCAGCTCCCAGTATGGCCCCTTTTAGAGAATATAGAGTATCGTTTTGTAGTGCTAAGTAATTTGTATGGAATTTGGTAATGATAACAAGAAAAATAAGAAAATAGATCCCCTGCAGACTGCAGCAAAAGACCCCCAGCAGCAACAACAGATCTTCCAGCAGCCAGCAACAGTAGATCCCTTCCAGCAACAAATTACCTGCCAGTAACAAAAGATCCTCCGCCAGCAACAATAGATTCCCATGCAAAAATATATTCTCTCCAGCAACAATAGATACCCCAGCAGCCAGCATCAGTAGACCTTCCATCACACCCCAGCACCCCTTGCCATCACAAACATTCAGTGCTGGATGTCCCGAAAAAAAGTCCTGCTGACAGATATTCTCCACTCTATCCAAAATAAAACATAAAAAAAAGGTTCTGCTTTTAGCTGTACTTTAACCAGTGGTAGCCCATTCATAGAGGGCGCACATGCGCCGACTCCCCTATCCATGCATCCGGCCCCTGGATCTACATATCAGGGCGGTGGACCATGGATTCCAATTGGATTTTTTTTAAGCACCTGATTAGAGCCAAAGGCTCTGATAGGCTTCACTGGAGCTGCCGCTGCCCGCACTCAAGGAGATGAGGAGAGGACACCGCAGCCCCACCACTCGATCGGGTAAGTGCCAGACTGCCCCCGAGGGGGTGGGATGATGTCTCAGTGCCGTGGGGGGGGGGGGGGGTGGTGTTTGTTTGCCCCCCCCAAAAGAAGAACCCACCAGCCGCCACTAACTTTAAGTAAAGATTTATAAATGGCACACTTTAAATATATTGTAACAATAATTGTTATAGCTGATTGATCCATGAAGCCTGAAAATACTGCTTACAGGCTGCATATATATAAGAAACAGACTTCACTCCTGAAACGAAGACCAGGGCTTGGTTGTTCTGGTGAACTTGCAGCAGATACAGCCAAAGAGGAAGCCCTGGGTGTACAAGGTAGGCTCAAGATACTTAGATTAAGTTTTTTTTTTTGGAGTTCCTCAGATACCCAGGATCTATAATAGTGGCACAGACAAGCATGGGCCCCTTAGTAGCCTTGAACTTCTGATAGATGCCTATATTACGCTAATGTGGATCTGCTACTGGCAATATTTCAGTTCCAATGTGCTGTTGCTCAGAACAAATAAAACAAGTATTAACATAGCACAAGCTTAGCCATGTTAGCTTGTCCATTCAAAGCCCAGGATAACAGTTCCTACCCTTGCTCCCAGTGTGTAAAGAGGTAGTGTAGTCCCAGGACCTACAACATAACTATGGCAAGAGGGGCGTCTCTGGAATGTGGTGGGGGTTAGTGCAAACATGATTCTCACACATTTTTTTGAAATATCAGGAGAAACTGTATATGAGTTAGAGCAGTGGTCCCCAACCTTTTTGGCACCGGGGACCGGCTGCGTTGAAGAAAATTGTACCAAGGACCGGGGAGTGGGGGGTGGGGGGGGGCACTTTTTTTGCGGGCAATGGCTGGTGTTGGCGCTTCAATCATCCCGGCACGATGTTTGATATGGTGTCAGGGTGGTTGATGCACATTATTTCTATCATTACATTGTAGTAATAAATTAAATAGTTCAACTCACCATAATGTAGAATCAGTGGGAGCACTGAGTGTCACCTGCCACCGTCGCCTGCTACCAGATGTGGATTGTCACTTGCCACGCTGCCTGTCACCAGATGCGGAATGTAACTTGCCACGCCACCTGCCACGTTGCCTGTCACCAGATGCGGAGTGAGTGGAGCGCCCCTTGTGGTTTGTCAGGCAGACAGCTGAGGGGGGTGAACTACAAGTCCCAGCACACCTCACCTGTACTCCCACACACAGCTCACCTGTCACTGATGACATCACATCTCTGTGGGATCGCCCCTCTGAATGTAGCAGGGTGTCTCCCTCCTCATGCTGCAGCCGGTCTCACCTGGCAGAGGGAGGGTCTGGGACTCCTCCGGCTGTCACTCTCTGGCTCCACGCTTTTGCCATTCCTGATTAGCTGTCCGGGCGGAGGGGGGGGGCAGGCAATCTGCACCGCTGAACCACCACACAGCGAGGAGCCTCACGAGAGCGGTGATGCGGGGCGGGCAGTATGAGATGACGTCATCTTTCTGCTCCCCGCCGCAACTCCGACACTGAGACAGAGCACTGGCTTTGAGGGTGGAAGAGCGGTGATGCGAGGGGCGGAGAGAGATGATATCATCTCTGCTTGCCCGCCTGCTCGCTTCTTCCATCCACCCAGCGCTCTCACGCCGGCAGCCTAGCATGTCTCTAGCCGGCCGCCCGCACCCGCGGCCCGGCTGCAGAAGGGCCACGGCCCGGTAGTGGGCCGCGGACCAGGGGTTGACGACCCCTGAGTTAGAGAACCTGGTCCAGTATTGCAGGCAGAGGCCGCTATAACAGAGTTGTAGAGTGGCTCTGACAATAATGCCATGTTGTAACCTTCACTGAGTAGAGAGGGCTGCCTTCAATCTTAAGGACAATACACTGTGAAACAGAGGACAGTAAATAAGTTAAGGTGACCAGATTTTTTAAATGAAATCCGGGACATATTTTTTTACTAGTAATGGTGGCAATTAGCGACTCTCTGCCCGTCGCCACCGCCGCCCACCTCACAGCCTGTCAAGTCTTACTCTCCGGGTCCCGGCTACTACTGGTTGGGGAGCGGAGGAAGATCACTCCGCTAGGGAAGGCAAGGAGATGGGCAGGTGACTGGCTGGGACTTGAGCCAAAGGCAGAAGAACATGCGAGCAGGAACGGAACGGGCATGCACCCGAAACTGAAGAAATATTATCTCCGCTCCAACCAGCACATGATCATCAGAAAGGGGCACAGATAGTAAAAAAAATACACCCCCACCCCCTAAGCTAGTAGGAGCGGCAGAGATTTTTTTTTTTTTTAATTCTGCACTGACTGTCTTTGAAATTGCCCCAGCCCCTGTTCAAATCCAATGCGGGGACAAAACCGGGGATAGACTTGGTTCGGGGATAGTGTCCTCAATCCGGGGACTGTCCCCGGAAACCAGGGATGTCTGGTCACCCTAAAATAAGTGGACCAAGATCTCCCTACTCGGTGCCCTAGAGGCATAAAGCCCAATCAAACCCTGCCATATTCCACTCAAATCATACAAATCTTCTTGCACTTTATTAGCCACTGACCTACAACAAGCATGAAAACAATTTACTTTGAAAAGTATGAATTTCAATGAAAACTATGAATTTTAAAACATGAACATCAACTTAATAGATAATAAAGCTAGGGCAAGGATGAAAGACCAGATGTTACTAGAGTCCAAAAAAGATCAAGGGTGCCCTAGGATTAAAAAAGTTGCTCATGACAATTTTCTCTTGTTCTAAGTATCCTTTCCCTTTCATCTATTTGATCTCCTCTTTTTTTTTCTACATCAGAGTCCCTTTCCCTCTTCTAGTATTTTCAAAATTTCTCACCTCTAAATACAGATAAATTCTTCCTGCTGGTTGGTTATTAGTATCAGACAGACAGCTTCTAGTACACTTCCTGCCCAACACTAGAGGTTGACCAGCACACAACAATGTCAATCACAAAAAATAAAGGTTCAGCAGGGACCAGGCAATTTTGATCTATGTGTGGCTGTCCCTGTTCATCAGGAGTCGATCATTAAATTCACTCCTGTTGAACAGGAATGAGCTGAGCAGCTGCCGCACTGTATAATGAGCACAGGGGGCCGCGCTCTTGGCAGCACCACCATTTAAAGAACGGCTTGTATTTTTTTCAATGAATACAAGACACTATCTGATTAAACAAGGTGTGGGGAGGCGATGACATCACATTGTCATGTGTCTCTGTCACATTTAATGATCCTCTATGTCACATATGTCAACCACAAGGCCCATGGGCTAAATGCAGCCCTCCAGGCCTTGTCATGTGGCCCTCACATCAGGTTTGTAGCCAGAACACTATTCTTCCACTTCCGACACTCACCCTCAGCTCCAGCTCCCCGCTGTCACTTAGAAGCCTGTGTTTTCAAGGGACAGCTTTGCTCTCATGAACTAATAGATCCCTGAAAGCACTCAGGGCAGGGCATGGTGGGGACAGATCTTCAGAATCTAAGAGAGTGAATGATCTCCCTGCAAGGCGAGGCAAAGTGGCCTACATAGGGAGGTACTAGAGCCGGGTCAGGTAGATACAAGAAAGCTTTGGGGGTTTGGGGTTACACTCTGTGCTTAGTGCACCCCAAACCCTGCACTCTGTACACAGCACACCCCTGAACTCTGCACTCTGTACGTAATGCACTCCTGAACCCTGCACTCTATACATAGCATACCCCTGATCAAACAGATCACACCCCTAAACCCTGCACTCTGTGCATAACGCACTCCTGAACCCTGCACTCTGTACATAGCATACCCCTGAACCATGCACTCTGTGCAGATCACACCCCTGAACCCTGTACTCTGTGCATAACGCACCCCTGAACCATGCACTCTGTACATAGCACAGCCTTCTTTGTCACCCTTGGCTATGGCTTACGTTGGCTATGTATAAATCCAAGCTTGGCAGCTGTTGAGCAAATCACATGGTGATAGGCTGTAGCAGGGGCTGAACACAGCCTGTAACTGAACAGATACCAAGGTTTATGTGTCACCCAAGTCCAGGAAGTAGACAATGAGACTTGATGCCTGAACCATAAAGGCTGCATTCTTCTGGAGAAAAAAAAAACAAGATTAGGTCAAGAATACTGTATTTTTCATTTTTTTTGTACTACATATATATATACGTGTTACATATACAATTTTTTTAGCATGTATGCATTTACAATGAAAAAATGTATCTGATGCTAGATAGCTACCAGTTTTACTAGTTTTGTAAATATTTTTGAAGCTGACAGATGGTTGTTTAACATCTACAAATACAGGATATCCTGCTCTATATACACGTATAACTTTTTAACGTCATGGAAAGCATCATCCTGTTTGCGACTGCAGATCTCGACCTGTGATTTTTAATTCTGTGTTTTCTACTCCTCCTTTTTTCTTTCAATTATTTTTATCACATTTTATGATGCTTATTAACAATGGTATAGAAAGAAATAAAAAACGGAATAATACAAAAAAATTGGGCTTCTCAGGGCCTGCAGATCTTGTTTAAAGTGGAAGAAAAGCCTAATGCCGCGTACACACGACCGGACTTTGACAGCAAAGGTCCGACGGAACAAATCCGCTGGACAATTCGATCGTGTGTAGGCTTCATCGGACCTTTGCTGTCCAAAAATCAGATGGACTTTAGAAATAGAACATGTTTCAAATTTTTCCGACGGAACTCCACCGGACCCAGTTCCTATCGAGAAATCCGCTCTTCTGTATGCTAGTCCGACGGACGAAAACCGAAACTAGGGCAGCTATTGGCTACTAAAGAAGTGAAAATAGCTATTGGCTACTGGCTATGAACTTCCTTATTCTAGTCCGGTCGTACATCATCACGTTCGAATCCGTCGGACTTAGGTGTGCTTTTGTGTGTCCATGTCCGTTCGTTCGGAAAGTCTGTTGGAACTCTGCCAAAAGTCCGTCGGGAAGACCGTCGGACCTAGTCCGTCAAAAAGTCCGGTCGTGTGTACGTGGCATTACTCTAACTATTCTTAAAAACCTTCCCTCCTCTCTTCTCCTACCTCTGCTGCATACCCAGAATAAAAAGATCTACAGTAGATGTAGTTACCTATGTTTAACCTTCTCTGGTCACATGATCCAGCAGCTCCAGCTCCCCTGTGACAGTCAGCGGTGGCTGGGGAGAGGAGGGAGCGCCAACGGCTGGGCTATGGGTACCTATGTGACGTCACTGCTCTCGGAATTCACAGCCATTGTCGATTGCTCCCTTACACAGGGAAGCAGGATATGCAGGATAACAGGACTGGACCACATTTTAAAACGTAAGTACAGCCATGGCCAATAGTTTTGAGAATGACACAAATATACATTTTCACAAAGTCTTTTTTCGCAAACTGCTTCAGTGTTTTTAGATTTTTTTTTGTCAGATGTTACCATGGTATACTGAAGTATAATTACAAGCATTTCATAAGTGTCAAAGGATTTTATTGACAATTACATGAAGTTTATGCAAAAAGTCAACATTTGCAGTGTTGACCCTTCTTTTTTAAGACCTCCTCAATTTACCCTGGCATGCTGTCAATCAACTTCCGGGCCACATCCTGACTGATGGCAGCCCATTCTTGCATAATCAATGCTTTGAGTTTGTCAGAATTTGTGGGGGGGGATTTTTGTTCACCCGCCTCTTAAAGGATTGATCACAAGTTCTCAATGGGATTAAGGTCTGGGGAGTTTCCTGGCCATGGACCCAAAATGTTAATGTTTTGTTCCCCAAGCCACTTAGTTATCACTTTTGCCTTATGGCAAGCTGCTCCATCATACTGGAAAAGGCATTGCTTCTCACTAAACTGTTCTTGGATGGTTGGAAGGAAGTTTTTGTACCTTTCTTTATTCATGGCTGTGTTCTTAGGCAAAATTGTGAGTGAGCTCCACTCCCTTGGCTGAGAAGCAACCCCACACATGAATGGTCTCAGGATGCTTTACTGTTGGCATGACATAGGACTGGCGATAGCGTTCACCTTTTCTTTTACAGACAAGAATCTGCAACCACTGAAGGGTACCTGGCCATGCACCATGCAACGCTGGGATTCAGCTGGGTCTGTACTGGTGACGATGAGTGTGACCCCAGACAGTCACTCGGCTGACAGGGAGCTGGTAATGGTGGATCTGCCTACAGGTGTAACGTTCACTTGCTGAAGATCTCCACACTATCCAGGCTGCTGTGTCTGCTCGCATCCACCATAGCGGCCGGGTCCCTGCTCTCAGCTGAGGGCCGTGGTTCCAAGAGGAAGGGCTCCTCCCTGGACAAGGCTATTTTTGTCCTCATCCAGCATCCTTCTCTCTCTCAGCCAGCTGGAACTTGTAGTCTGCAACAACAGCTCAAATGTAAATCCCAGCTCTCCAGACCACATATCCCACAATCCACTGCTTCATTTGTGGTCTCTCTCTCTCTCTGCATTCAGATGATGACACAATGTCCAGGCTGAACACTAGAGGGAAACAGGCTCACTGCAGCCATTGTTACAGAATGTCCCACGATGACACAAGTAAGTGTGTGTAATTGTGCAACAAGTTAACGAGACTTACAATTCAACACTGCAACAAATTTGTGGCAAGTTATCTTTGCTATCTGGGTCTACAATGTGAAAGCAATACTTTAAAAAGCTGCTGGAAAAATTTTACTCCCCCCTCCCTCTGCCTTCCATTGTTCCATACACCAGGAGCCTTGGACTGAAGGTGGCAGTTCCACCAGCTTACTGTAGAAATGACCGAGGACTGGAACATCCCCGATAATTTCTATGGTCTAGGACAGGGGTCTCCAAACTTTTCAAACAAAGGGCCACTTTATTGTCCTTCAGTCTTTAGGAGGGCCGGATTGTGGCCAGCAGGGGCAGAAAATGTCACGGGCCCAGCATCAGTGAGAATAAATATGGCGTCAGGGTTGGTGGTCAATAGGGGGCGTATTCCCCCTTTTAGTAGGAGGAATAGTATTCCATCATTGGTATCGGTGGAAGATATAGTGCCCCGTTGTTGGTGTCAGTGAGAGGAATAGTGCCTCATATCAGTGGAAGGTGTTGTGCCCCAAGGGCCGCATAAAGGCTAGCAAAGGGCCACATCTGGCCCTCGGGCCGCAGTTTGGAGACCCCTGGTCTAGGAAACCGTAAGTGGTGAGTATTATGTCACTTCTGGTTTCAGTCTAATGTAAACAGGCCGTTAATGACCTGTGAAAGCATCTGATCAAACCAAAATCCGTTTGATCAGATGCTTTCACAGGTCATTAACGGCCTGTTTACATTAGACTGAAACCAGAAGTGAAATAATACTCGTCACAGAGGAGAGATCTGGGGTCAATTAGACCCTAGATGTCTCAGTAAAGAGTATCCGTCACTGCCCATGCTATCACAAGGATGTTGTTCATCCATTGTGATGGCTAAAAGCCGCTCGGCTGTTCTACTGGAGGAGCGGGAGGGGACGTCCCACCTCCCGCCGCCTCACGCCGCTCTTACCGGGCCACCCGTTCCATCGGAAGGCCCGATCGAACATCCACCTCTTCCGGCGGCTAGTGACAGACTGGAACGAAGCTGGAAACGGCTTTGTTCCAGTCTCCTGGATGTAAACACGGAAGCGACGTCACTTTCTGTTTACTCAGCTGCCAATGGCGCCGGATTTTAAAAAATATACGGTATGCAGATACACCGTTTTCGGTGATCTGAATACTTTGAAGTGCAAAGGAGGGATGTGGGGTCTTTTAGACCCCCGATCCATCCATAAAGAGTACCTGTCACCACCTATTACTATCACAAGGGATGTTTACACTCCTTGTGACAGCAATAAAAGTTTTAAAACACAATTTAATAATATAAAAAATAAATAAGAAAAAAAAATTACCGCAAGCTCACGCAGCAAAGAAAACGCATACGAAAGTCGCACCCGCATATGAAAACGGTGTTCAAATCACACTTGTGAGGTATCGCCGCGATTGTCCAAGCGAGAGCAATAATTCTAGCATTAGACCTCCTCTGTAACTCTAACCTGGTAACCGTAAAAAGCGTCGCCTATGGAGATTTTTAGGTACCAAAGTTTGTCGCCATTCCACGAGTGCAGGCAATTATAAAGCGTGACATGTTTGGTATCTATTTACTCGGCGTAACATCATCTTTCACATTATACCAAAACATTGGGATAACTATACTGTTTTGTTTTTTTTTAAATTCATGCAAGTGTCCCTTTTCCCAAAAAATTGCATTTAAAACACCGCTGCACAAATACAGTGTGGCATAAAATATTGCAACAATCGTCATTTTATTCTCTAGATTCTCTGATAAAAAAATATATAATGTTTGGGGGTTCTAAGTAATTTTCTAGCAAAAAATAGGAATTTTAACTTGTAATCACCAAATGTCAGAAATGGGCTTAGTCATGAAAGGGATATATATATATATATATATATATATATATATATATATATATATATATATATATATATATATATATATATATAGTGCAATGCTTGTTTTTGAATGGAACATTAAATCAACAGTTTGTGCTCTTTTGCATTTGCTGATTTGCATATATTTGCTAGTAAAATCATCTCAAGCTAGTAAATATCCTGTAACACATCATTCAATATTACTTCTCTATTTACAGAATGAAATGCAGGAAAATAATTCATTATTCAGTTTCCTGTAACTATAGGTTAATTTTGGTATTCTGTTTAAAATATGGGGAAGGTTTATATAACAAAATTTTCCCTTTTGTAACTTCCTAAGAAAGTATGTTGAAAAATGAACTAATCTATGATAGTATGGACAAAAAGGGCTTGTGTATGTGGGCTTTAGACATGTGCAATTAGTTTTGTTACGAATTCCTTTTTTAACGAATTCCTTTTTTAACGAAATATCCGAATTAACAAAAAACGGTTTAACAATTTTTTTTTGAATATTCGTACATTCGGAAATCTGAAATAATAATTGACTAATAATAACTTAACTATTAAATTATAGGTATTGTAATTTCCTTTCAAATTTGACTGTTAGTGAACGTAACGAATACAAATTTATCCAGTTACGAATTATCCAAAATAACAAATGCAGTATCTAAACGAATGGAACGTAATGAATTAATAATAATAAATAACAATAATAAAAATGTTTTATTATTTATTATTATTTTGTTTGTTCCATTTGTTTAGATGCGCCATTTGTTATGTTGGATAATTCATAACTTCGGATAAATTCGTATTAGTTACATTCACTAACAGCCAAATTTGAAAGGAAATTACAATACCTATAATTTAATAGTTAGTTATTCTTTCAGATTTTCAAATTTTCGGGTTTTCGGATTTTCGAATTTCCAAATTTCCAAATTTCCGAATTTTCGATTTCTGAATTTTCGAACTTACGAATGTACGAATTTTCGAATTGCGATCATAAAGAATGATCTGAAAAACAAAAAAAAAAAGCAAAAAAAAAACGAATGAAACGAAAACTAAAACTAACACATTTTTGGCAGTGCACATGTCTAGAGGGCTTCAGATTCAGAATCAAGTCCAACGCAGTTTGATTATGTCTTGCTATGACTCTTGTTTGAGTTGCTCTATACTGCTTTTGACTCGATTTTGGTATGCTTATGGTAAGCTTATGGGTAATAAAGGCAAATAGATTGTGCACTCTGTAAGGGCAGTTGCTCCAGAGCTTTTGGGGTACCAGTTTTCCCTTGCTAAAAAAAATCAAGAGATATCTATTACTACCAAATGAAAGCCCAGTTTATCCTAAAAACTACAAGGTATAATTCGCCTGGATATGCTTGTAGTTGCAAAGATATCTACAGTTTTACTAACACGTAATGTTGTAGTTTCAGGTGTCAAAGATGAATTCCAAACTTATATACTGGTAGGGGTGAATAATATACACAGATACCATGTCCGTGTGAACAATATATAGTGTGTATTTAGAAATAGACTTTAAAAGTACACAAGGATCCACTAACCAAAATTAGTAAAACCTATACGAAATGGTATTAATACAAAAGATGTTCATAAAAACATCAAACACATGATTATAGAGAATCTAAAGTAAAAAGGAGGGTGCAAGTTTGAGGTGCCAGGATACAGATACCCGCCCTCTGTATCATCTACCCCCACCGCGCCGCAGGTGTGTAGGCTATAGAATTAGTGAAGGATTAAAGGTGCAAGTGTAAAAAGTATATATATATCAAACAGCAGCTACTTAAAACATATAAACATGTGGAATCTGCAATTCAACTTAAAAATGCAACATAGATAAGGTGAATCAGTAGCGCTAATATAAACAATGAAAAATATAATATAAAATGCTGAGTAAATACTATGCAAATAAATACTGTGCAAATATATAAACAGTGCTATATAAATATCAAAGTACAAAAATAGTAGTGTATAATTGACTCAACGTATAACTTAATAGCAGCGGTGTGTCTATTTCTCTTAGTGACAAGTGAAAAAGTTCATAAATATATAAAGTCCAGATTGTGAATAAATAAATAAATAAATAGGTAAGTGATTTTCCAAGTGTCTTCAGTCACAGTTTCAAAGTGGAGTCTTCTGACTGACTTGAATCTACCACCACACCACGTGATCACACTCCCTCTGAAAGGCCCACTCACCAGCTCACTAGGCCTCACACTCTCGTGTTTGGCAGATGCGTTTTTTACCCACTCCAGGGGTTAATGAAGGATGGCTTGTTTGATCCGTTTAACTCTCAATGCGATTCCATATGTAAAACAATGAGTAAAACACTCCACATAGTGTAAAAACGTATGATAAAATTTATTCACGTAAAAACACTCCAATGGTCAAACTCACATTTCAAAGGTTAAAATCAAGCCTCAAATCCAAAACCACGGCAAGCCAAACAACGCTGATGTATAAAAATATAAAGTATATATATATATATACTGCGGTCTCGGCGGACCAAGAGGAAGACCCTGGTGGTGGTATAGTTATAGTCCACAGTGGCGTAATATATAAATAAATAAATACAATCTTTACTTTTTGCTCTGTAGCCTCATTCCCGACATGTTTCGTCGCTTGGACTTATTCATGGGTATGGCTACACAGCCCATCTCAAACTAATTTATAGTGATAGGGGAGCTAGTCACATGGGTGGTGACCCAATCATGTGACAAATCATGTGACATGTTGTGTGCAATCAGATGTGGGCTGATACACATGACCGTATACATTCCCCTATCCCGGCTTGCGAGAAAGATCATTGGTGGTGTCACTGGCAATAGTGTCATAATATGAAAATAATAATAATACTGACAACTTCATGCTATATTTGTACGGGTAGTTTTTTCCTAAAATCCATCTCAAATGCCTACTCTAATATGCACACTGGTGTTCCTTGATGTGCAGAGAGTGTATGTGTAGATATTAGGGATGATTGTCACTATATTACCTTAAAGATGTCAGGGTGGATGTTTACTGGGAGTCCTGGCTTCACAACGGTATAGTGCTATGGAGACTCGCTATTATGCTGTATATGTGTTCCATTTCGATCGCTGCCTATATATATCTTAAAATATTAAAACTATTCTCATTAAAAGCTGCATGCATGCACATGCGTTTTTCAATGAAAAAATGGGTGAGTGATATTAATTATGGAAAATTGTCCGTGTTCAGCACATTGTGTCGCTGTGCATCCATTGGCTCTGTATTGGCTGATTTATTGTGTGCGCGCGCCTGTCATCACAAACAGTGTGCGCGCATCACACAACAGCTGTGGATGAGTATCTCTTCTTATGGCTGTGAGGGCCGCTGCATCTGCGCTTGCGCAGTAGTTATAGCTCAGTGAGGGATGGACATTAGTGTACTGTATGTGCGCGCGCATAATGTCCTGGTCACTGCGCGCGCACTGGGCTTCTCCAGCCGTGGATATTCATCCATCAGCTGAGAATGCAGACCGCCGCGCGCGTGCGCACTGGCTCCGTGCGCGTTGTATCAGGAGGTGCGCGCGCATCCAACAGCACACTACCCAGGCGAGCCTTCACCCTATGATGAGATGCGGCCCGCACCTGCGCAATAGGGTTAGAGCGGCGGTTCAGCGGCGCGCTCTAGGTGTCCCCTCAGCCTATATAGAAGTACCGGAAATGGGTCCCTGCGGTTGAGATGGGATGACACATTACATGGAAGGCACATCTTTGGCAAAGCTGTAACATTAGTGCATATTAAAAAAGGTGTGTGATCTTGACTCCATGACTACACAAAAATATAAATGTATTAAACCATCGCAATTTGAGCACTAATTCCCTAAGTTTAGAGGTGCAGAGAGCTGTATCATGAGTGAATGACAGGCACTGCATCCAACGGGAATTGGTGAGAAAATTGCACAAAAGAATCTGAGAAATTTGATATTTGATCACACTATTAAAATAAAATAAGTAGTGTTGAGCATATTATAAGAATATTTAAAATATCTTTAAAAACAAACCTATATATATGTGTATAAATATACATGTAAGAATAATGAAAATCTTAAAATATTAAAACTATTCTCATTAAAAGCTGCATGCATGCACATGCGTTTTTCAATGAAAAAGTGGGTGAGTGATATTTATTATGGAAAATTGTCCGTGTTCAACACATTGTGTGGTTGTCACAAACCCCTTTAAGCTATCGGGTGTGTGTATTACCTGAGAGGTGTTTTCTAAACACTTTTTTATATAATCCAAAATAATTAAGATTGGAGTTCGGAGAAGGCTGACTATTCAATACAGATTTAGTTGATGAGTGTTTTCATCACTCTGCGGTTTCTACTGTAGTGCATGGATTAAAAATTAAAAATTATTAATGAAGCAGTTTAGGTCCAATTCTACGTTCAGTCCCCGTGGCGTTAAACTTTTTAATAAAAAGATCCAGCGGGTTTCCCTTTGACTGAGGTCTCTGACCCTGTTTGAACCTCTCCAAGAGGGGTGAATGGTGTCTATTCCGCAGAACTGTAGAAGTGTTGGATCCCGATCATGTTTTTCTTTAAAGTGTAATGAAACGCTATGATACTGGAAACCTTTCCTTATATTGGCCAAGTGCTCCGAAATCCGGATTCTCAGTAGTCTTTTTGTTCTGCCTACGTAGAGTAACCCGCATGGGCACCACATAAGATACACAACATGAGTTGTGTTGCAGGTGATAAATTCTTCTATTTGGAAAACCTCACCATCTCTGTTTGTGATTTCTGTTTTACCCCTATTATTGACACTCGTAGTCCTGCAGCAAATGCATTTCCTGCAAGCGTAAAATCCTTTTAAATTTATCCTCAGGACCTGGCGGTTTGGTGGATCTATAAGTTTTTTGACTATTCTATCTCCAAAGTTTGGAGCTCTTCTATAGATGAATCTTGGTCGATGATTTAAAATGGCTCCCAAATGTCTGTCCCTACATAAAATGTGCCAGTGTCTCTCATAAATGTTTTGTACTTCTTTGTACTGACAATGGAAATCTGAAATAAAATTCACTTGTTGTTGTTCCTTTTCTTGTTTGTCTTTCTTCCTCAAGCACATCTCTCTTGGAATTAGAGCGACATCATCAATGATTTTATCTAAAGATTTTTCAGTATAGCCCTTTTGGGTGAACTTATTCTTTAAAATCAGTGATTGCTCATAGTAGTCTTCCGTTTTGGTGCAGTTCCGTCGAATCCTCAACATTTGTCCCTTGGGGATGTTTTTAATCCAGGCTGGGTGGTGTCCGCTATGGATAGGCAAATAGCTGTTCCGATCGGTCGGTTTAAAATATGCTTTAGTGCATAATTTAGCCCCTTCCTTCTCTATGGTTACATCTAAAAAGTTAATGGATGTATCACTTACTTGATACTCAAGTTTGATGTTGTTATTATTCACATTCAGTACCTCGAGGAACTCTATAACCGATTCCCTGGAGCCCTCCCAGATCAGTAGGAGGTCATCAATAAATCTCCTATAAAATTTCAGTTGCGGGAGATTTTTGCTAAAAATGAACCTATCCTCCCACTCTGCCATGAATAGGTTGGCGAGGCTGGGAGCATATTTTGCTCCCATAGCCACGCCAACCTTCTGGGAGAAGAATTGATCGTCCCACCAGAAGTAGTTGTGCGTCATACAATATTCCAAAGCTTGTCCTATGAATCTCTTCTGGGAGTCCGATATGTCGTCTCTTTTGCTGAGTGCCCAGTTCAATGACAAGGCCGCGTCTTCATGTTGGATTATGGTATATAAAGAACAAACATCGGCTGTAACTAAAAAGGTGTGATTTGTGGTGCTAATTTGGATCGAATCAAGTAGCATCAACAAATCCGATGTATCTTTCAAGTATGCTCTTGTGTTAGTGACGCTGGCTTGTAAAAACTTGTCTAAGTATTCGCCGAGTCTCGCAGTGACCGACCCAATACCATTTACGATGGGTCGGGCGGGGGGGATTTCGGCATTTTTGTGGACTTTCGGAAGCGTATAGATAATTGGTATTCTGCACGCACTGGGGACCAAGTATCGTTTCTCCTTAAGGTTTAGTGCCTTGGTATGGTATCCCCATTCAATCAGTAGGTCCAACTGGTTCCTATACGGTTCAGTCGGGTTTACTTGAAGCTTTTTATATGTATGGGCATCTGCTAAAAGTTCATTGAGTTGGTTAGTGTAGAAGGTTTTATCCATTATCACAACACCCCCACCCTTATCCGCTGGGCGTATGATGATCTCTTTTTGTTCCTCTAATGAACGAATGCCTTCTCTAATGTAATCTGGGTTAATATGTTTTTTTGGAGTTAATTCTTCCAGATCCTTTAAAACCAAATTCTTAAACACCTCAATGAAGTGATTGCTTGGGATTTGGGGGTTGAAGATTGACTTGTTTCTTAGACCACTGTCGACCTTCTCCACCGTGTAAGAGACTGCTGGCTTAAAATTTGTGGGAGCACTTAAAAAATATTTCTTTAAATTAAGTGTTCTAATAAATTTATGTGTGTCAATGAACACATCGAACTTGTTAAACTTCTTTTTGGGGGCACATTTTAGTCCAAGATTTAGTATATTTAGTTCCTTTTGGTTTAGCTCAATTTTACTTAGGTTGTATATTCCACTGTTCAGTTGTCCCGCATTCGCTTTTTTGGATTGTGCCCTGCGTCCCGATCGGCACCCCCTTCTTCTCTTTGGGGCGCCGTTTTGTCTTTGTTCTGATAATATGGGGGTTGATTTCTCTCTCCACCCTTGTTCGGCTGGGCATTCTTCCTCGGTGTCCCTCCTCCTCTCCCACCCCTCCCCCGTTGACCTAAAAAAGGGGGGGGGTGGTTGTTGATGATATGGGTTACCGTAGTAGTGGTCTTCCGCCAGTGCTTGGTATCTGTTGTGCATGGGTATTTCTCCTCTTTGGTCCCAATATTGGTTTGGGGGTGGTGGAGGGTGGCGGTGCCAATGTGTTTGTTCATATAGGGGATAGTGGTTGTTTCCATATTGTCCATTCCCTCTATTCATTCTTGGCGACTGGTACTGGTATGGGGAATCCCCTCGAGGAGTGCGGGGTTCTGGATAGTGGGGGAAATGTCCACCGCCTCTATCTTGTGTGTAGGTTCTCGTCTGGTACGGGGGTTGTAAAGGAGGTTCAGTCCTATTCGTTGCGGACTGGGTTTTCCGCCCCGTGCCATTATTGGTTTTCTCCTTCTCATAGGGAGCCTTTTTGTGTGTCATTTTCTTAGGGTTATTTGCGCTCTTTTCTTCTTTCTCCATTGCAGATGATGTCTGTTCGCATGTCTGAGAGCATTCTTCTTTCTCAGCAATGAGGGACTGCCAGACATATATATTATTTGTCTGGAAGTCATTTGCATCTCTGGTATATTTTTTGACTTTTTTCTTTTGTGTTTCACGGTCAATTTTTTCCAATTTTCTCTTCATGTTGGTGTTAAATTCTAAAACTTGGTTGGAATCCTTCAAAGGTTCTAATAAGGCTTGTATATCTTTTATTTTTTGATTTACAATACTTAATTTAATGTGTTTTCTTTTTAGAACCAGAGCTTGTAGTTCTCTACCTCTTCTGTTGAAAAATTCCAACCACTCATCCATATATTTTTGGTCAGTGAGACCATCCTGTGGGGAAACCTCCCATCTCAGGCTTCTAAAAGTCAAATTTTCCCTCTCATAGTGCTCAAATGTAAAAATGCCCCACCAAGTCTTAACTTGTTTTTCTAAAAGATTTTCTAAAGATCTTAAAGTGCCGGTAATATCTTCCTCACAATCAACCATATCATGGTTGTTTGTAAAGATGTTTTCAGGAATCATCTGTCTGTTTGACAGGAAATTTATAGCTTCCATGGCTGCAGTAGGTAAAAGGGTTAAAATAGTATGTGCTGTTGGTAAATGATGTATAGCTGTGGAAGACCGCCCTCTGTATCATCTACCCCCACCGCGCCGCAGGTGTGTAGGCTATAGAATTAGTGAAGGATTAAAGGTGCAAGTGTAAAAAGTATATATATATCAAACAGCAGCTACTTAAAACATATAAACATGTGGAATCTGCAATTCAACTTAAAAATGCAACATAGATAAGGTGAATCAGTAGCGCTAATATAAACAATGAAAAATATAATATAAAATGCTGAGTAAATACTATGCAAATAAATACTGTGCAAATATATAAACAGTGCTATATAAATATCAAAGTACAAAAATAGTAGTGTATAATTGACTCAACGTATAACTTAATAGCAGCGGTGTGTCTATTTCTCTTAGTGACAAGTGAAAAAGTTCATAAATATATAAAGTCCAGATTGTGAATAAATAAATAAATAAATAGGTAAGTGATTTTCCAAGTGTCTTCAGTCACAGTTTCAAAGTGGAGTCTTCTGACTGACTTGAATCTACCACCACACCACGTGATCACACTCCCTCTGAAAGGCCCACTCACCAGCTCACTAGGCCTCACACTCTCGTGTTTGGCAGATGCGTGTTTTACCCACTCCAGGGGTTAATGAAGGATGGCTTGTTTGATCCGTTTAACTCTCAATGCGATTCCATATGTAAAACAATGAGTAAAACACTCCACATAGTGTAAAAACGTATGATAAAATTTATTCACGTAAAAACACTCCAATGGTCAAACTCACATTTCAAAGGTTAAAATCAAGCCTCAAATCCAAAACCACGGCAAGCCAAACAACGCTGATGTATAAAAATATAAAGTATATATATATACTGCGGTCTCGGCGGACCAAGAGGAAGACCCTGGTGGTGGTATAGTTATAGTCCACAGTGGCGTAATATATAAATAAATAAATACAATCTTTACTTTTTGCTCTGTAGCCTCATTCCCGACATGTTTCGTCGCTTGGACTTATTCATGGGTATGGCTACACAGCCCATCTCAAACTAATTTATAGTGATAGGGGAGCTAGTCACATGGGTGGTGACCCAATCATGTGACAAATCATGTGACATGTTGTGTGCAATCAGATGTGGGCTGATACACATGACCGTATACATTCCCCTATCCCGGCTTGCGAGAAAGATCATTGGTGGTGTCACTGGCAATAGTGTCATAATATGAAAATAATAATAATACTGACAACTTCATGCTATATTTGTACGGGTAGTTTTTTCCTAAAATCCATCTCAAATGCCTACTCTAATATGCACACTGGTGTTCCTTGATGTGCAGAGAGTGTATGTGTAGATATTAGGGATGATTGTCACTGTATTACCTTAAAGATGTCAGGGTGGATGTTTACTGGGAGTCCTGGCTTCACAACGGTATAGTGCTATGGAGACTCGCTATTATGCTGTATATGTGTTCCATTTCGATCGCTGCCTATATATATCTTAAAATATTAAAACTATTCTCATTAAAAGCTGCATGCATGCACATGCGTTTTTCAATGAAAAAATGGGTGAGTGATATTTATTATGGAAAATTGTCCGTGTTCAGCACATTGTGTCGCTGTGCATCCATTGGCTCTGCATTGGCTGATTGATTGTGTGCGCGCGCCTGTCATCACAAACAGTGTGCGCGCCTTACACAACAGCTGTGGATGAGTATCTCTTCTTATGGCTGTGAGGGCCGCTGCATCTGCGCTTGCGCAGTAGTTATAGCTCAGTGAGGGATGGACATTAGTGTACTGTATGTGCGCGCGCATAATGTCCTGGTCACTGCGCGCGCACTGGGCTTCTCCAGCCGTGGATATTCATCCATCAGCTGAGAATGCAGACCGCCGCGCGCGTGCGCACTGGCTCCGTGCGCGTGCGCGTTGTATCAGGAGGTGCGCGCGCATCCAACAGCACACTACCCAGGCGAGCCTTCACCCTATGATGAGATGCGGCCCGCACCTGCGCAATAGGGTTAGAGCGGCGGTTCAGCGGCGCGCTCTAGGTGTCCCCTCAGCCTATATAGAAGTACCGGAAATGGGTCCCTGCGGTTGAGATGGGATGACACATTACATGGAAGGCACATCTTTGGCAAAGCTGTAACATTAGTGCATATTAAAAAAGGTGTGTGATCTTGACTCCATGACTACACAAAAATATAAATGTATTAAACCATCGCAATTTGAGCACTAATTCCCTAAGTTTAGAGGTGCAGAGAGCTGTATCATGAGTGAATGACAGGCACTGCATCCAACGGGAATTGGTGAGAAAATTGCACAAAAGAATCTGAGAAATTTGATATTTGATCACACTATTAAAATAAAATAAGTAGTGTTGAGCATATTATAAGAATATTTAAAATATCTTTAAAAACAAACCTATATATATGTGTATAAATATACATGTAAGAATAATGAAAATCTTAAAATATTAAAACTATTCTCATTAAAAGCTGCATGCATGCACATGCGTTTTTCAATGAAAAAGTGGGTGAGTGATATTTATTATGGAAAATTGTCCGTGTTCAACACATTGTGTGGTTGTCACAAACCCCTTTAACCACTTCAGCCCCGGACCATTTGGCAGCCAAAGGACCAGAGGTCTTTTTTCAATTTCGCACTGCACTACTTTAACTGGTAATTGCGCGGTCATGCAATTTTGTAACCAAACGAAATTTGCGTCCTTTTCTTCCCACAAATAGAGCTTTCTTTTGATGGTATTTGATTGCCTCTGTGATTTTTATTTTTTGCGATATAAACGGAAAAAGAGCGAAAATTTTGAAAAAAAAAGAGATTTTCTACTTTTTGTTATAAAAAAAATCTAATAAACTCAATTTTAGTCAAACATTTGGGCCAAAATGTATTCAGCCACATGTCTTTAGTAAAAAAAATGCCAATAAGCGTATATTTATTGGTTTGCGCAAAAGTTATAGCGTCTACAAACTAGAGTACATTTTCTGGAATTTACACCGCTTTTAATTTATGACTGCCTATTTCATTTCTTGAGGTGCTAAAATGGCAGGAAGTACAAAACCCCCCCAAATGACCCTATTTTGGAAAGTAGACACCCCAAGCTATTTGCTGAGAGGCATGTTGAGCCCATTGAATATTTTTTTTTTTAGTCCCAAGTGATTGAATAAAGACAAAAATAAAAAAGATTTTTTTTTTTTTTCAAAAAGTTGTCACTAAATGATATATTGCTCACACATGCCATAGTTATATGTGGAATTGCACCCCAAAATACATTTTGCTGCTTCTCCTGAGTATGGGGATACCACATGTGTGGGACTTTTTGGGAGCCTAGCCGCGTACGGGGCCCCGAAACCCAAGCACCGCCTTCAGGATTTCTAAGGGTGCAAATTTTTGATTTCACTCCTCACTACCTATCACCGTTTCGAAGGCCATAAAATGCCAAAATAGCACAAAACCCCCCCAAATGACCCCATTTTGGAAAGTAGACACCCCAAGCTATTTGTTGAGAGGCATGGTGAGTATTTTACAGCTCTCATTTGTTTTTGAAAATGAAGAAAGTAAAGAAAAAAAAAACATTTTTTTTTCTTTTTTTCAATTTTCAAAACTTTGTGACAAAAAGCGAGATCTGCAAAATACTCACCATACCTCTCAGCAAATAGCTTGGGGTGTCTACTTTCCAAAATGGGGTCATTTTGGGGGGTTTTATGCCATCTGGGCATTCCATGGCCTCCGAAACTGTGATTGGCAGTGAGAAGTGAAATAAAAAAATTACACCCTTAGAAAGCCTGAAGGCGGTGATTGGTTTTTGGGGTTCCGTACGCAGCTAGGCTCCCAAAAAGTCCCACACATGTGGTATCCCCGTACTCAGGAGAAGCAACAGAATGTATTTTGGGGTGTATTTCCACATATGCCCATGACATGTTTGAGCAATATATCATTTAGTGACAACTTTTTGTAAAAAAAAATATATATATATTTTTTTTTTTTTTCATTATTCAATCTCTTGGGACAAAAAAAAAAAAATATTTAATGGGCTCAACATTGCTCTCATCAAATAGCTTGGGGTGTCTACTTTCCAAAATGGGGTCATTTGGGGGGGTTTGAACTGTCCTGGCATTTTATGCACAACATTTAGAAGCCTATGTCACACGTCACCCACTCTTCTAACCACTTGAAGATAAAGCCCTTTCTGACACTTTTTGTTTACATGAAAACATATTTTTTTTTTGCAAGAAAATTACGTTGAACCCCCAAACACTATATATAATGTTAAAGCAAAGGCCCTACAGATTAAAATGGTGGGTGTTGCATTTTATTTTTCCACACAGTATTTGCGCAGCGATTTTTCAAACGCATTTTTTGTGGAAAAAATACACTTTTTTTTTATTTTAATGCACTAAAACACACTATATTGCTCAAATTTTTGATGAAATAAAAAATATGATCTTAGGCCGAGTACATGGATACCAAACACGACATGCTTTACAATTGCGCACAAACACGCAGTGGCGACAAACTACATACATTTTTAAAAGCCTTTAAAAGCCTTTACATGATACCACATTAGATTCACGGAGGAGGTCTACTGCTAAAATTACTGCCCTCGATCTGACCTTCGCGGTGATACCTCACATGCATGGTGCAATTGCTGTTTACATATGACGCCAGACCAACGCTTGTGTACGCCTTTGCGCAAGAGAAGGGGGGGCAGGGGTGCTTTTTTTTTTTTTTTTTGGTTTTTTTTTTATTTATTTAGCTTTTTTATTTTATTTTTAAACTGTTCCTTCCATTTTTTTTCTTTGTTATGATTTTTATTGTTATCTCAGGGAATGTAAATATCCCCTATGATAGCAATAGGCAGTGACAGGTACTCTTTTTTTGAAAAAAATTGGGGTCTATTAGACCCTAGATCTTTCCTCTGCCCTCAAAGCATCTGACCACACCAAGATTGGTGTGATAAAATGCTTTCCCAATTTCCCAATGGCGCGGTTTATATCCGGGAGGGGGGACATTCCCTCCCACTGCTTGTAAAAGCAGTCTAGAGGCTAATTACCCGCTAGAATTGCTTTTACATGAAAGCCGATCACTGGCTGAAAAGAATGATACCAAGATGATACCTAAACCTGCAGGCATCATTCTGGTATAACCATTCAAAGTCCAGCAACATACTGGACATATATTGTAATCTTTTTTTTTTCATGCAGCCTCTTGGCTGAACGAAAAAAAGAGATTGATTGGTGGGTATGCCCACCATTAGAATACCTCCCTTCATCCACCCACTTCTAATGATGGGCATACATGCACCATTTATATATGCCGATGCATGGGGGCATCCTCCCGCAAAAGTTATGCCGTGTACACACGGTCGGAATTTCGACCGTATGTACGTGGCATTAGGAGCCAATCGCTCCTCCCCCCCCCTGCTGCCCCCATGCTTCGGCATATATGCTCTTTTTTTTAACTGTGGTGGTGAAATCACCTCCTACAGCGTTGGAGTCGCGGCTTTATGTATCGTGGGAGCAAACGCTGTTGCTGTCAAGATAAATAAATCCGCGTTGCAACTGAATGGCGCACCTGAAAACAAAAAAATGCTCAACACTAAAACACACAGTAAACAAAATTACATACCTGAAAAGCAAGCATGATAAAACATGATAAAACATAAAAAAACATTGCAGAATAGAATGGAGTAAAAAAAGAGCAACAATAGAGAGAGAATAGAGTGAGAGAGAGAACAATAAAACGACAACTATTTTTATTTTTTTTTATTTTTTTGAGATTCACAGGTAAAAAAGCTCCTGACTGAAGCGACTGAATCAAAACGCTACCACAAAAAAAATGTTAGCGATCGCAGGGATCAGGCCTGACTCTGCGAACGCTGCAGTTATGTGTG
Source organism: Lithobates sylvaticus (assembly GCA_028564925.1). NCBI lineage: Eukaryota > Metazoa > Chordata > Amphibia > Anura > Ranidae > Lithobates > Lithobates sylvaticus. Next base: position 572,746,259 of record CM053027.1, read on the forward strand.
CTTAGTGTTTTGTAAGTGACAGTGATCGATCGATACTGCACTTGGGTGGGCTGGGCTGGGCGGAGGGGGAAAACGCAGGTGCTAGCAGGTATCTGGGCTGATCCCGCTAACAATGCGGTTTTTTTTGGAACCCTAAACTGCTGGGACGCTAGTATAGATCTGATCAGATCAGATATTGATCTGTTCAGATACTGTGCCACTAAGGGAGGTGTATGCTTTGTGCGTGGGTGTTTGCGGTACTGGCACTAACCTGGGGCGACGCAGACCTTATTTGACCCTAAAACCTAATTGATATCACCCGCCGGGCGATCAGGGGGTTAAACCGTTATTGGGTAATAAATGGCGGGTGCCCTGACAGTATAAAAAACAAGCTAACTAACCAGCGTCACCCGTAACAGTAATACAAAAAAAAAAAATGGTTACCTAGCGACACTAATGCAGCGATCAGAAAAACGATCGCTTAGTGACACTGGCAAAAGGGGGTGAAAGGGTTAACTAGGGGCAATCAGGGGGTTAAAACCTTTATTAGGTAATATATGGGGGTACCTGACGCTATATAAAAACCTGACGGGGAACCTAAATAACGAAATAACTAACTGGCTAACCAGCGTCACCAGTGACAGTTATACAGTGATCACTGGTGAAAGGGTTAACTCTAGGGGCAATCAAGGGGTTAAAACCTTTATTTAGGTTGTAATATGGGGGTACCTGACCTATAAACCTATTTATGAACCTATATAAACATGGCGGTTACCTAAAAAAAAAAAAATGGTTACCTAGCGACAGCAGTGACACTAATACAGCGATCAGAAAAACGATCGCTTAGTGACACTGGCAAAAGGGGGTCAAAGGGTTACCTGGGGGGCAATCAAGGGGTTAAACCTTTATTAGGGGGGGGTAGGGGGCTACCTTGGACCTAAAACTAACTGCACTGACAGTTATTACAGTCACACTGACACTAAATGCAGTGATCAGTAAAAAAATGATCACTGCAATTAGTGACACTGTGACTGGGGGGGGAGGGGGTGATCTGGGGGTGACAGGGGGGTGTTTTGTGTGCCTATGTGTACTGGTGTCAGTGTACTGTTGGTGCACTAACCTTTAGATGTTCACAGCTCGGCGTTCCGGTCACATAGACCGGCGCACCGAGCGTGACATCACTTCCTCTGCCTGTGTTTTGATTGACACAGACAGAGGAAGCATCTGATTCGCCAGGAGCGATCGCGAGGGGGTGGCCAGAAACCACTGGCCGTCCCCTCATCCCGGATCGCTCCTGAAGCGATCCCGACCGTCCCCGCCGGCCGGGGGGGGTCCGATCGGACCCCCCACCCGCCGGAAGAATGGCACGTACAGGTACGTGATTCTGCCTGTACGTGCCATTCTGCCGACGTATATGTACATGGGGCGGTCGGGAAGTGGTTAAGCTATCGGGTGTGTGTATTACCTGAGAGGTGTTTTCTAAACACTTTTTTATATAATCCAAAATAATTAAGATTGGAGTTCGGAGAAGGCTGACTATTCAATACAGATTTAGTTGATGAGTGTTTTCATCACTCTGCGGTTTCTACTGTAGTGCATGGATTAAAAATTAAAAATTATTAATGAAGCAGTTTAGGTCCAATTCTACGTTCAGTCACCGTGGCGTTAAACTTTTTAATAAAAAGATCCAGCGGGTTTCCCTTTGACTGAGGTCTCTGACCCTGTTTGAAACTGTGACTGAAGACACTTGGAAAATCACTTACCTATTTATTTATTTATTTATTCACAATCTGGACTTTATATATTTATGAACTTTTTCACTTGTCACTAAGAGAAATAGACACACCGCTGCTATTAAGTTATACGTTGAGTCAATTATACACTACTATTTTTGTACTTTGATATTTATATAGCACTGTTTATATATTTGCACAGTATTTATTTGCATAGTATTTACTCAGCATTTTATATTATATTTTTCATTGTTTATATTAGCGCTACTGATTCACCTTATCTATGTTGCATTTTTAAGTTGAGTTTTTTATATTGCCTAATACTTTGATAATGATGTCTTTCACATTTATGTGTAATTTTCTCCATTTGTGAATTTTAGTTCTGATTAGCACCCCTACACCTCCTGAAGAAGCGGGGTTGCCTGTGAAACGCGTTGAGGTACTCTACCCACGTGGAAGATGCCCGAGGGATATCTACAAGTCATTGGATTTAACATCAGTATTTATCTTCTAATATTGGGCTCCACATGTCTGTGAGTACCAAATAAAAGGAGGCATTTTGTACCAATACATATTGTACGGTGTATACAGTTTTAATCATGGTTTTTAAAAACTTTTTTGTAATCTTAAATAAAAATGTAAAATTGTAACAAATTTTGTATCTGTATCCTGGCATCTCAAAAGTCCATATTTCTCTTTTTGCTTTAGTATCTACATTATCTGGGATGTGGTGCCCTTATCAACGCTCTTTATATTATATTCTGCAAAATCAAAAATATGATAATGTCAGTTAAAATACCCCCTGTACATATATATTTTTTATATAGCAACTCCCACATAATAATATTATGCCCTCTTGGTATCCCATTATGGTATATCCATGGCTTCTATCAATACGAAATAGAATTATTCTCCACATAAGATTTTCATCCTCAAATAGGGGTCCTGTGCCGATATGAGTATATCCCAGGGGGCTGTGTTTCTCAATGCGTTCTTCAGAGGGGGGACAGCAATCTACAATTAACCGCTTGCCGACCGGCTCACACCAATATACGTCGGCAGAAGGGCACTTACAGGCGTATTAACGTACCTGTACGTTGCCCTTTAAGACGCGGCTTGTGGGCACCCGTCGAAAGCTCTGTGAGTTTGATCGCGGGTCCCGCGGACTCGATGTCCGCTGGGATTCCCCCGATCGTCTCACGGAGAGGAAGAACGGGGAAATGCTGATGTAAACAAGCATTTCCCTGTTCTGCCTAGTGACACGGAAAATTGTATACTTACCTTTCCGTAATTTTCCTTTCCTGTCGCATCTTCATGGCAGCATACACTCTGGGTTGTGACTCCGCCTCCACAACCTGATAGGACCACATAACTATAAGATGAAGACACGGCCCCCGCCCCAGCATTCTCCATATATATATTAATCACCTTCTATGGGTGGGTTTATTGTATGCTGCCATGAAGATGCGACAGGAAAGGAAAATTACGGAAAGGTAAGTATACAATTTTCCGTTTTCCTGTCGCATCATGGCAGCATACACTCTGGGGAGTAACTCGCAGACTGGGTGGGAATGCAAGAAAAATAAATTTATTAACAAGAAACAGGAGTTGGCCTGAATTATGGCCCTTCCCAAATCTACTGTTGAAAGTTGTGCAGAATCCACCCTATAATGTGACATAAAGGGGTTTCTGGAAGACCAGGTAGCCGCCTTACAAATAGTCTCTGCCGAGACCCTACAATAGGTTGCCCAAGAAGTTGCCACCGCCCTGGTGAAATGTGCCTCTAAGCCCCCCGGAATCTGTTTCTCACTCAGTGAGTATGCCTTTTTGATAGTCTTCACCAGCCATGAAGCGATGGTGTGAGCCGAGGCCGCCTGACCTTTTCTATGGCCGTATGGGATGACTAAGAGGTTCTCCGATCTCCTGATCAATTCTGTTGCTGAGAGGTACTTCAGGATGTTGCCCCTGACATCCAGAGGATGAGGATCACCTTGATCTGTGATAAGGGCTGGAAGGTTGATCTCCTGATTAAAGTGAAATGAGGATACCTTAGGTACGAAACGATCTGAAGGTTTAATACTATCCTGTCCGGGTAGACGACTAGATACGGTTCTTTGGCCATCAAGGCTTGCATCTCTGAGACCCTCTTTTCTGAAGTGATAGCAATCAGAAATGAGATTTTAAGCGTCAGGTTCCAAAGGGAAATGTTGTCGAGTGGAGAGAATGGATCATTGGACAGTATTTCCAGGACGACTGAGAGGTCCCATGCTGGGAATGATGGTTTCCTAGGTGGCCTTAGTTTAAGACAGGCCCTCTGAAATTGGATAACCAGAGGATCATGTGCCCATTTGACCCCGATCGAAGACCCTTCTCTAGGCCTGACTGCAGATATTCAAGGATTTGAGGAGCTGTCAGAGAAGATATGTCCCAACCTTGTTGTTGAGAGAAGGCGGTAAACTTCTCCCAGATCCTTCTGTAGGTGTTGTTGGTAGTCTTGCTTCCTAGCCTGGAGTAATGTTTCCACTACCCTCTGAGAACAGCCCTGTTCTAGGTACCTAGACCTCTCAGCCTCCAGGCCATCAGATGTAGCCTCTCCAGGTTCGGATGTTGGTCCTGAGAGAGCATATCTGCTGACAGCGGAAGAGGGAGAGGATCCGTTGCGTTCAACTGAAGGAGAGTAGTGAACCAAGGCCTCCTCGGCCAGAAAGGGATCACCGCCACTACTAGTGCCGTCGACCTCTTGAGCCTCAGAAGGAACCTCGCTATGAGGGGAGTCGGAGGGAAAATGTACCGGAGGTTGAAGCTCCAGGGATGTTGTAGACAATCTACTCCCTCCGCTGACGGAAAGGGGATTCTTGATAGGAACCTTTGCATTGGCTGGTGTGGCCGCCAGGTCTATGTCTGGTGAGCCCCAGGTCTGAATTATTATCGCAAATGCTAGGAGATTCTCGACCCCTGGGATATAGGTCGCTCTCAGGTCCAATAGGTTCGATTGTGCCCACTCCATCACGGGGCGAACTTCCTACATCAGGGAGGAGCTTCTGGTGCCTCCCTGCCTGTTGATGTAGGCAACGGCCACCCTGTTGTCCATCTTCAGGAGGACTTGCTTCCCCCTCAGGTAAGTACTGAAGGCCAGGAGTGCCTGAAAGGCTGCTTTCATCTCCAGCACATTGGAGACTGCGTCCTGGATCCTGAATGGCCAGCGCCCTTGGGCCGCGTAGTGCAGGTAGTGTGCCCCCCATCCCTCCAAACTGGCATCTGAGGTTACCGTTTCCTGAGGAGGGGGGAACTATGTGCTTGCATCTCCTCAGATTGCAGGGACGAGTCCACCACTGCAAGGATCGCTTGACCTCCTCCGAGATGTAGATCGGTTGGGTCATGGATAAGCTGTCCCATTGGCGCAGAAAAAGGACGTTTGAAGGGGTCTTGCGTTCCATTGGGCCCACTGGACCATAGGAATGGTCGCAGACAGAGAGCCTAGGAGACTGAGACATGCTCTGGCTGGAAGGGATGTTGCTGAGATTGCTCTTCTCACCCTCTGAATCAGTGGGGAAATCTTTTCTGCCGGTAGTTCCACCGTGTTTGTCCGGGTATCCAGTTCCGCACCCAGGAAGATCAGCCTCTGGGTGGGATGAGCATTGCTTTTTTTCCAGTTTATCAACCAGCCCAGTCTTTGTAGTGTGGAAACTAGGACCTCCCGATGTTGGACAAGGGACTCCTGGTTGCTTGAAAGGAGGAGGATGTCGTCCAGGTAGTGATGGACTCTCAACCCTTTCTCCCTTAAGGATGCGATTACTGGTAGTAGTACCTTGGTGAAATTTCTGGGGGCAGTAGAGATCCCGAACGGGAGACCCTGAAACTGGAAGTGGCCCTGATTCACCGAGAACCGAAGGAACTTCAGGAAAGCAACATGGATCGGGACGTGAAGATATGCGTCCTGGAGGTCTATGGAGAGCATCCAGTCTCCCAGATTTATGGCCTGGAGGATTGATTGTAAACTCTCCATCTTGAACGACTCCACTCGAATGGAGCGATTGAGGTTCTTTTAGAACCAAGACTGGCTGAAGGTCCCCAGATTTTTTCTTGACCAGAAATAATGGGGAGTAGAATCCCTGACCCCTCTGTGATGCAGGCACCTCTATTATCGCCTTCTTCTGGAGAAGCTCTTGGATGTAACTGGTCAACAGTAACCGTTTATCCCCTGAAGGTGGAAGTCTGGTGGGACAAAAATGATCCCCTGGGGGACGTCTCTTGAAGGGCCATCTGTGCCCGAAATGGACAGTAGCCACTGTCCAAGGGTCCTTTATTGCTTCCGCCCAAACCAGCTTGAATTTAGAAAGCCTTGCCCCCACTAATGCTGACTGGGCTTTTGGTCACTGGAAGCGGGAGTCTTGGGCTTCTGAAACTTCATAAAGGATGTCTGGGGGTTCTTCCAGCCCCTCCTGTATTATTTTCCTGGCCTATAGGATTTAGCATCCCTGTATCTGTCTGGCAGATTATGTCTGAAGGGAGGAGGCCTCTGCTGTTTTGGTTTTCTGTCCGATGGAATCAGTCCCGACTTCCCACCGGTCACCTTTGAAATTGCTGAGTCCAGCTTTGCACCGAAAAGGTTCTCGCCGTCATATGGAATGCGGCACCAATTTGATTTGGAGACAGGATCCGCTGACCAGGGTTTCAGCCACAGTGCCCGCCTGGCCATTACGGAGGCCAACATGGCCCTTGATGACGATTTAATCGCATCCACCGAAGCCTCTGCCACAAAAGTCCCCGCGAGACTTAACTCCTGTAGAGCTTTTATTATGCTCTCCTGGTCCACGCCTACTGAGACCAACCTCTCAGTGTTTGATGACAAGCTGGAAATATCCCTGCCTACAGCTGCAAGTGCCACAGCCAGTCTGCTGCAAGGTAGGCCCTCTTCATATCAGTGTCGATCCTCCTATCCAAGATATGTCATTGCATCTTCGATTGGCAATGTCACATGCCTGACTAACCGCATGAGAGATGCGTCTACAATGGGAGGAGAGACAAGAGGATTCACTTTAGGTTCCTTCAAGGGATGTAATTTGGAAAGCCTGTTATTCAGACTCGATCTCTTCTCGGGTCCTTGCCATTCCTCTTTACTTAAATCATCCAATTCCTCAATGAACGGAAAGGCCTCTGAGTCCCATTTAAGGTTTGGGAAGTATTTTTTCCGCTTTGGTTGGACTTCCTGGGGTTCCTTCCATCCGATCGCTTCCTTGACCGATTTGACACACGGTTCAATTAGCAAAAATCAAACCCTGCAGTTGCTTCCAACCCCTCATTGTCAGACGGGGAATCCTGTGCTGGGATGAGCAGGTGAGGCACTTCGCGTTGATAACTCTGTCTCCGGAGTAAGAATCTGTGGAGCTACAGGCTCTCTAAACTGCGATTCTTTTTCCCTAGTAGCCTCCTCAAAGCATCTACGGCAGGCTAATTATCGGGAAGGGCTGCGGCCCCGCATATCCAACATGCGTTTCCAGAGGGTCGCACTGGTGATCACTGTCTATGGACAGAAGATCCTCTATGATAGGAGCGGCTGTGTCTGGAGTAAGAACTGGAGCGACTTCTCCTGCGACTCCCTCTGTGGCCTGAGCGACTTCTCCTGCGACTCCCTCTGTGGCCTGCGACTCCCTCTGTGGCCTGAGCGACTTCTCCTGCGACTCCCTCTGTGGCCTGAGCGACTTCTCCTGCGACTGGAGCGGCTCCGTCTGTGGCCAGAATGGCTTCTCCTGCGTGAAGTCTCTCTGTGCCTTGAATCAGAAGATTTTGCGGACCTGGTTAGGGCTAACCATTTAGGCAGCGTTAGGATTGCTCTCTTTTTTTCAATCTTCAATACTTACCAAAAATCCTCCCCCCTTACCTAATAGCTGGTGGTGATCTGCTAGGGCAGTGGTCTCCATAGCAAGGAATAAGGCAAGCCTAAGGAGATACTAATTGACACATACTAATTGACATAGGAAGCACAGGTGAGGTAAAACACAGCAGCTTATGCAGGAAGTAGATGCAGAGAAAAAAACAGGCTTTTACCTCAGTAGGATGAAATAGGAGCTTTGTTGTAAGACAGGCAAACAAACTGCAGCAATTCAGCGATCTCTGGTTCAAGATACAAGGAACAGCCTAGGACGCTTGGCGCAGAGGGGGAGCGGTGGAGAGGGACTACAGGACCCAGCAGTGCTGTGAATACACAGCTATACAGAAAAAAACAGGAGGGGGAGACCACTGCATAACGGTAAGCCTATTTAAGGCTTAAATGTACCTTGAAGATGTGTGTTTGCCCTGTCACACTGTATAATGAAATGGTGTTTTAAGCCTGTTTAAGGCTTTCCACCGAGGTCAGGAGTATGGTGGTGCTTTGAACCTGTTTAAGGTTCTACACAGGGGCAATCATCATAGTGCTTTAAACCTATTTAAGGTTTTACACAGCGGTGGTCATCATGGTGCTTTAAACCTGTTTAAGGTTTTACACAGCGGCGGTCATCATGGTGCTTTAAACCTGTTTAAGGTTTTACACAGCGGCAGTCATCATGGTGCTTTAAACCTGTTTAAGGTTTTACACAGCGGCAGTCATCATGGTGCTTTAAACCTGTTTAAGGTTCCACACAAAGGCAGTAGGTAATAATAACTGAGAAAGATACGATACCCCTGAGATCACCAGAGTGGGGTTCCTTCCATTTAGCTTCCTTTAGAGGCTGTACCGGCAAGGACTTCCAAACCAGGAGAGGCTAGAACCTGGCTGGGGCGAAGCGGTAAGGGGGTGATGTTCAGTGCGTCCCAACAGGTGAGGAAAAATAAGAGAATGCTGGGGCGGGGGCCGTGTCTTCATCTTATAGTTATGTGGTCCTATCAGGTTGTGGAGGCGGAGTCACAACCCAGAGTGTATGCTGCCATGATGCGACAGGAAAGGCAAGTTTTAAATGAGGGAGATAAAGTATGTGTGGCCATTCTGTAATGAAATGTAAAAAAAATGGGTTTATTATCACTTTATTTGTTAAAATCTTTATGTAATTTCTGTAATCTGTGGAATTCCAACTGTTGTCAGAAAGGTTACTGATAAAAAAAAAAAACATGATTATAGGTATCATGTGTAATGATGTACTGTACTGTATGTACATGGAGGAATTACCAGGGCTGCTGTTATAATCACGGGGCCCCATACAGCCTACCTGACAGGGCCGCTTTCCCCTGTCTGAACGTGACTGAGTACATAGATTTATCAGTCCCTTTCTCTGTAGCCTTAGCTGCACAGATGAATGAATAAGAAGCACTCCTAGGCTTCCTGCTCATTCACAAACTGAAGCACAGTAAACACAGTTTTCTATGCTTCAGTGATGAATGGACACATGAGTGATCAATACCGATCGCTCACTGTGTTCATTTAGCAAAGGAAAGGGCCATTAAATTACATATTTACCAGCCCCTTACTCTGCTCTCCATCCTGCATCCCCCTGTGCACCCGCAGCAGCTGACGGCGGGAGAGGAGGTTAGCTGGCAGCACTGCAGGGGAAAGGGGCACACAGGGGGGAAGATGGAAGAGGTGGATGTGCTAGAACCAATCCCCCTGCAGTGCAGCTAGAGTGGAAAAGAAGAGCTGGCAGCGCTGCAGGGGGAGGCTGAAGAGGGTCTTCAATAAGACAGTACAACTGGACCTACTGCTCAGCGGGTGCCTGGGCTCCCCTTTTGAACTGATGGGGCCCAGGCCCAGTACAGGAGGGCTGGCTGTACTGCCTTATCAGTGGCCCTGCTCATTACAGACACAAGCTCTGCTTACTGGATTACACAGCTACACTCCAATTCTGTTTACACAGCTTGCTCTCACAATGGGAGTCTATGAGTTGCCAACTAACTTAAAACAATGCTCTCCTTGTGTGGCAGACCTCTCATTTCAATAGTTTTTAAGCAGTGATAAAGAGTGATTATAATGTCCAATCTATCTTCTCTGGCTAATCTAACAATCTTTACATGTAAAATATAAGTCCAGACTTTTTTTTTTGGATGGATAGATTAAAGACTTACGCCAGCCAAAGATGGTGCAATTTTATTTCTACCAGAATAATAGTGGCAGAAAAACCCACTTATAATGGCTTGTATTGCAGAAGAGTTTATGTACGTTTAAATTTATAAGCACTTTTTTTTCAAAAACATTCCCTTCTGCTAATTTTTTATGATCAATTTTCATTTTTCTTACTCAATTTACACTTGAAAATGCCGAACGTGCTTAAATGTCGCATTTATGCATGTCAAACATGTTTTCTGCCTGAAAGCTCCTCTCAAAAACACGCTTGTGATGTTTGTTTGTTTTTAACCTGTAAATGGTCCTTTTCAAATATGCCTGTAAACACCCAAATGTGCATGGACACATAGCCTAAGGCCGGCCAAAGATAGAGCGAATTTAATTCCTGGAAAGAAAATCGCTAGATTCCTCTATCAACACAGTAAATGTTGATGGTGGAATCCCTCCCGTGGAGCTATTGTGTTCTTCCAGGGTGGATGAGGATGGTGGGAGGAACCACTGGCAATATTCACAACTTGGGTACATACATGCCCATACATGGTTCGAATCTTGGCCGGTCCCTGTGGAACCGGACAAGATTTGAACCGCCTATGGTCAACTCTACACTTTTATCTTTTTGTCTTTGACCTCCTTGGGAAGATGTTATCTCATTTCCTTACCATGTGACACCTATAAAAGAAATTGGGAAATGGTTTTCAGCATTGCAGGAAGGCACATACAGCAATCAAAACTTTTAGAAGTTCTAACCTTTCCCCACTTTACTAACAATTTGTTTTTGTTTTCTAAATGAGCCCTGAGATTTACCATCACTTCATGCAAGTGGCACCCCAAGAGCTGACGAACACAAATAAATAAACATAATAAGAGTGTATTGTATTTATAATGTCGCAATAAAAACACAAACATAACAATTTTTGGCAAGAGAAATGGCTGTTGGACTTTATTGGTTTATTTTATCAAGAATTTATACAGCATCGAATAAGTAAGATAAAACAAACTAGTAAAAATACAGTATCTGTATCAATAACCAACATTGAGCTTAGTCATCAAAGCTCCAGCTTTATTTAAATAAAACTATATAAAACAAACATGCCATGTATTAGTCCCACCACCCCTTTCCTAAATAAAGAGTGACTTACCAGCCACAACTAACAACATTTACATACACACACACATATATATACACACAGTATCTAACAAAAGTGAGTGCACCCTCATATTTCTGTAAATATTTTATCATATCTTTTCATGTGACAACACTGAAGAAATGACACTTTGCTACAATGTAAAGTAGTGAGTGTACAGCTTGTATAACAGTGTAAATTTGCTGTCCCCTCAAAATAACTCAACACACAGCCATTATTGTCTGAACGACTAGCAACAAAAATGAGTACACCCCTAAGTGAAAATTTCCAAATTGGGCCCAATTAGCCATTTTCCCTCCCTGGTGTCATGTGACTCGTTAGTGTTACAAGGTCTCAGGTGTGAATGGGGAGCAAGTGTGTTAAATTTGGTGTAATCGCTCTCACTTACTCATACTGGTCACTGGAAGTTCAACATGGCACCTCATGGCAACAAACTCTCTGAGGATCTGAAAAAAATGATTGTTGCTCAACATAAAGATGGCCACGGCTATAAGAAGATTGCCAAGAAACTGAGCTGCAGCACGGTGGACAAAACCATACAGCGGTTTAACAGGACAGGTTCCACTCAGAACAGGCCTTGCCATGGTCAACCAAAGAAGTTGAGTGCAGATGCTCAGCATCATATCCAGAGGTTGTGTTTGGGGAATAGACGTATGAGTGCTCCCAGCATTGCTGCAGAGGTTGAAGGGGTGGGGGTCAGCCTGTCAGTGCTCAGACCATATGCCGCACACTGCATCAAATTGGTCTGCATAGCTGTCATCCCAGAAGGAAGCCTCTTCTAAAGATGATGCACAGGAAAGCCCGCAAACAGTTTGTTGAAGACAAGCAGACTAAGGACATGGATTACTGGAACCATGTCCTGTGGGCTGATGAGACCAAGATAACCTTATTTGGTTCAGATGGTGTCAAGCGTGTGTGGTGGCAACCAGGTGAGGAGTACAAAGACAAGTGTGTCTTGCCTACAGTCAAGCATGGTGGTGGGAGTGTCATGGTCTGGGGCTGCATGAGTGCTCCCGGCACTGGGGAGCTTATGTTCATTGAGGGAACCATGAATGCCAACATGTACTGTGACATACTGAAGCAGAGCATGATCCCCTCCCTTCAGAGACTGGGCCGCAGGGCAGTAATCCAACATGATAATGACCCCAAACACACCCCCAAGATGACCACTGCCTTGCTAAAGAAGCTGAGGATAAAGGTGTTGGACTGGCCAAGCATGTCTCCAGACCTAAACCCTTGAGAGACCTTGCGCTCCTTCACCTTCCATTTGAGGATGCCCCACAGATGCTCTAACATCCACAAGCTCTGTGATGTCATCATGGAGGATTAGAAGAGGACTCCAGTGGCAACCTGTGAAGCTCTGATGAACTCCATACCCAAGAGGGTTAAAGCAGTGCTGAAAAACAATGGTGGCCACACAAAATATTGACACTTTTCACTTAGGGGTGTACTCACTTTTGTTGCCAGCGGGTTAGACATAAATGGTTGTGTGTTGAGCTATTTTGAGGGGACAGCAAATTGACACTGTTATACAAGCTGTACACTCACTACTTTACATTGTAGCAAAGTGTCATTTCTTCAGTGTTGTCACATGAAAAGATATAATAAAATATTTACAAAAATGTAAGGGGTGTACTGACTTTTGTGAAATACTGTATTATGTATGTGTGTGTGTTTTTTTCTTTTTTTTTTAAGCAGTTACCGTACATGTAAAAAAAACATATATTGAACCAATGGGTAGGGCCGCTGCATATTCCTGTGAAGAGGGATGCAAAATGCTTTTGCATATATTGGAATTGAAGAAAAAGCCATGAATGTAAAAAAAAAGTCCTGCATGCATTTATTTTTCCAAAATGTCATACATTACGTCTAACTCCCCCAGCTGACATTTCATGGCTAGTTAAGTTAAATAACACCGATGACACAGATGGAACAATAGCATCAAGGCCACAAAGCTACTATTTAGGGGCCTCTTTAAATAGATGGTTCGCTTTGTTGCAGGACTACAGAAAAGTCTATACTATTTACCAGAGAGAGAGATTAGACAAGCAGTATTGGTCAGTATAGGAATACTGTAGTGGTCAGTGTAGTGTAGTGGACAGAGCAGTGGTCAGTGTAGTGTAGTGGACAGAGCAGTGGACAGAGCAGTGGTCAGTGTAGTGTAGTGGACAGAGCAGTGGTCAGTGTAGTGGACAGAGCAGTGGACAGTGTAGCTGACAGTGTAGTGTAGTGTAGTGGACAGTGTAGTGGTCAGTGTAGTGTAGTGGACAGAGCAGAGTGTAGTGGACAGTATAGTGGATAGCATAGTGGAAAGAGCAGTGATCAGTGTAGTTGACAGTGTAGTAATCAGTGGAGTGTAGTGGACAGAGCAGTGGTCAGTGTAGTGTAATGGACAGTGTAGTGTAATGGACAGAGCAGTGGTCAGTGTAGTGTAGTGTAGTGGACAGAGCAGTGGTTAGTGTAGCGTAGTTGACAGAGCAGTGGTCAGTGTAGTCTAGTAGACAGAACAGTGGTCAGTGTAGTGGAAAGTGTAGTATACAGTGTAGTGGACAGAGCAGTGGTCAGTGTAGTGCAGTGGACAGTGTAGTCTAGTGGATAGAGCAGTGGTCAGTGTAGTGGACAGTGTAGTGTAGTGGACAGAGCAGTGGTCAGTGTAGTCTAGTGGACAGTGTAGTGGACAGAGCAGTGGTCAGTGTAGTGTAGTGGACAGTGTAGTCTAGTGGACAGAGCAGTGGACAGAGCAGTGGTCAGTGTAGTGTAGTATACATTGTAGTGGACAGAGCAGTGGTCAGTGTAGTATGGTGGATGGCGTAGTGGACAGAGCAGTGGTCAGTGTAGTATGGTGGATGGCGTAGTGGACAGAGCAGTGGTCAGTGTAGTGTAGTGGACAGAGCAGTGGTCAGTGTAGTGTAGTGGACAGAGCAGTGGTCAATGTAATCTAGTGGATAGTGTAGTGGACAGAGCAGTGGTCAGTGTAGTGGACAGTGTAGTCTAGTGGACAGTGTAGTGGACAGAGCAGTGTAGTGGTCAGGTAGGTCACTGTAGTGTAATGGACAGTGTAGTGGACAGGGTAGGAATTAGGTAGTGTAGTGGTCAGTGTAGTGGCTAGTATAGGAAGCAGGTAGGTTAGTGTAGTGGTCAGGTAAATCAGTGTTGGAATCGGGTAGGTTAGTGCAGTGGTCAGTGTAGGAATCAGGCTGGTTAGTACTATTGTAGGAAGGGAAGGGACAGGAGTCAGGGAGTGCTAAAAGCCTACAGGTTAGGGGGTGCAAATTACCGTACTTGCCTTTCCCCGGGTGCTGACAACCCACGCTACACCACTGTTTCCGCCACACATAACGTTTTGCTTTTAGGCTAAAAAGTTAAATTTTGGTCTCATCTGATCAGAGCACCTTCTTCCACATGTTTGCTGTGTCCCCCACATGGCTTCTCGCAAACTGCAAACGGGACTTCTTATTGCTTTCTTTCAACAATTGCTTTCTTCTTGCCACTCTTCCATAAAGGTCAGATTTGTGGAGAGCACGACTAATAGTTGTCCTGTGGACAGATTCTCCCATCTGCAGCTGCTTTTCTGAGGTGGACGGCCATGTCTTGGTTGGTTTGCAGTTGTGCTATACTGTTTACATTTTTGGATGATGAATTGAACAGTGCTCCGTGAAATGTTCAAAACTTGGGATATTTGTTTTATAACCTAGCCCTGCTTTAAACTTCACCACAGCGTTATCCCTGATCTGTATGGTGTGTTCCTTGGCCTTCATGATGCTGTTTGTTCACTAAGGTTCTCTAAAAAACCTCTAAAGCCCCATACACACGGTCGGATTTTCCGATGGATTCTGTCCTATCAGACAATGTTGTCGGAAATTCCGACCGTGTGTAGGCACCATCGGACAGTTTCCATCGGATTGTCCGACGGACAAAGTCCTATCTCCTGCTGGATAGATTTTTTGACAACAAAGTCCGATCACACCAAATCCGATCGTGTGTAGCGAATTCCGACGGACAAAGTGCTACGCATGCTCAGATCACATTACAAGACCAAAGCTATTGGCTACTAGCCTCTACGTAGTCCCGTCGTAGGCAACAAACGTCACCACGTTCAGAATGATCGGATTTTCCGACAACTTTGTCCGACCGTGTGTACGCAAAACCAACATCGGACAAAGTACGACGGACCTGGTCCTCGGATAATCCGAGCGCGTGTATGGGGCTTAAGGGCTTCACAGAGCAGTTGTATTTATACTGAGATTAAATTACACACAGATGGACTCTATTTACTAATTAGGTGACTTCTGAAGGCAATTGGTTCCACTCGATTTTAGTTAGGGGTATCAGAGTAAAGGGGGCTGAATACAAATGCATGTCACACTTTTCAGATGTTTATTTGTAAAAAAAAATGTAAAACCATTTATAATTTTCCTTCCACTTCCTAATTATGTGCCACTTTGTGTTGGTCTGGCACATAAAATCCCAATAAAATACATTTACCTTTTTGGTTGTAACAAAATGTGGAAAATTTCAAGGGGTATGAATACTTTTCCAAGGCACTGTATAACAAAAAACAGCAATTAATGCAGATATAAATTTAGCAAAAATTATTAAATGTATTTTTGCAAGTAGTGTAGGTATCTGAATTTTTACTCAATGTCATCTTGTATATAATAGTCAAACAGAGAGGGAGGGCAAGTATTAGGAACCAGTTGGGCAACAGTAATAGTAAGGTTAGTCATAATAACCACAAGCTGAATGACAGAAATCCAATAGATTCCTACATTCAAGCTAAACAGGACCAAAAATGTTCCCACTTGGAAAATAAAGTTTGTCAATCTGGGTGGTACCACCCATGGCTCAAATTTTGGCAGATTCAGCAGGAATTAGACAAAGTTTGAGCCGAGTATGGCCAGTCTAACATGCTCACAGGGGAGGAAATTCCTTTTAATAAACTTTTTTTTTTCTCTTTTTCCTAACACATTGGATATCTGTGCATCTTTTGTAAACTTAGAAGAGTAATTTCTCCACATTGCCTGCAGCTACAGAAATTAGTGGGGACTTGTTTTAAAGCTTTTTAAATACTTGTTAAAGTGTACAGTGGTGTGAAAAAGTGTTTGCCCCCTTCCTCATTTCCTGTTCCTTTGCATGTTTGTCACACTTAAGTGTTTCGGAACATCAAACCAATTTAAACAATAGTCAAGGACAACACAAGTAAACACAAAATGCAATTTGTAAATGAAGGTGTTTATTATTAAAGGTGAAAAAAAATCCAAACCATCATGGCCCTGTGTGAAAAAGTGATTGCCCCCCTTGTTAAAACATACTATAACTGTGGTTGTCCACACCTGAGTTCAATTTCTCTAGCCACACCCAGGCCTGATTATTGCCACACCTGTTCACAATCAAGGCATCACTTAAATAGGAGCTGCTTGACACAGTAAGGTCCACCAGAAGATCCTTAAAAGCTACACATCATGCGAGACCCAAAGAAATTCAGGAACAATTGAGAAAGAAAGTAATTGAGATCTATCAGTCTGGAAAGGGTTATAAAGCCATTTCCAAAGCTTTGGGAATCCAGCGAACCACAGTGAGAGCCATTATCCACAAATGGCGAAGACATGGAACAGTGGTGAACCTTCCCAGGAGTGGCCGGCCGCCCAAAATTACCCCAAGAGCGCAGCGACGACTCATCCAAGAGGTCACAAAAGACCCCACAACAACGTCCAAGGAACTGCAGGCCTCACTTGCCTCAGTTAAGGTCAGCGTTCATGCCTCCACCATCAGGAAAAGACTGGGCAAAAATGGCCTGCATGGCAGAGTTCCAAGGAGAAAACCACTGCTGAGCAAAAAGAACATCAAAGCTCGTCTCAATTTCTCCACAACACATCTTGATGATCCCCAAGACTTTTGGGACAACATTCTGTGGACCGATGAGACAAAAGTGGAACTCTTTGGAAGGTGTGTGTCCAAGTATATCTGGCGTAGAAGGAACACTGCATTTCAGAAAAAGAACATTATACCAACAGTAAAATATGGTGGTGGTAGTGTGATGGTCTGGGGCTGTTTTGCTGCTTCAGGACCTGGAAGACTTGCCGTGATAAAAGGAACTATGAATTCTGCTGTCTACCAAGAGATCTGGCCTGAATCCTATTGAGATGTTGTGGTATGACCTTAAAAAGGCCGTTCATGCTCGAAAACCCTCTAATGTAACTGAATTAGGACAATTCTGCAAAGATGAGTGGGCCAAAATTCCTCCAGGACGCTGTAAAAGCCTCATTGCACGTTATCGCAAACGCTTGGTTCTAGTTGTTGCTGCTAAGGGTGGCCCAACCAGTTATTAGGTTTAGGGGGCAATCACTTTTTCACACAGGGCCATGATGGTTTGGATTTTTTTTCACCTTTAATAATAAACACCTTCATTTACAAATTGCATTTTGTGTTTACTTGTGTTGTCCTTGACTATTGTTTAAATTGGTTTGATGTTCCGAAACACTTAAGTGTGACAAACATGCAAAGGAACAGGAAATGAAGAAGGGGGCAAACACTTTTTCACACCACTGTATGTATGGCCAGAACATTTCATTTAGTTTTGAAAAGAGTAAGGAAGGATCAGAATCCTTGTTAGTTTTTATTGCTGTTTGTGTATCTCCTTAGGAAAAGCATCCTGTTTGTCTTGCTGACCATTATCATTGACATAGAAAGCAAAGGAGAAAAGAGAAAAGGCAGAGCACTAAAGTTCTGTAGACAAACCCTTCGCAGTTGTATAATTGATTGTGCATAATACAGGTATGATCCAACTCAGTGGTGGCTGGTGCTCCATTTTTGGGGGGGGGCAGCAAACAACCCCCCCCCCCGCCAGGTCCACACTTACCCCATCCAGGTCGCAGTTTCCCCAGCTTCTCCTCCCGGCCAATCCGGTCTTAAGACCTGCTTGTAACAGAATCCCTTCCCACACTCCGTCATATACTGCTTCCTCCAGTCTGAAGATAAATATCAGACATTATAGCTGCATGTTGCAACCAATAACTAGGCAGGACTCATTTGGCTGCAAAGCTGGAACACATTTATTTGAACAAACTAACACAGAGTATATACACCACAGGAGGACATCCTCCTCCTGATCATATTACCCTAACAATACAAACTGCACACAGGATAATAATTAGAACAACAAGCATATACTATAAACATTATGTTAATTAGCTACCTGGATGACTCAGTGCCCACCCAGACAGAAACAATAGTTGAATGGGAATTCACACCTAGACAATGTTTTGATTAATTAGGATCTCACTACAGGTCCGACTTGCTGTCACCGAGCTTCACACAGTGCAATATACATTATCATAAGTATAAACACAGAACATCTTCAGACAATAGCAGGAGACCTACTTTCAATAAACACATTATGGCAGGGGGCCCCAGACAGATGGCTTGCTGATGACATCAACTATGATTCCCAAGCTGGCGGAGACCATTATGGCCTTTTTAATAATGGCCTTTTGCATAACATAACAGAACATCTTCCTACATGCTTGTAGCTCCCTCAAATGACAGGGCCCATAGTCGGTAAGCAAGAGGCTAGTGTGACAGACCTAGCCGGAACACAGGCTTTTTGAGAGGACTAAATGAGAGCCTCCTGCCAACTGATTACGGGCCCCCCAAGACACACTCTGTATATGCATTTGGCATTAGCAAGAGACTGAATGACTGTTGGGACACAGGCTGTCAGATGCTAATGTAATGAACTCCAGTCAGCCTGTCTCTTGCCTTGTGTAATATAGATGAGGCTGGTCTGGCTTGTAAGGAGTATTCCACACAATGTTGTTGTGCTAATTAGCCCTGTGTTAATGTTTATGGTAATGTCTGTTGAATAGTCATTCAAATTAACTAGGAGCCTTAAAGTCTGACCCTGAAAAGTCTTCTCTCAGTCCACTAGGCTGGGTCAATGATTAAGATAATTAGCTCATGCTAATTAGGTTAGCTTTTAGTCATCTGGCTATATACAGTGCCTTGTGAAAGTATTCGGCCCCCTTGAACTTTTCAACCTTTTGCCACATTTCAGGCTTCAAACATAAAGATATAACATTTTTATTTTTTGTGAAGAATCACCAACAAGTGGGACACAATTGGGAAGTGGAACGAAATCTATTGGATATTTTAAACTTTTTTAGCAAATAAAAAACTGAAAAGTGGTGCGTGCAAAATTATTCGGCCCCTTTACTTTCAGTGCATCAAACTCACTCCAGAAGTTCAGAGAGGATCTCTGAATGATCCAATGTTGTCCTAAATGACTGATGGTGATAAATAGAATCCACCTGTGTGTAATCAAG